>BGZK01000416.1:0-427083 GCA_005406025.1 Eumeta japonica
GTAACCTAAAACCGGTCATTGTTACCTCCCCGCCGGCGCGCCGGCCGTGTGCCGTTTGAATCATAAGGCGGAACTAATTGTTTAAAGGCGTCGTACGAATTCATGCCGGTTTATTTTTTCTTGTTTTCGTTAACGCATAACTTCGAACGCCGAACAACTCGTGTAATTACGTAAAACGCGCAATGCACAATTACGGCCGTGTGCATTACGACAGCTGGGCGCGGGCGTGAAGCCGGACTGGTTCAGCGGCCGCGGGCACAGGTGGCCCCGGTGTGTCCGCTGTTTACTTCACGGCGACACGTTTACTACTATACAATAGTGAACATTTGAGATATAACTTCGATGAGAATTATTTACAGATTTTATTACGAATTGCCATTGCGATTTCACGATTTCACAGTTATACCCTTTACATTAGCGACGGTGATAAAATCTATTGGATTCTGCTTGTACAAACTGCTATATAGCCTATGCAGAATTTGTCGTTTTTCCTAGTCGCTTTTGCAAAAACGACAATTACCACATAACAAAATGACATGTACTGTTGAATTGCCACAGAATAAAATTTCATAATCTTGAAGAAATCAATAAATAACTATAGACAATAACACAAAACACAAATATCAATATACACGTGGTTATAAATGTCTAATATGTTTCTTTTATTATTTTTTCACGTATCCTAGTTCTTAAAGTGTTTCTGCCAATTCCATTTATGGAATATCAATAATCTCCATAGGTTATATTAACATCATTTATATTTATTTATTTCAATAGCTTTTAATCTAAAATTACCAAGCCAGTCAATTTTTATTCCAAAGCCAATAGAAGCACCAATTAATAGAATATATGCAATGAAATACTCCTATCTATTCATCTTACAAAGAAAAACATTGTAGACGTTTTTTTCAAGATAATTATCAGATTGTATAATAGTAATTTTGTTACAAAATAACTATACAACGTGGGAAATAATGCAATTTTCTAATTTGAGTATTTAAGAAACACAAACCGGTACGACGCGAATTCATAATTGTTAATAATTTAACCAAACATTCAAAATTAATACTATGTTTTTCTTTTGTTTTGTATTTCATTTGGAACATTCTGAATACAAATTTTCATAGCATACTCTCATGTAACTCGTTTGATAAATTTTAAATTCTAGTGACAATTTGTCGCAACCTATAAAAACAGACACACAAATTATGGCCACATCCGGAATCTCTCTCTTTCTGTCTCTGTCAGATTATAAACCCAATAATTGCTATATAACTAAAATAATTTTCATTTTATTTTCCAAAGCAACAGACAGAAATCATTCCAGAAAGAAAAAAGTTGCAGGAATCGATCGCTTGAAACTGGGTCGATCAGTACCTAGGCAGTAACACAGTTTCGTAACATAACGCATGCCATACATTTATAACATTTAAAATAAATACTTTTAAAGTCTTATCTCAAGTATTAGGAATGGAAAAATAGTACTAAGTCGAATGGAATGTATAATAATCAATGATAAGTTCATCGTATTAATTAAATCCCAACCGGTACATTGCGTTTATTGCGAAAGCTAATGGCTTCGTAACTTATATGTAATGCAAGTATGTATGTCCAAGTTCTCATACAAAAGACTTCAACGCGTTGTGATGGCCGATATCGCGGCGGGGAGTTCTAACGTTTCCGTGTATTATTTAATAACCTTTTCGGCACTTCAAAATGTGGGTCACCTTGCACTTTTTTGCGGCAACTAGATTCTTTACGCGTGATTTATATCCATAACATTACAAGTCTGACATTTACTTTTAATCTCAAATCAATACAACCTCAATTTTAAAACCATTCTAATAGCTACACGAAACGCTTGGGAAATTTCGAAACAGTTCCATGACCGTTTGCCGTAGAATCGGGTACAAAAACGCAACTTGAACGATTTAAACATTATTAATTTTCGAAAAGTCTACCGAAATAAAAAACAGAAAAGTGATTTGAGTAAATTTGATTTTATTCTGGAAATTGAAAAAATACGAAAATATAAAATGTAAATTCCATTAAACAATATTTCGAGTTTGCAAAATAAATAGTTTACATATCAAATTTATGATGTAAAAAAGACAATTAAATAATTTCTTCGAAGCCTTTTCATCGACTGACTTGAAAATTCAAAAACAAAAAGACCTTTAACTAATTAATAAATTCAAACGATACAATTTTATAAAGATGTTGAAACATACTGTTGCCCGAATTTATAAGAAATTAATGAAATTTTAAAAATTTATTGCAAATCCTAAAACGTTCCTCTACAATTTTAATTATATTGATTAATTTATGAAAGTGAAAATACCTGGGTACCCAAACTAAAAATCATCGGGATTACGTTTTAAAACCTTATTTGAACATTACACAAAAAAAAACAATACGTTGGATTCACATACTATTCTGTAATATTTTGAATATTTTCATGCTTTAAAATCAGTTTTAATTTAAAAATACAAATAAATTGTAATATTGTTTTTAAAAAATTTGGTTCTGATTATTTCTTTTTTTTTTGCAATACACTTCAAACTTCTTATACTAACAATGTTGATATTAATCAACAATATTTTTTGTTTAAAATACACAATTGATGACAAGCCTAATGATTTTAATAATTCGAAGGTACTTAATTCCATATTATATTAAGTAATTTACGCTGTTTATATAATTTCATACAATGCAGCCGAGTAACACACAACATTATCATCAATCACAGTATAATGATAGTCGTCGACGACTACTTGTTTCGGTAAAAAAAATTAAACATATCCCTCGAGTCGGAAAAAGTTGAAACATCATTGTGGTTATACGCATCTGTGCCGCAAGTGAGTCCAACTTCTGATGGTTTACACGGCTGAGCGCTCTTTGATTGGTGATGACAAAAATAGTGATGGATCCTGCATAGTGGAGAAGACCAAATTTGAAAAGACACTTGAAGTTTCTGAGACTGAGACTCAATAGTTACCCTTCTTTCAGAATAGTACCGTTCTCATGATTCAAATTCCCGATCTAAATCCTAGCGAATCCAAAAGAGAAAAAAATAAAAAAGCTACGCCTATGGATTAATACTTTCAAAAGAGAACGTTAAGATTTTTATTGATTTTATAAATGATTAATGATTCTCAAAATAGGCAGTATGAAATTTAAATAACCTTATGTACCAAAGTAAATTGGGCATTCTCCTGTTATAGAAAACGACTAAGAGACAAACATATAATTCATCTTTTAGTCGTTCCTAGCCTGGTCATATCGATCTTGTTAGGGTCGATTTAAACTTTTTGTCGGTTGATACTGATAATCGATTTTTTTCGTAGTTGTTGACAGCCAAAAATAAACCGCATTGCGGCCACTGTTCGTTCCTTAGTACAAAATGTCTTTCGATGATTACGTAAATGGCAAAAGTAGAAAAAATACCACGCATATTTTTTTTGCTTTCACTAATCGAGTAATATAATGTACATGTAATCAAATAACACACCGAGATGATGCTGTTTTCTATATCCCTTTACGTTTTTTTTTTTTAATTATTTAAAATTATTAGTCATACAAAAACAAAGTACGTAACGTGACAACTGCATGAAATCGTTCCATAGAGGATATCATGAAATAAATGATTCTTCAACATATTTTTCATTTTACCTTTAACGCCGGACGGGTGATATCAAAGTTAAATCTGTTTCCATAAAAGTTCACGTCAGTGCAAACGCAGTTACGGCTACACAAATAACAAAGATTATGAAAAAGCATTCTACGAAATCAATTTTGTATCTCCTCTTGCACGACTGTCAGTACATTACAAATAGTGTGTTTTGGTGATACAAAAAACCAGATTACAGCGTCTATACAAGGTCTAGGTTTCCAATCTTTACTCGACCCGTTTTTTCCGTCTTGTCATACACATGCTGACATACACAGACCTATTTAAAGAGGTCGTAATATATAACGGTCAAGTATGAGCGCCCGCGGCTACCCGCCCCGGCTGCGGCCGCCCGCGCCGCTCGATTCTTACCTTGAACGACGGAAGCAGGGTCGACAATCTCGCGCACTTACGCTGTTTTCAATTATGAACCACATAAATACAGTTGCTTTGGTCTTTTTTTCGATTCCGTGTCCATAAATAAAACACAAACTTCGCGTAGTATTCAAAATAAAAAAATTAAATAATGCGCTTTTTGTCTAGAAAACATATAATAATCGTATATCACCGTATAAACTCTATAAGTAGTAACTACATTCCTTAATCACATCTCATTCCGATTGTTGCGTTGTTGAGGTCTCATCTCTGTTACTACCGATACCATCTGCCTGAAAAATATTTTAAATTACACAGTTTTGAAATTACACTTTTACAAATAAGAATAAAATTTATTTATAACGAATTAAAAGTTAGAAACACACATTTATCGCCATTTACAAAACTGACGATAGAATAAACGCTGCTATTTTTTTTGGTAATATTTGAAAATCAAGGAAACTGTAATGAGATATCTGCATAGAAATATCAAAGCTAAATATAACATCCGTCATTCAATTAATCATCGCCTCTCAAGATACTTCGTTTCTTTACATATTGGTTTAATATAGAACTACTAGTTTTACGGTTCACTTCTATGAGTAACTAAAGCCGGATTTGAATAGAGTTTATTATTTTAAAAAATATGTATTAATATTTTCAACTACTTAATAACTGAACCATATAATTATTTGATTAGAGGTGTAAAACTATATCAACTATTAAACAAATTTACCTATTTACTTAGAATAAAACAAAGTGTTTTATTAAGTTCGCGTCGGTGAAATTACTATTTATATATCTTCGGTCTTAAGCTGGATACTCATACTCTTGGGAAGTAGTTGTTTCAAAGCCTATTTATTATTTACTCCTACGCCTACTTATATTTCTGTAAATATATTATTACAATTACTTAATACGGTGTATTAAAATAAAATAATAAATAAAAAGTGATCGTTTTTACCAGCTTTTATTGGGCCAATCGGCCATAAATAAAAAATTCTGAATTATGCTAAAACATCTTGATGACGTACTCGGGGGAACTCAGTAGACTTTCGAGATGTTACTCTAAAAGCTAATACGGATAACACAACAATGGAGTTAAACATTCATGTTGCGCTGGTCTTAAAAAATATTGAAATAGATACAATTAAATTATCAACTAATACGTCTAATTGAGATAAACTGTCCTATTAATTTAGCGTAACTGTCTTGACTCGGTAGCGTTCGGTAAACTATTCACCGTCTTCGAGTTGAACAAGTTGCCCAAAGCCTTTAAGCGATACTCACTACCGACAATGGTATACAGATTCGAACTTTGATCTCTTAATATCGACCACGTTAAGAAATATAAAATGCAGTGAAAAGAAATGTGTTTGGAATTTTGCCCTGGGAACGGATGTTGAAATGGCGTGAATTACAGTGGTCGTTATATGATGATGTACAGATTTACAGACGGTTAATGAAAAGTATTTGATGAATAATAAAAAAACTTGTATTTTTAGAAATTTAAAAAAAGCTCAACTTTTTAGACAAAATTTTCAAAATATGTTTGAATTCTTTTTTTACCCAAACATGAATCAATACGATAAAAAAACAGTTAATCGTAGCATAAAGAAGACTAAAAAGTTAAAATAAAATAAAATAATAAGGACTATGTATGTAGCTTATAGGTAATACTTTGGAAAGAGTAACCCTTAAAGAAAATACAGAATAGCAAATATAATGAAAATAACATCATTTGGCAATCTATACAAATAGCTGAAAGGGTATCAGAACTTAAGCGAAGCAAAGCAAAGCAAGAAAGTAATTTTCAAGAAATGCTGGCAAAACTGAAATGCTTAACTTCACCATTAACACATGACCGAGCATCTCGTTACCAATTCATGCAAAAAGCATATATTCCTAAAAGACTAATCGTTAAATGATTAAAGAAGAAGTTATCACGAAAACACCTATATACAATTTGAAATTTCGGAAATCACAGTTTTTTCCTGAAATATTTTTATTTTATTAATTATTAAGCTGTAATATTTATACAGCAAAAAAAAAAATCATAAAGTAAAAGTAACTTAATTTTTACTAAAATACAGTTTTTGAATAAAGCCTCAAAAACTTCTTGATAATAAAGTTAATACTTATATCTTATTACTTTCTTATAGTAGCTGAGATACACTTTTCTTTTAAACTCGAGGATACATCCTGTAATTCTACAGGATTCTATAAAGAGTAAGAATGTTCTAAAACACTAGATATCCATAAAAATCTGTGTTCAATCCCTGCTAATTTAAAATTATTATTTAGTGTTTTATCAAATGGATTTTAAAAGAGCAATTTTGTTTTTATGACATTTTGTGTTGAAATTTCTTAATATCTTTTTTTAGGTAATTAAATTGTGATTTAAAATAAAGAATTAATGACTTATACAAGAATGATTTAATTTATTGTAATTAATAGAACGTCTTTCATCTGAAAAGGTACGAGACAATTTATAACATGAAGAATAAAATATTAATTAGATTTTAATTACAGACATTAAATAAAAAAATAAATTTCCTAAAATATTTTCTATATAACTACCAAGATCTAGGATTTAATGGAACTCGCTTACATATTGTTTTCAATACCGCCTTTTATAAGCATCGTTAAAAAATTTTTGTGTTAAAAATAGGCATTAAAATTGATTATAGTTCAAATAACAAGTCATAAATTCTATGTTTTAATCTAAATCATGACTCATATCTAACGCATTTACGAAATAATGAAAAATCAGTTAAGTGCCAATCGTTGAGTGGATGTTAATATTCATTCTTTTACTCCATTGCATTAGTTAGGTATTTTATAAAAAAATGTACTTTTCATAAGAGAAAATCGACACCATTAATAAATGTGTGCAACCACCAACCCAGGTTTCGTTAGAATAAAAACATTTTCCCTAGTTTATGTAGACTGGGGATATATGAAGGCAAATAACATATTCTTGACTTATTTCGATATGTAGTCTATCAAAGGGTTTGTATGAGATGTGGTATGTGGTACTTAAGCTTCTTTACGCAATAGTTTGTTCGGACAACTGGAAGTCGTTCAGCCTACCAACACGATGATCCCTTTATGACGTACTTCGAGAACATCAACTTATAACGTGATTCAGAAGTACGATCGGTATGTACGTCAGCAACCTTTTGTCTATTTTTTGAACAAAACATCCGCTCGTTCATTCCTTTTTCACCTGAAAGTACAATGTTTTTTTTTTAATTTTTTGATCACGTATTCCATGTATTTATGGGTCAGTTTAAATCATAGATTTTTTGCTGCGCTAATAGAACATTATTGTGTCAGTGTGCTTAACTTTTGATAAAAGTTATTCACAACACTATAGTCTCCGACTTCGACAAAACTATTTGACTTTCTCGGTTGTCTTTATAGACTTAATGTAAATATATAGTTATTTACTTATGCAAAATAACAGATTCATATCATTAAAATACAAATAAACGTACAAATTTTTGTACATTCGTTAAAAATAGTTAAAATAGAAGACGGCGAAACGATTTAAATTATTCCGATTTCCTCCGTTTACGACACGCCGATCGAATTTGCAGTGCAACTCGGACGAACGAGGAATGACAAAATAGAACGCGCGGCGAATAAAGGAAATAAATGTACCCGACACGTTCAGACAACACGCACGCAACGAATAAAAAGGCGTAGCCGCGCGTCGGCGCGGGCGTCGCGAAAAGCGCTATCAAAGGTCGGTGGTTCGTTGCGTAACGCACATTGTCGCAGTGAGATCGATTTCCGAAAGTGGAGTAACGATTTGCATTAGTTGCGTCAACCGCCGGGCAAAGGACCGATTATCGTAGGCGATAAAATAATTTCAATTTTAATCAACCCGAAAATTATATTAATTTGGAATGTAAAAAGGAAATGTTTATGGTTGCACTAACAGATTCCATTTGAAAATTAGCTTCAACATGTGACTTTTCGCCGAGATCATAAAATTAAGTAACAAATAGATCTGAGTAGATCTAAGCTGTAAAAGTGATAAATAAGGTTTGATTGCACTTTGAACTTTATCAGTACCTAAATAGACACGACAGAGCGCTCCACTCGCCGGCTTCGAATTACGCCATTTTGTAGAAAATTGTACAATTGTTTGTTCATTTTAAACCATCATTTAGATCATCATTATTTTGTTTTTTTGGAGACGTTTTATGCCTAACGCATACAAATGCGTTCGATGTATGCTACATCAAAAATCTTTAATATACACATCGACGGTACTATGCCTTGTTGGAATTTTATTGGAAATACCCAATCGAATCATCGATGGCTAACACGTTAGTCTGATCACACCCTGATTAAGAAGAACTTTATAACATCTGTTTTATGAACAATTCTACACTACACAACCTGAATTTCATAAAATTCGCATTATTCTTATTGTAAATATCAATATAACATTTAATGCCACATGTTTGCTCACCATAACAGTTGTAAATTTACTTCAAGCAAGATCAATATTGATTGTCAAGGAAAACGAATAGGATGTTGAAAAAAGAATAGGATGTTGCTACAGTAACAATTCGGTAAAATTTAATGTTGCTACCTTTGCTTCTATATGACACACATGCTCATAAAACATACATATATATACTATATAGAATGTTTTTCACATAATATTTAAATTCGACAATATAAAATTATTAAAAAAAAAGGTTTTTGGAATTGATAAGTCAATATAGAATTTTTTTTCTATACTTGTAATAATTAAAAAAAAAGGTGATAATGAAACTGTAAAATGTAAACAATAATATTTTCGTTTTTTCTGAGCTCGAAAACATTGTTGCTCAAAACGATGCGGGCCGTTTCGGGGTTTGATCTGCTAGGTTGCTTTTTCTTAAATATCTCAGAGGCATGCATGTGTTAAACAGTAAATTAACTCAACTTATTTTTTCTTATGTAACAACTGGCATTTGTCCGTGGCTTCGACCACAGAATGATGTCCTTCACTTTAATATCGCTAATTTCCCCTTTGACACCAGCGACGTGCCTGATCCCGATCTTGGTCCTGCGTAAGATTTCAATTCCGGTCCCACTGTCGGTTCTGGCCCCGGTCCAATTACTATAACATAACGTACACTTTTCAATGTACTAATGAGTTTTTAAGATTGTTTCTTTGTCCATCTTATCGAATGTATCTATCGCACAATAAGCACTTTCACCGTTAGATCATAATTAGCTAAAATAAAATAGGCGTATCGCTTTACGAGCAAAAATTTAAGTTGTACACGTGTAAGGCGGATATGATAGTATACGAACGCGTTTGATATTTGTCACCTCTTTTCGTCACTATTTGTCACAACCAATGACTCGGTTTATTTACGTCAACGACTGCCAATCAGAGTGCAATCTGGAATGAATACAAAATATAGTCTTGAAAACCCGTTTCTAGTGTGGTGCGTAATGATATTTGAATTAAAATTAAATCGATTATTAATGGGATTAATTACTAAATACTTTATATTGTTGAGTATTTAGATTGTAAAGTAGATATTTTTAAGTACCGTATTTATTAATCTGATACCGTTTTTTTCTGTATATATTGACGATACTATTTTATATATTTATTATGGTTCTATATTACAGTCCATACTATTATTACAATATTGTAACAATAACATCCGGTTAATAACTTTTATTTAATACAATAGATTTCTTTAAAGGAAAGGCATCGTTCAAGTAACACTGGATTTGTCGAGATTATTCGTCGACTAAGTATAACTCTAAAATTTTAATGTTTCTTCCTAATGAAATAATATCATGAAATAAGTGTCCGTAATTCTAATTTAAAGTCAGAGTTACACAGTCACCGTTTGGAATGCAGAAGGTAATTTTCCATAATTGTCGGTTCTCAGGCGAAGTGTATGGGTGCAGAGTAATATTATTAGCTTATTTCAAACGCCCATCGTTGAGGAGAGTCACTGAATTGAATAGACTAATAAATGTTGAACGCCCTTTTTTTTAAAACAGTAGAAACATAAATTGTATCTCGAAAAATGTGTAAGTAAAAAGTAAGTTTGATGATTTTGTATTAAACCCGCCAAATTTATACATCACAATTTTATTATATCTTTAGAATTAAACACGAAACTAAATTCTATAGAAAATAAAAATCGAAAATGAAAATAATGTAAAGATTATGATGTGTTTTATTAGTCGTATTTATGTATGTGTTGTATTTTTACCTTATAATAAAGAACCTCTATTACGAGATAAAAATGCAACCCGTACAAGACGAAATAAATTAATATACTGTACTTTGATTTTCTATGTTATTTTTTATACGTCTTAGTTTCTATAACACTTCTAAATAACATTTTGTTAATGTGTGTAAATTCTACATTAATTATCTTCATTGATTTTGCATACATTATAAAATAATAAGGAAAAAATATAATATTTTCATTCAATCACAACTTTGTCTTGATAGCACATTATCAGTATAATTATAGTGAACCGACCAGTTAAATAGTATGTTGTAATAGTGATGAAAAATTAGACCGTTTTTGCTTTGTATAAATTAAAAATGTTTGATATTATAGAAAGAAAAAAATATAGACATAGATTGTAATTTACTATATTAACAATAGATCAGTTTAATATATTATTTATATAGTCTCCAATATTTACAATTTATTAGTGTTTAAAAACGGGCTGCAAATCGAAAGTGTGCCGAAGCATTGCGCGGCACATTCCGACAATGTCGTTCAATGATTAAATTGAACTCGTGCTACAAATTATATATTACCTTTCATGACGTATATAAATATTTACAATGAATATGTAGCCTGAGATTAACTGTGTATTACCATATAATACTGATTAACATTAGAAATTGCCGTATGTTACGAATTTATGTTCAGACGAAAAAAAAACACCGTAAGCCTTACTCGTTTCGATGGTTATGAATCACATCTCATATTTTTCTTTCGCACATTGGTTTTTTTTTCTAAATATTCGCCAACGCCATCCATTTAAAAGTTACTAATTACATGTCTTGTTTCTGTTGAAAATCAAATATTTAATGCAATATCGTAAAACATTCACATTTTGAACATCAAAAAGCTTTCTTTTTGTATTTATTTGTAGACGGTATACAAGCAAGCACTTAGTCCATACAATGATATAATTTTAATATAAAATTGTATTTACGGTTCCATTGCAGAAGATACAACATTGACTAAAATGACATCGGAAGATGGAATTGGAATCTAATTAATGGATCAGCAAAAAATTGTCAAAGACTTAAGTTCAAAAATATTTCAATTTCTTTAAGGCAATATTAAGCAAGCCAAACTATACCCTCAAATATCATCATGAAAATTATTCATATATGTATACAGTGTAAATAAACAACACTTCGTCATTTGTCCTCGTGATAGTACATAATATATCTATTTAATCTTTATTATTAATTTTTAAAAAGGTTTTCTGGCTCATAATATACAAATAAATAATTTAGTATAAAATATAAATCAACCATCCTTTGTCATCAATGCTAGCCGATTGCACGTGCGCTTAGGCAACAATGCGTATCTAAGTAGTACGTGTGTCAATGACCTTTAACGTCAAATCACAACAAAAATGAAACTTAAGTACTTAAATTCATGTTATTTATCACCGTAGCGTACTCACACTGATCGTACACTAACACCGTATCCAAATGCTCACTGGCACTAAACAAAATCATCATTCACATTACGTCGCGTCACATTCTTCTCAAATTACCCTGTAAAATGCCAACTTGGATCTTACTTATTTTGTGCTCGGAGCGAGAATCAGAAGAAAATTGACGATGGGGAGAAGCACAAAACGAACGTGAACAAATTGCGGAAGTCGATTCATTAAAAATTAACAAAAATTACTTATTACTAGCTGACCCGTGCGAAAATTTCGCACTTCATAATAATAATAATGACCGCCGAAAAAGTAGGTGATAATAAATAAAATATCTTATTTTTATTTTATTTTTTTTTATTATTTTACAAAATTTCTTTGTACACAACATTAGCGGTAATAATGTAATCATGAGTAACTTTTTGAGCGTATGTATCTTTAACACAAACATAAATATCACTAAATTTACGAACTCGTGAAAAGGCCACGTACAATTGCCCATGCGAAAAAACTGGTTCTGGTAAATACAATCCTGCCCTTTGAAGTGTTTGCCCTGAGATTTATTAATGGTCATAGCGAAGGCTACTTTTATTGGGAATTGTTTTGTTATCATTTGGAAGGTACAGTAGAATCCGAAGGCGTGAGATTAATACGGGGTATAAATACAGTTTATTGGAATGAATCAATTTAGCCATGATTACGTAGTCGCCTAAGTCAGTCACCACTAATCGTGTACCATTAATTAATCCTTGATTAGCGTTAAGATTTCTAATTAACATAATAATAGTATTCTTTTCAAAATTAATTTGTGAAGAGGTAAACCGGACGGATTTAGAGAATTCAAAAATTCCATTGGATATAGTTGACTGTTGTCTGTTTCATCAGCCTGGACAGAATCGGAACTGAGATATATTTTTTCTTCTCCGGGTAACAAATTCGAAATTATATATTCATTAATTGTTATACACTCATCATTTTTTGGACATAAAATTGCCGTCGAATAAAATTGTGAAACATTTTGTTCATTGATTTCTGGAACATTGAATATAGTGGTTATTAGTTCATCGTAATGACAATAAAATTGGTAGGAAGTAGTTATAGTTAGTTAAAAAGTGTAATCACAGATGGCGCTTTTCAATGTTTAATAATTAAACATTTAACAATGTTTAATTTTTTTTTTGTTAAGTAAAACATTAATTTAAACAAAGTGACTATTTTTGGTCAGAAGCCAGGAGCATAAGCTTTAAAATGACGTAAAAATCATTAATTTTGATGCAGAAATAAAGAAGTTATGGCGTTTCCACAAAAAAATAGCTTAGAGAAATAATATATATGATTCTGATTATTTTATAATTACTTTTACTATGATTACTGTAATCTAAATATAACACTCTATAACATGAAAAGGAGGTGCGATGTTGTACATTTACATACTGTTATATATCTCTGAATAATTTTCACAGATATCTTATATAGTATAAAGCTTTATATAGTATAAAGCTTTTGTCACGATATTTATCTGCGATGAACTCCGAAATTGATTATTGAAACTGAATAATGATTTTTTTACACTGTTTGCAATTTGATCCAATTCGAGATGTAGGGTAATTTCTATCTTGTTAGCTTGCCTAGTTATCGAGATCTAATTTTGTTTTAATTTTTCATCAAAATTTCACTTTTTTTTTTTAATTTATTTATAGAATAAATACAAACACGAATTTTACTTTCCCTACACCCTCGCCTCTTAATACGCACAAAATGAATAGACAAAAATATTGTTTACCAAATCGCACCACATTAAATTTAAATTCATCACTAAGTAATATTATATTTCAAAGTATAAAATATAATATTATTTAGACTTAGACCGGGATTCAAATGCAAAAGATGAAGGAACTATTTGCTTCCAACTTCGTCCAAATCTAAACTGACTAATAGCGGAATCAGAATCGAAACGGGATGAGGAACGAAATCGAGAACAGGACGATGACCAGAATCAAACCGAAAGGACCGAAATTGAGAACGGACTGGGGTCGGAAACGAGTGTGGGGTCGGGATTAGAATCAAAAGTGTGACCGGCGTCGGAAAGGACAGCGAGACCGGGATTCAGGTTGACGTCAATCGACACAAAAGATGGAGTTCATTCTACGTCCATGTTGGTGGAGCTGCGGGCAAGAACTAGATGGAAAAGCCATTCACGAGAAAGGGTAAAACAACGTCGGCCGGGCTAGCTACTATATATAAGAATACTAGCTTTTGCCCGCGGATGCGCTCGCATAGACATAAATTGACAAATTTTTTTTTTGGACAGCATTTGCATATAATCCGTTCTTAGTGATCGCCTACCTTCCGAAAAGACTAACTATGACGAATATCAAGTCAATCGGGTATATAGTTACGGAGATCTCGTGATGAGTCAGTCAGTCAGTCAGTCGGTATATTTCGTTTTCGTCGGTAGTATATATATATGCCGCATCTATCACACACACACAAATATATATATGTGTGTGTGTGTGTGTGTGTGTGTGTGTGTGTGTGTGTGTGTGATAGATGCGGCTGAAATATAGCGCAAATGACGAGTAAACGATCTCTATAAATTTTCAATATGTTGAGAATAAAAATCATAAGTACATTAGTCGAAGAAAAGTATTCTAAATGAACACACATTAAAATTATAATAAAAGTTTTTTTAAATAACGTTAAATTAATTTGTCCCAGGTTTTATACGCCTTGATATATGAACTGACTTTTTACTTTAGTTTCATAGTGCGCGTGAACTTTAAATTCGAATCTAACATTTATAAATATACATTATCGTACCGTCGATTTTACATCATTACAAGTTTTGCGAATTTTTTTTTCCGCCAGGACGTTAATGAGAGGTCTTGCGCAGATTGTTATTAAATTAACGAAATGGAAAAAAAATGCTGAAAGTAGTAAAACCGTTATTAAAACCGTTGGACTTTAGCTATTAAAGTCCATACATATATTTTGTACTTTATAAACGGACTCAATAAAAAAAAAACAAATATACTCACAAATGTTTTTAAAGGTTTGCGATTGCAGAAAACAGATTTATTGCAAATCGCGACGTAATATTAAGAATACTTTATTTTTTTTTTAATTATATAAAATAATTATATAAAAACACGTTTATGTGTTAAGATCTAATAGCTCAATCTATAATCTGCTAGTCGTAATAACATTGCCAACATGAGAAGCGAAAGAGAAAAAAATTGATGAATAAAAATGATCAATTTATTTCTTCGACTGTCTACAGCCGATCGCCAAAAACGATCTAGTTAATTTTAAAATTACACGGAAAGCCGCTCTTATTTAAATTTTTGAATTTAAACTAGACGAAAACCTTAAAATTAACCTGTAGGTAAGTAAGCATGACGTAATCACCGAGTCCTTGGTGAGATGTATCTCTTTCGTTGCGTTCCCTTCACTTGTTTTAATTTTAGGAGATTAATACGTGCACCAACACGATTAAACCTTCATATTCGGTTTGTATTGGCTTTAGTAATTTTCTGAAATCACGACAATATGGTTTCAAACGATTATAAAATGACTCGATCTGATCAAACTAGGAACACTACAATATAGAATGGCCTAGGATGTTGCCCTAAAAAGTACGTGCTTTTCCTATTTATTTGTGCTAGAATATTGCTCTGCCTCTCCCTGCAAATTGGCTTTTCAATTAGAAAATAGTGTGTTACACAGTAACATACGTTTGCTAATCCAACAAGTTCTCATGAATATTAACCCTTTCACAGTTTTTAACAAGATCACAATTTTACGTCTATAGCATTAATTTGGTGTTGTAGCATTGATAACAAAATAAAAAAACACACTTAATTGTCTATCTAAAACATCCTGAAGGATGACATTATTAAAAAGTCAGAAAGGAAATGTAAACGACCAAATTAGAAGAAATTGACAGTGGAAACTGTAAGACAACGAGCTTTGTAGAATAACTCACGGTGGAAACAACTGAGAATTTGAACAGCGCAAAAAGTTAAAGCTTTAATACAAATGCGAAGATGAAAATGCGTGAAAAAGTTTTGTTTTTCAACAATTTCATGTTGACGGCGACGCGGGCAATAACTGACAATGATTAAATTCATAAAGTATTCTTGGTTTGTGATTTCTGACATCGCCGCTAGTGATCAAAAATTTTGTCAATGTGTTATATACCACTGAAATAGTTTCAACAAAATATTTAAATATTTTCAATACAATTATATATTAGCCGTGTTTAATGAAAGGGAATCGAAATTAAATAAAGGTGAAAATATTATAAGGAGTCATTGAATTATTAAATACACGGTCGTATTTTATCAGATAACTATTCAGAACTGATAAAAATATTTTCTGGAATTAATTTAAATACAAGACATAATTCGATTTGTTTAATTGATCCCTAATTTGTGAATGATGTTCCAATTCAAATATTGAGAATTTACATATTTTTTGACCGAACTACTTTAAAGTTAATAATATATTTTAAAAATAAATAAAAAAGTCGAAAAATTATAATTATCAACTTAAGTACAACGAAAGAGCAAAATTATATTAACCGGTAGTTTGATTTGGAATGTACTCAGTACGGTGCACTGATGCAAGAACCTTGGAATGCATACTTAATGTATGTGCGAGTCTTGACATGGAGCACGACCTTAAAAACTGGTTTAAGTTATTTGATGAAGGCCTGAAGGCGATCTATAACTTTCAAACCTACGCTTTTATTCCTAGTTTTTTTTTTAACTACCCGCTTCGGTATCGCTTATCATAAGGAAACGTGTTAAAATTTTTATGGAATGAAACTGTACTAGGAAATAAATAAAAATGCTTAAAAAATCGTTTCTATTTCAGATTTGTATGCTGTGTGCCGTCACTGTGTACGCACAGTACGATGGACCAACACCGCCAAGACTACAAATACCTGGTGCTGTAGCATTAGGGCCGAGGCCGGGTGGGTTCCGGCAAGGACGTGTAGGAGGAGGCGGGGGGGCGCGCCTCCGTCGGCCGGGGCAGGCGCGACCCTCGTTCAAGTCTGTGGATGCATCACCGCGCCCTAGTCTACAATCATTAGAAGAGCCGGCCAAACCCGTCACCGAAGAACCGGAAGAGGACTACGAAATCAATACACCGACGGCGTTATCGCCGAACGCGTTTTCGACTCAAGAACCACAAAACGACTACTTCGAAGTCACGACCACCTCGCAACCGAAGCCGCCGATCGTTTACAATCCTACTTCGTTTCAGCAATCGACACCCAGCGCGCTCAAGCCGGATCTGATAAGGCCTACTCAATACAGACCGTTGTTGTCGCCGCAGGCATTTGCGCCCACGAGGAACGAAGGCCCGCCCAAGCAGCCGGGGAGACTGCAGCCCCTTTCCGTACGGCCGCAACGTCCTTCCTTCAGACCCGAACCGAGACCCCAGTTGTTCGACGATGAAGAAGAGCCCATTCAACCTGTGCGACAATATACGCGCCAACAGGAGCCGGTCACTCGCGCACCGTTCAAAGCTGCGCCCCTGCAGAAGCAAACGTCGAACAGGGAGAAAAAGCCGGTCGCCCAAATCATTCGGAAGTACAGGGAAGAGAATGAGGACGGCAGCATAACTTGGGGCTTCGAGAACGACGACGGCTCCTTTAAGGAGGAGACGATCGGCGTGGACTGCATCACTCGCGGCAAATACGGCTACGTCGATCCGGATGGGCTCAAGCGTGAATATAATTACGAGACCGGCATCGCGTGCGATAAGGCCAGAGAGGAGCAGGAAGAGACCGGTTTCGTCGATTACCAACAGAACAAAGCCGTACTACCCAACGGTATCACCATCGACCTCAGTGCGATGGGCAAGAAATCTAAAAGGCCCTTTAGGTCAGCAACCAACCACTAGTTCTGTATTAATTGGACTAGTTAATTTAAGTTTTAGCTCTAAAGACGATAAGTTCTCGTTTGGTGTGCCTTCGCAATTTTTTTTTTTTGATATGATAGCAATAAAATTGTCATGTATATTACTTAAAATCGTGAAATTAAGTTAAGATTATTGGATACAATTGGATATTTTAATACAAACTTTTTATTTATAAAGTAGGCTCATCTCTTGACTGCCATAGTTATTAAATGTATTTTATATTTGGCAAGTTTTATTCTTCTCCTTTAATTGAACATACAAAAAGGAATTGATATTATTAACTTGCTGCTAGTTAACATTATCATAATAATATAGATATGTATTATTGAATGCATTGACGAAATTTTCCAAATGCAAATTTGGTAAACGACGTAAAGATTAGGCATTTTGATGCAATATAGTCATATCAGTAGCTCCATATTTGCTTTCACTTAAAGAAGAGAAGTGGTGTCTCAGTATTTAACGTCGTTGACTTGTCACCAGAACGTAATTAATGGGTTCGATTCCTGGCAAAGAGTTAATTAATCAATGGGATTTTAACTTATGGCAATTGACAAATTAGGCACCACTCACTTCATATCTCTGAGAACGCGTAAGCTGTCGATATGGGACGTCGTCATCGTATCAGTGACAAAGGATCGTATTGATAAAGCACACTTAAGTGCGGCGTTCCATCTTGAGAGAGGAAAGAGCAAGATACTTATAGTACTTCGCTATAGAAAATAATATAGCTCTCGCTTCCACCTTGCTTCTTGAGATGACGCATCATTTGAGTGATGTTCATTAATGCGACCCAAAGATCCTCACCCTTCTTAAATCGTCCTCAACCCTCATTGGTACAGAGTACAGGGTTTAAAATACAAGTCTCTCGATGTGAAATAAAAAGACTATGGACAGATATGCCGGAAGACTGGGGTGTTTAAACGGTAATTTAAAAACTGTATATTGTATAGTTATTCTTGTTGAAGTAACTTTTTACTCTTAATGGTTTCGAAATTCAAGAATTCTTACAAGTTATTGGTTGTACTATTTTGAGAATATTAGACCAACCAAACTATTTTCAAAATTTTACATATTTTATTTTGGAAAAGAGGAGGGTTGATATTTAATTTTGGGTATAACAATGTTATTGGGAAATGGGAACTAAATTCAAATTTATTAGATATATTAAAGCATAAGTGCTATTAAACGTAATTGAAAGGTTCATTTATTTGTTTACTTGCTTACTTGTTTTTCTTTCATGGAAAAGTAATTGAAAAAGTCTATTTGAAATTTTGCACACGCAATGAATGTACCTCTGAACATAACATAAGCTTGTGTATAAAAGCAAAACAAAAATTACTAAACCAATCAGCCACAATTTTTATACACAAATTTACCATGTAATTTTAATCGAAATACAAACGAATTTTGTATTGATCTTCTTCCAGATATAAAAGACACACTATCCCGCAGTGGCGGATTTATATTTTTTATAAGTGTAGGCCACTTTATTTCCGCCGTCCCATGTACCTTTTTGAAATAATAATTTTCTGAAATCTGCCGCCCCTAGGCCGCGGCCTACACGGCCTATTGACAAATCCAGGACTGCTATCCCGTAATGAAATTGATTTTTGTGGGCATATTGGTCTTCACTACCACCTATTGTACAATAATTATACTAAACTGTTTTGCATCGAAAATTGATAGTTTTTTTTGCTATATCATAAAAGATGCCACTATTTCGATTAAAATAAAAATACTGTAGACTTTAATCTATTTTTCATATATACTACATCTTTAAAATTCCACTAAAATAAATTTAAAATGAATCATGTAATTAAATGTATGTAGAACGTTTCTAATCTAAAAAAATATTATTTATTATCTATTTTTTTATTAACTGTCATCTGTTGTACGATAGAAGCATAAAGGCGTAAAACACATGCCATTTAAAAATTTTCAAATTAACGAAAATTAAATTCTTAATGGCATAATCCACTGATTTTTTAAAATAAATAACGGTTTAATCTGAAAAATGACATAAGCGGAGAAACAAAGAAATAATTTTTATTTAACGAAAGGTGTTTACAGACTTTCATTAAAAATCAAAAAAAGTTTGTTTATTCACTACCGATTCAGAAATACAAGAAGAAAAACAAACAAGCATTGTGAATTGATTCTTAACTAAATATAGAAACTTTGTCACCTTTATGGCACTTATTAGTGTAATTCCTGAAATAACAAGACGAAATCCTATTGAGGCTAAACGAAAAACGATTTCATACGTTTCTCTTGTTATTTAATCGTCGGTTTTGATTCTATAATAGAAATAAATCTACAATTAGCAACAAAAACATTTTTAAAAATATGATTTTTGTTATGTGATTTTGAAGAAATAAGATAGTTATTTTTATATTTAATTTTGGATTCAACAACAAACTGCAGTATTTACGTCCATGTGACGCCCACACAGAAATGAATTTATTGTGTTTATAAACTAATATGCTACTATATTTTGAAATAACTGAATTATGCAGGAGGCATGTGAGCCATCTGGCCTCCATGCTCAGTCCCGAGAATGTGGGTTCCAAGTTCCATATATTAATTTAAATTTGAAAATAACAGGATATTAGTCAGGCGAAAAACAAATACGAGTTAGGATAAGAAAAAGAGTTCATCGGGGCTCCTGGCCAGATACAGAGACTTCGATAGTAATAAAAACCGGTTGATATATCGGACCATGCTCACTGTACGGTTTCGAAGCCGTTACCACAAAGAAATGCACTACAGGTGAAAAAACACATTGTTACACTTTTTCCATCTTTCCTACGGGAATTTAGAATAGGTATAAGAAACATTAGTCGCCTGTAAGTAGAGAAACAAGATAATAAAAATGCGCCAGCCAAAGAGCGTATCTTCATAGCACTTACGTTTTTTTGTTGAGTTTTGTTTTTTGGAAATAACTTAAAAACGGTATATCCTTCAAAACTATTTTCGTTAAAATTATTTATTAAGCCTTATCTTTGTAATTTTTTGAACGTACGATTTCAAAAATGGAAAGAGGGACAATTTATGCCACTTTCGGAACGATTACTTCCATAAATATCCAATTAATTACAAAAATTTCTTAGAAACCTTTAAGTTTTTTAAAATAATTCACGAAATTTGTGCCACACGTTGGATGTTTGCTGAAAAAAAATTTTTTTTAGCTTCTGTTACATGTATGGAGTGCCACCCCTAGAAATATGTTTTTTGTTATTTAACTATCAAAGTTAGTAACAGCATATACGAGACAGTTATACTCTCAATTTCATCAATATTCATCTTGTTTTGAGTATAAGCCTGTGACATAGGGTCGGACGGACGGAAGGACATGACGAAACTATAAGGGTTCCGTTTTTGCCATTTTGGCTAGCACCCTAAAAACGTGATAAGCGAACATAAAGTAATGCGAATTAAATTTAATAGTAAGTGTATACAAAATACTTGTACAGATAATTGAAAAACTGATCGAATAAACTATATAGTCTTGTCGCTGCTTAATCTTTAATTTCGAATCTTGTATACGACGAAGGATACATCTGTGCTGCAATGTTAATATTTATTTATCAAAATTGAAAGCTGTCCTGTCAGCATAAAGTTCATGTGCAAATGAAGAGTGAAAGAAATAACTGATGTAACAGCGTAATTACGAATTGATTAGTTACGAAGCTTGATCTGTCACTCCTACCCATAGGTGAATAGGAATGTACTCTCCTACCTATATAATATATATTCATACTTTTCTGTGGTTACGGCCGGTACACTAGCGCCAAGCTTAGTTCGGCGTTATTATTTTTTTTTGTAAAATCATATTGTACCTATATGAAATTTTTGCAATCCTATGTACAAATAAGTGGAGTCATTTAAATAAATAAATCATGAATTCACTTAGTTTAACATTTTATTTTAAACAATCTGGTATATTACAAGTTTACCTGTAATTAATTATAAGTTTTTGAAGTTAAACCCATTATCTCCATAGTGAAATTGGGTTTTAACCAAATACTTCTTTCACACTATGATGTGGGTATATCGAGGATTTTTATTTGGGAGGAGTAGACAGATACTTTTAATGTAATCGTCGCTCAATTCTGGAATATGCTACAAACAATATACCATGCACGAAAACTGATGATCTTAAGGTGTCAGAACGAACACCAATGTAAATGAATTTAAAAGGCTAAATCTTATTCAAATACATTTTTTTTGTTAAATGGAAGTTTTTAGGAAAGACATATATGAATATACATAAATTTGAAAAACAAAACTACATCAAAGTACAAATTGCCATTATAATCGTAATGGTAATTTGTATTAATATATGCAAAAATTGTCTCGCTTAAAGTAATAACTTAATGTAACGAGTAGTAAAATTAAGGTACTAAAATTTAAAATAATAATAGAGGAGAATATGTAGTAGGGTTAGTAATAAGATAACTTAAAGTGATAAATTTATATGTTCGTATTCAGATAATGTAATAACACCATCTCATAAAATTTTGAGGTACCGACAACGCAAGTACCTCAAAAATTTATAAGATGACGCTATATGACATTGTTAGAATGATAGTGATCGCTCAAAAAAAATATGTTACGTAAAATCACGGTTTTTTTTCGATAAAGACACCTGTATACATCTGAAATGTAATACGTTATCAAAGTAAAAATTGACATTGAATTCGCTAAAACAATTTCTGAGATATCCATGTATTTATACAAGAACTACTTTAATAGTTTTTGACAAATATTTTAGATATATAGAGATGTTGATTCTGCTATGGTACAATGATGGCAGAGGCCGATTTATATAAAAAACCTTCGTGTATTCCTTGTAAAATGAACATCTTCATAAACTTTGTGTAGAATCCAGCGTGTCACGCACAATTTTTGTGTTCATCATTTAGGCAACTAATTAAATTTTGTTAGCAAGAACTTTTCGACGATCAACGTATGTTTCTTTTCCTGCAGGGGTATCCTACTATTTTATGGATATAATTTGATGCACTTTCAGAATTTTAAATTAGAAATGAAAGATAATCAAAGTGTTGAAGGTGAATTTCTATATTCAAGTTATTTCTTTGGATGTTTCTGTCATTGACAAGTTCTGATAACCAGACAAGTGTTTCCAAGGCTTGAAAAATCAATGTTCTAACGCTATCTAAAAATTTTAATGCTTAATGTACATATGCTTGAATTGTTTTGCAAATCCACTTTAACTTCCAACAAATATTAGACCTTGTGTTACGAGCAACAAATAATGTAACATACGAATTTTCTTTTCAAAATAGTTTTTATTTGATTTGTAATACATTTAACTTTGAAATGCCTTTTTATTTCATTAAATCTGAAATATTTAGTTAAATATATTTTGCATTGATGTTCACTAGCTTTACATTATAAATAAAAATATGAAACTTAAGTGAGTTATTATCTATACGTATACTACATTTAAACCAAAAATGATACGAAATGACTCGCATCAGTTCAACCTTTAAAAGGTCTTTCCGAATTTTGCTGTTTTAATCAATTTTCGAACTACGAATGTGACTAAACTCGAAAATATCAATCGAGATAATGAACACTTATTAAAGTTTAATTCTTTTTCTCGTGTCTCTTGATTAAGTTTACTTTTAAACGCTTACCACAGGCAAAATTTTTATTGCCTGGCACAGTTTTTCTGGAATCTTAGTTTTCAGTGACAAAAAATATGTAATTTAGTTATGATGACATATTTAAATTGTTACTTAAAAATACATTATATAAAGAGCTATATCATTAGTTTCTGTGGTATTATTTTTGGCTACACACAATATTTAAAAAAAATACCATTTGTTTCAACTGTCCCCGTCCGTGCCAGGGGCAGTTGAAACAGCGATTGGGATCAGTTGAAACGCATACAAATAATACAAAATATTATATTTTAACATGTTTTGTTTGCTGTAAAATCCAATAATAAATAAAATTATGGCACCATATGACAACATTAATTAGTTTTCACGTTTTTAATACTTATAACAATATTGCCAATCACCATTTGAGGAGTAATAAAGAATTAACACAATTAAAAAATAATAATAAAGATCAACAGTGTTTTTTAAAACAAACTAAATGGAAATAATCTTAAGAACATACTAAAAAGAAATGTTTCTTCAACCAAATAAAAATTAACTTAGGAATCAATCTAAGCCACAATTGTGGCAAACATAGCTAAGACCACCTTCAGTGCAGTTTTCGTTAACCCACTGTTTACAACTGGTGCATCGAATCCATTTTTCACACATGCATAATGACTTGATGCATTTTGCTTTTGTAAATATCTCAAGAGAGAACAGTGGTTAATTCCATGCTTGTCCGTCGCTTTTCATAGTGAAACTTATAGTGAGTCACTATGCCCCCTGGAAGTCTTTCTTTCACGAACTCTCGGCATCTAGAAAACAAGAAAAAATAATATATTTACTGTTTCGACCATACCCACAATAATTAAATAAAATAAGGAAAAATAACATATTTATTGTTCCAACCATACCCAAAAAAATTGTTTCAACAGTCCCCAACCGTGACGAATTCAAAAACAGTTTATAAAAATGGTTGTAATTATAACACATTAAAACTGGTTATTATTCCATATTATACAACCTTCATAAAAATCACAAACACATACTCAATAGTTTAAACTTAAATATAACACAGGATAATATCATAAATCTCAGAAGAAAAATACTTACTTTTGGGTACCAAATTACAATACGGTCTCCTGTACACAACACTGCGCAGGAAATGTCGCAACACTGAGATACATGTTCAGACCTATGGTCCGCTTCATTCTCCCATTGCACTCCTCACTCTCCTTGTAACCATTCGTAAGGTATTTGTTTTATTTCAACCGACCTTTGTTTTACTCGTACCCAGTCTACCCCAAATTTAATAAATTGGTTGACTACTACTTGTTAACTTGTACAGCTTATTCAGCTTGTATAATTTTTCTTTTCATTTTATATAAACTGAGTTTACTTTAATTATTTGAAAAAAAAATTATTATTGAGCAATAATAGCAATGTACGATTAGTCACAATTGCATATAATTTTACTCAAACTACCATCATTTTACAAGTATGAATATCTCGCGGAATTTCTATGCTGTTTCGATAATGCTGCCTTTAGCTCCACTCTTTTTAGTTGATTTCATAAAAATCTAACTTTTTATTTGTCCTCATGATGCAACTTTTGAAAAATTTTGCTGTTTTCTGACTTAACTCGACGAGCTGAGTCAGAAAATACATATGATTCTAAGTCTATATATGTATGTATGTATATGCAATATAACATGGGGCTTGTCAGCATGATGGTGCCTACAATTCTTTAGAGATTGTAATGAAACTCAACATACATGTTCTATGGACTATTATATAGGTCGAGTTCAACTATGAGCCAAATCAGTCGACTAGTTTAGAAATTACAACATTTTAAAATAATGAAAATCCAAAAATTACATATTTCATATGAAAATAAAATGAAATCTACTTCCATTTCGGCTGCCGAATGGCTTTTTAATGTCTGAAACAGTTTTGACTTATAAACTTTCTTTGAGATTATTTCAATTCTAACAGTTCCATTTTTCTTTGACTGATTTGTTTTTTATTTCACACTTATTTGAAAACTTACTTTTAATTATAATACAGATAGAGAGAATAGAAAATTATTTGATAATTATACAATTATTCCCTAAAGATTTAAAGAATAAAGGTTGAAATAATAGATATTAATAATACAATGGTATATCCAAAATTATGTTTTAAATTTAATATTGTCATTGAAGTAGTCGTTAGAATTTGTACCAAATATTTACCATCTTACATCCCTAAAGTGAAGCCGACAGTTGTGTCTCACACCGTCCTGCCGCGCCAACATCGCCGCGACCCTATTTGCCAGCTGAGGAACACAGCAGCAGCTATTCCTTTTTTGAACAAGTGATCGCTGTAGGAGGGTGTGAATGTAGGCAAAAGCATACCAATGGCTGAATAAATGTTAGGTACCTATGAGGATTATCATTTTACCATATAAGGAAATTTTTTTTATATGAAGAATCATATCATTTTATATAGCTATTGAGAAAGAAAAACTAATGAGTAGCTATCAATACGTAAAATTGGAAAATAATTTCCATCATGTAGGAAGGAGGAAGGAGTGTCAATAATAGCTGTTTGAAAGAGTAAAATACTTAAAAATTGTTAGATACTTAATTCTTTCAGAAATTTATTTTGTAGTTTAGTAACTTCCCAAAGTCTTTCATAGTATGAGCCTCCCCCACCAATTTTTTAAAATTTGAAGCCATTTCAGTTTTTACATGCAACAATGTATTCATCATCCTTTTGATAAATTCATGTGAATTTTAGTACAATAAGTACTAAAATATCTATCCAACACATATTTTTGCTGATACATAATTTTTTTCAGAATAATGTGATACATGTTAAACTTAGGAAAATTCATGTCTATTTTGTAACTATATGTTCCAGAAAAAACTACTTTTTTCTATGTGAGTAAATACATTTATTTATAGTATAGTACAATTCCAATTCTTACAAACCACAGCATTGTTTACTAAAAATCCAAAATCAGTTGAAATTATTATTGAAGTGAAACTTCTAAAGCGACTTCCAACAAGGTTGCATTAAACGTTTAACACTACCATGGAGGGGGTATGAAAGCATTGTTGCATTAAACGTTCAACACTTCTGGGGAGGGGGAATAAAAAGAGACAGAGCGAGAGTGAATGAGTGGTACTTGAACGCAAGTGCATAGTATACCTGTTACAGGCCAGCGCGAGCATTAGCAACGAATAGCATCCAATATTCCAATGCAAGAGGGAGAGAGAAAGAAAGATACATAAAGGTAGAAAGTAGGAGAGAGAAAGAGAGTGAGTCGGTGGATTGTCTCACAATTTTAACGTGCGACAAAAACACAATTTCTACCCCTTCCTATTTTCATTTCCACATTACGAAGTTTCACTTCTTCCACGCGGAGAGACTCCACACATTATTTTTTGTTTTTGAATTTTGTGAATGTCTCAAATGTAATGAATGAAATGAAAATTAGCTAAATCTAGACGTTCAAATACAAAGAATGAGACAATAAATTATTATTGGTCAATGTTTACATACATATAAAACTTAATTAAAATACTTATTTGTATTTTATAAAACATAGACCTTTTAATTTTTCTTAAATTTGTTATTTTGTTTACAAAAAAGAAGAATTAATAATTTTAATTAGGCAGGATAACATTCTCGTTCTATAAAAATTACACTGACATCAGAGTAACGATACATTTTACAAAAGACCATATCGGACTCCACTTATTTACTTCACAAAATGGAATTGACTTTACAAATCTGTTTGGGTTCTAATTATATATCCTAAAGGATTTATTTAAACTTAATTATAATCTTACTTTTTTAATAAGGGCGATTATTATTATAATTTTGTGGACGTCTCATAGGAGGAGGCATTCTGTTTGGAGGTGTTATTGAAATATCTAAATAATTTCCAATCTGAAATTTGACTTGAGATAAAGTTTCATTATCGTCTCCACCTCTTTGGCCAGAACAAGTAACTCCAATTTCCCGCATGCGATAAGTTGGTGATCTCATATCAGGATAGACAATAGCAAAATCAAAATATGTTCCCTTCCGCCTTGTCTCTGGATTCACTTCTTTAACAAGAGAAGTTAATTCTCTAAGCGTAGCATCCATCCATGTGTATATTTGGAGTTCATTCTGTGGCACATTGCCTCTTGCATAGTCAGCTGGCGAATTATGTCTCCCAGTTGAGCAGAAAACTCTCAATAACAATGGACATGTCTAAAATGAAATAAATTCGTCTATAACATTATAAAGTACTAAATTTTTAAAATAATTTTTGGTAGAACAAAATACTTCACAAACCTTTTCTCTGTCAACTGGTTTCTCCACAGGTTTAACTTCCTCGACGACCATCGATTCCATTCCGGCCATTTTCATTAGGAATAACTTTGAAATGTTTGCAAGCAATTAACTACGTCTAAAAATGCTTTTGAAACGTTGAAATCAGAATTGCAATAAAACCACTTTAAACCACCGCTTACACAAGCCACAGATTACATATAATAGATTCGGTTAAATCAATGCTATGTACACAAGCACAGAATAAAAACAATAATTATAGAACGTAGTCGAACAAATGGCTAAAAAGAAATGTCATTAATTGTTCGGACATAAATATTTGTTCAATTATTGTTTATTTGTAAAAAAATAGGTTGTCTTTTATTCAAGTTGGTATTTTATGTCTTGACTTTGACGTTATTTTAGTTTTATATAATAGAATTATTTCTTACGGTTTGTTCGAGCAAAAAAATTGGCATTCGATTTTTTAAATATTTTTATTTAATTTGATTTAGAATTAATTTACATTTTTTAATTATCATTGATCATGTGACAATCATGCAACCTTATGAGCATATCCTATAGTCTCTATAACAAAAAATAATATTTTACTCTTTTGTATAACTTCGCGTTTTATTATATTGTATATTTGACTGGTTTAGGTACTACAAAAAGCAATTATTCATAGTATTATTTATATCGCGTATTGTGATTATTGTTGAGGTATCCAAAAAATAAGTTGGCAGAAACCAAACTACTAAATTTTATTAAGTTTTACGTATTAAGACTTGTTTTACATTGTTATTTATCAAATTTTAGTTGCAGGTTATTCTGGATTCCATTATGTATTGTAGACGAATATCTGAGTCATAGATAACCTTAAAATTATGGCTTTTTACAGGTCAGTAATATTTTTTTAGAATCTATTTTTCTACAATCATAAATAGAACTTTGTTTTATATTAATTTCATATTTATAGACATAGATTGTGGAGTGGATGATGTGAATAGACTCTGCCATAGCGCAAGACAACTAGGGCGAGTACAACAATAATAAAAAAAATGATAAATATATTCTAAATAAAAATATAAACAGAGGAAATCGAACAAACGATATCATTGCTGAAAATAATCTCATATAAAAAGTAAATTTAAGTTTATTCATTTTTAAATATTTATTATTTTCTTAATTTAATACTCACTTTTCATTTTTATCAATAAGTTTTCAGTAAATTTGTTCATTTCTTTTTATAAATATTTATTATTTATTCAATTTAATAATATATATTAAACATTAATATTTTAATTTGACGTTCGATTTTAATTTTTATTATAATGTTTTTATTATATGTTTTATTAAATTTATTTCTTTAATTTGTAAATATTAAATAATCAATAATAAATGTTTAATATTCATAATTAAATAATATTTAGTATTAATTATATTAAATAATAATATTGTAATTTATATCAATAAATAATACATACGGCTAGTTAACCTCAATTATATTAGAGCACTTAAAAAAGTATATAAGCACAATTTTTTCACCAATATTTACGAGTAGCAAATAATACTAATCAAAATATTTAATTTAAATACTACTGATTATCATTTATTAGCACATATATAATTCACACTTGTAGGAAATTTAAACACGTGTTGTGAATGTAAAAAATAGAAACATGTGGATAAGTATTGTAAATATGAAACAGTGATCAGGGAGCGTCCATAAACTACGTAGCTCGACCAAGGGGGGGAGGGATAAGCTTAAGCGCTACGCTGAGGCACGTAATAGGGGGGAAGGAGTCGAGAGCAAAGCTACGTGGTTTTCTTCAGATGAAAATTTTGTTGAATAAGATAATTTGAGTGACCCCGATGTTAATTTAACAAGAGGAATCAAATAATTAAATACATTATTTGAAAAAATAAAACTGTTAATAAATTAATTTATTATTAATTATTTTATTTTATAAATAAATTAATGTATCGTGAAAAACCACGTTCCATTGGGTTGGGGGTCATAGAAAAGGCTACGTGAGGCCACATGGGGAGGGAGGAGTCCTAGAGAGACTAAAATATGACCACGTGGTTTATGGACGTTCCCTCAGAGGCGACGAGCGTACCAACATGTGTGACTAACAGAGATTTCATTTCTATTTTGTTGGTAGCTTGATGAGCGGTTTAGCGGGCAACTTGAACCTGTTAATTTTGTGTTACACTCATGCGCGCGTATCTTAAAATTTTACTCTCATCATTTTTTTCATAACGCGCCTAAAGAAGTATAACTTCAATAAAATCGTCAAAGAGCCGTGTCTATGCATTAAATATTTTTTCACAAAAACAGTTTATACACGTTGTACTTATGTTACCGAGGCCAACAAAATAGTTTTTATAATTTTTGTTTTTTTTTTCTACGTTTGAGCATGCCAATCTCAGAAATGACTTAACCGATTGGAATGCTGTTTCACTGATGTATTATGGCAAGTTTCTTGTAATATTTAATTTAATATTTAGTGTTAGTTTTTAAATCGGTTATTATTAAAGTCGATTGATAAACAAAGAAGTTATGTTAATCTTTTATGTATTATATCGTTAAAAATTAAAACAAGTGAAGGATTTTTTTAATCATTGATATATTTATTAATATATAAACGATATTAACCAACAAATTTACATACATTTATTTTTAACGATTTACTATTCAGAATTAACTGGGAAAATTAAAAAAAGAATTACATTGTCGCTGTTTTGAAATGTAATTTTCTCCAACACACACTCTATAGCAAACAAACAAGGTGTCTAAAGACAACATAAATTGATATAAATCGAAAAGCTTAAATTGCATTGATGCATATTATGACATTCAACATCTCTCTCTCTCTGTCTATCTGTTCGCTTACGTCCTTTTCACGCGAAATCCACTTACCCAATTCATATACTTTTTAAATACAAATTTATATCTATGCTATCTGATTAAGTTATAGAATATACTTAGTTTCTTAAAGTAACATACGAAATAAACAGTGACGATAATAGTGTATCGAGTTGGAAAAAAGGCGCTTTTGGGTTGTATAAGTGGCTTACGCTGACTAAACCGTAAAAGATACACGAAATGAATGTACCGTAAAGTAATATATCGTATTGAGTCGATCATGCATCTGTCAATATTTATAATTTCTGTCTTTTTTAAAACAGCTTAGCCAAAAACCAAAACCGATAGTTCCTGATGTAGCTGTTTCTGAGAAAAATACCTTAGAACGTGTAATAAAAATTAACAATGTTTCAACCTTACGACAGCGGACAGTCGTGCGTCACGCCGTGTCCCGCCAGTTAGGAAGCGAAGCCTGGCCAGTGACCCGCGACGCACAGCCACTGACAGTCGTTCGTCATGCAGTTTGCCCCCAGCTAAGCGCGAAGCGGAACCTTGTGGGGTCATTAAACTTGCATGGAAGTTAGATATTTTGTTTATTTGCTGTTTTTATGTTATAGTTATAGTATAGTTTCAAAAACATCAATATCGTTACGTTAACGATATTGATGTTTTTGAAACTAGGACTGTATGTGGTTAATATTGAAGTGTTTAATAACAATACCTTTCACTGCTATCGAAAATACAGATATGTTTATTGTTGGTGAGTTAACAGATATAACATTGCCACGGCTGTAAAACTTCGTAGGGAAACTTACCCTGACAATCAACAAACTGCGAGTCCGCAAGTAATTCAATATTGCATGCTGTGTATTGTTTACGTGATAATTAGACTTAATTTTCCTTGCTTGCTTAAAGGCGCATGGAACCCATTTGGAAAATTAGAAGCTAATTTTTAATACAATCGGTGACCTTTACATCACTGACAACTTCCAGTGTCATTTGTAGGTAACTGACCAGACATTTTTTTTTTAATTTCATTAAAAACATTCTTAAAAGCAAGCCCGAGCATGAAACAGAATTTGAGTTCGTCACATGCCGCTGCCATTTAACGACTGCGCTCGTGTTTGCAGTCTGGCCTAGCATTTGGTAGGGTTGTGTCTATTTTATATTTCTATATTTTGAATGACATATATTTGTTATAGTTACTTTGGCAAAGTTGTTCTAAAAAAAATGAAAATTGTGAATGTCTGCAAGAAGATGCAGAATCCATTTCATCCAAATTCAAATTCATATTTATCACAATTCGTATGGCATATATCTATCTACTGAAGATGATCCAAAACAAGCATTTTTTTCTTCGAAATAACACCCAGCTTTTCACGGCGGCGAACCGGATTGCACCCATTAAAAAATTTGAGGGTTTTTTTTATGCAAACAGATAGTGATTTAAACAAAATGCATTCTTTAAATTCAGGAATAAAAAAATAAATGCAAAAATATTTAAAAGTATGTTTAAATTAAAAATATATAACTTATTATTATTTATCTCATAATTGACATACCCAAGTAAAATTCTTCTTTATTTATAAAAAAAAACTTAAATAACAATTCTGTAGTCCACGTGAGAGTAGCTGCGGACACACGTAGTAAGAATATAAATCTGTGGAGATCATAATCTTCATTCATGCTCTGCTCTCGTCTCAATCTGTAATGGTGTAGTAATAAGAGAGTGTTACGTGGTTTAAAACCGAATATATAACATAAACTTACCCCTATTTAAGAGAAGGATAAACAGATACTATATATTTCCACATGGTACGATCTTGGCACATATTTTTTACTTCTATGAAATCTATCAATCTTTTCAGCTGACACCCTCGCTCGGTTTCGGATACTCAAAATTTGGCCCTTTTCTAATAGGTCACCAATTTGGTCTGCATAGAATTTTCTAGGGCGACCCTAGCCGACCTTTTACCAAACATACTGGCGCTATAGATTTTTGTCAAACAACGTTTATTCGACCTTTCCAGATAGCGAAACCACTTCGACATACCTTTTTCTACTCTAGTCTCTACTTCAAACCTCTCTGACATTGCTGTTCATACATCTATCTTTCAGAGAGGTTCAATAAATTTATACAGAGATTATATCTCCAACGCATGGACTCTACTTTCATTTTTTTTCTGCCATATCCAACTTATAAAACAGACATTAAATTCAAAACATGAATCCTATTTTTAGTTACAGATACCAATTTAAAAGAGATTTAATATAACTGGAGTAATAATTTTTCGTGTGATTACAAACAAACATGAAAACAGACAGACAAAAATGGAAAAAGATTGTCTTGGCTTTTATTTAACTTCTATATACCTCGTATATTTGTTTTTCATAAATATTTCCTAAGTACAGACAAAAGTTAGTTACTGTTTTATTAATGTGTGATAATAATGTATGTTAAAATATAATTTGTTGCCGGTAAAAAATTCAATTTACTAAATAATGCTAAAAGCATAGGAACTATTCTCATAGTAGATATATATATTATTCACGCACCTTGGAAATGTTATCTTTAATGAAGTGACGTCACGTCAAATGAATAGTCGTTTGCACCTGAACCTTAAAAATATATTTATTCATTTGTACTAAAAAATTAATTATGCATATTCTATTTTCTTAGATTTTTGCTATGCAACTTATGTTTACGATTCATTAAAAAATTAAAACTGTATAAGTTACCCCTTCTTTTAAGGCCGGATATAAAAAAAATATGTTATCAAATTAAATGAATGACATTTGTTATGATCGCAACCAATAACGCGCTAAACGGAATCGGATTTAACTGTATTCTATTCGTAAATGTTGTGTCAATTCTATTCGTAAATCTTAGTAGCAATTCGTAGATACTTCATAACTGAACGACTGTTGTAGCGATAACGGTTTCCATGTTAATATTTGGTCATGCCAAATTAACGCTTTTGACCGTAGTTCTAATGCTTATTAAGCCTTATCCGCGCTAAAAACTTCTTGAATGTGAATTCTATTTACGTACGAAATATAATACTAAACAAGAAACAAAAATCCCAAACAGCAAAACCAATAACAAAAAGCAAATCTCTTTTTAAATCGGCACTAACTATTTTTTTTTTCTGTCTTTGCTCCACATAAGTATTTAAGAACAAAATAGCTATTTTTAAGTGCAGCTTAAACATATTATAGTAAATATCACTAGATAAAAAAATACAAAATAGATCGGAGCCAGAAAAAACACAGATTAGAATGTACAGATCAAATATATTTTGATATATAAGCAATTCAATAAGAGTATTGATTCTATTGGTTTTTTTAATTAAAATTATTTAAAACATTTTATTTTTAGATATTTTTTTTCTATTAATGCCCATTAGTTTATTAGATAGTAGCTTTTTATATCGAAAATACTTATTCGTTGTCTACCAAAATTATTAACTTAAATTATTTCACATTAAAAAACACCTTCCCATTTTTTTAAGGTTTCGAGCCAAAATGGCGAAAACGGAATCCTTATAGTTTCGTCATGTTCGTCCGTCCGTATGTTGAATAAAAAGCCTGTGCCTTTTATTCAAAAACTATAAAATGTATATTGATGAAATTCAAAATATAGATGTCTTGTATAAATCACTACTTAGTTTCAAAGTTAAATAACAAAAATAAATATTTCTAAGAGGCACTCCAGGCATGTAACAGAAGCTGAAAATAAAATTTTTCAGCAAACATCAATATGTGGCACATACTCCGTCAATTCTTTTATAAACATTTGAAGTTTTTTAAGATTTTTTTTGACTAATTGAATATTTTCATACTAGAAATTGTTTCTAAGCCGTATGTTAAAAAATATGAAAACAATTGGAAAGGTAATAATTAATAAATACTTTCAACGAAAATTATTTAGAACAAGATCGGATAGATATACTGTTTTTAAGTTATTCCCGAAAAAACTGCGCTTCTCAACAATAGGACGTAAGTGGTATGAACATACGCTCTTTTTGCTGGGTCACTTTAATTTACACTAGTTTTAGAGTGATAGTCAACATTCCTACTTATTTCTCTAATTATAGATAACTAAAGTGCTTGTTCCTATTATGTGTGAAAAACATGGAAAAAAGTTAGTAACGGTTTTGGAACATTATAGTGAGCATGGTCCAAAATGCTCTTGGTCGGTTATTTTTACTCGAACTAAAAAAGATACCTTACAAATTTAGGGCTTTTTCGTATTCGACTTGGTTATTTTTAGAGAGCGTAGTAACACTCCATATTCTCTTCAAGAACTATATCGGAAATCGGAACCCAACATATAATAATAGTTTAATAATACTTCTCTTTGATGTCCTCAAAAAGTAAGCGTTATTTATTTACCATTTAAAATTGAAAATGAAAAATTATGAATTTTTAACAACTCGTTAAACATAAAATAATAATAATAATTTTATTAAATCAGTTTATCAGAGTTTTTATAAAAAAAAATATGCACCATAACGTGTATAATCACACTTCCATTTATTTTCTAATTAATATTATTAGTTGTAACATTACTATAGGGATTAGGGATGAAATTGTGAATTAAGCTTTACAAGTTGGCTTATGATATGACAGTTCTTCAATCTGTCAGTTACAGTTTTGTTGATCGATTAATTTCAATGATAATCGGTGTTAAAAAACTCGCACTAGTTTTAGTGTAATGAATTTCCAACGATAACTTTCAAGGAAAGCTTTAATCACATAATCGTTTTTAAGACTAGTAGGCATTGCATAATGGCTCAAAGAGACGAAGAGACTTTTCAAGACGAAGATGTTTTTATCAATCCCGAGGACGGTATGCCAAACATACATCCGAATATTGTAAATTTAGATCAAGAAAGCGATGCGCAGGACGAGGTAAACGATTTTGATGATTTACCCAAATCTGTTATTGTTACAAATATTCCCAGCAATGTATTCACTGATGAAAAACTTAAGAAAGAATTAGAAGATTTATTCAAGATGTTTTCTGAAAATGCTACGTTCCAATGGTTGCGAAGTTTCAAACGCCTACGTGTAAATTATGACAGCCCATTGGCAGCTGCAAATGCTCGTATTCAATTACATCAGTTTCAGTTTCAAGATAAGTGTATAAATTGTTACTTTGCCCAACCAGTAACTCCAGTTTCACTTAAAAATCTGTGTCCTCCTGCGCCAGTCAAGCAGTTTCTAATCTCTCCTCCAGCTAGTCCTCCTGTGGGTTGGGAACCTCGTGAAGAGTGTGAGCCTTTAGTCAATCACGAGCTGTTAGCAGCCCTGGCAAACTTGTCTCCAGGAGAGAGTCACGAGTTACACGCGCCAACGCCGACACAACCCGCTATCGTTGTCCATACTGCTGTTGCACCAGAACCTACAGGTCCTGGACATCTACGACGTCCAATACCACACACAAGATGTCCTGATCATTGATATGCCTTTACGGAACACCTAGTGATCTTAATTAAACTATTTGATTATTAATGTTATTATAAAAATGCTTTGTTGTTGTTCACAAGTCAATTTATTCTGACCTGTGATGCCAAAGACATTTCAAGTTCTGAATGTAATTTTATAGTAAAAACTTATGTGGACATTACACAACATGCTGTGAATTTGAGTTTCTATTGATAACATTATAATTTGGAAATTATTATATGTAAGCACTTTCATTTGGATTTATAGGTGTGGATGAAACATTTTTGTTTAGTCTTAACATGCACAATGGTACAGTGAGTTGCAGTGCATTTTTAACTATGCACTGGTAAAATATTTGTGATTATCACGCACTGTAGTACAGTTACTGTGGGTTTTTGTCATTCATATCATAACCATCATAGAAAAGCATGGCCATGTACTACAAAACCAAACCACTTTTGTGTTTATTTATTATTGAAATTTTTGGAAAAATATACATTGATATAATGTTGAGTACATCTCTATAGCCTATGGAGTTTTTATTCCAAATCGTTGGTCTTTTATGAACCTCGTTAATCAATAAGTCAGTATTAATATTAGTAAACACTTGTGCTTGCGCTGACTGCCATCGATTTCGAATGTGCGTGGCGACAGCATTCCTTTGCTGTAATTTGAGGTCTATGGCAGAGATTTGCAGTTTCTTTTTTGCTTAACCCTTTCCTGCCGGCATACCGAAATCGTTTGAATTTCGTATTTTTTTTACAAATTCTGAATATTGTTTTTAAAATGAAACACATATATTTTTTTTAGATTTTTATTGTACCTAGAACTAGGTTTTTCAGTACCTAGACTTATCTGTACCGTCAGGCACTTTATGGGACATTAATTAGGAACTCGTTAAGAAACTATGTCTACAAATAACACAAAAAAAATAAATAGCGATAACAATTTTCAGACTTATACCTCGCTATAAACAATCTACGAAACATTTTCTTTATCATTTAGAACAAAGACAAAATAAAAGTATAAAAATCAACAACACTAATAAAATTATTATGTACGTGTAGCAAAATCAAACATTTACCTCGTGGTACTCTACAAAACAATTTTTTTTATCATTCAAACATAAATATGTATTACAATGCGAACATTTTGTAAATGGTTTTGACTGTATCTGCCTCATGCTGCAGACTTCACATCTTCCTCTTTTATTTGAGAAAGTTGGCCAATGTATCCCTCTGTTACCTAACCGCACGTCTTTCAAAGTAGGGTAATTAGATTTTCGTCTCTTGGATGGCCCTGCATTGGAAAAGTTATCTGATGATGTTCTCCTTTTCTGACCAGCATCTTTCTGACTCATCAGTCCTTGGGCAATAGATCGCCGACAATCTTTTACAGTAATTTTTGTTAATAGCAGATTATGGATGACAAAGGCATTGACAAAAGCTATGTCCAGAACACCCCAAAATAGTCTATGCCACCATTTTGGAGACTTGCGGTCGACACAATACAACGCTCTCAGGTGATCAGCGGTGTCCACGCCACCCATAAATGCATTGTAGTCCTTCACTGTTTGAGGACAAGTCACTGCAGACTTTGATCCATTTTTCTCTGTGCGTGTGACTGTGGTCTCTTCGGTTCCGTGAAAATTGGACACAAAATGAACCATTTTATTGTCTTTCCATTTCCAATAACCAATATCCATGTCTGAAAAACGGTAATCTGTATCTCCTCTTGTCATTTTAGAATCAGCCGTCATATTTGGTGGAAGCCCCTTTCTGTTACTTCTTATTGTTCCACAAGCAAAAGTGTTTTCATTTTTCAATTTCTCTAGCAAAGATATGGATGAAAAAAGTTATCAAAATAGACAACCTTACCTTTTCCCCATTCATGTTCTGTCAATTCTAAAACGACTCTTTCCCCCAATCCGTAATTATTAAACTTCTCAGACATTTCTTCGTGTTTTCCTTGATATATCTGAAATTTCTTTATAAAGCCTCTCTGATCAGCCAAACACCACAATTTATAGCCTCTTTTGATTGGTTTCATTGGTAGATACTGTTTCAGTGTAGATCTTCTACCTTTGAATTTTATCATTGACTCATCCACGCTCAATTCACGCGTTCCATGATAACACTCCTGAAATTTTTTGTTCAACTCCTTCACGACTGGTCTAATTTTGTATAGCTTATCTTTGCAATTTCGAGGCATTTGAGTGTTATCATTGCAGTGTAAATAGGCTAAAATCATGGCAAATCTGTCTCTCGGCATGGTTTTGCATATAAGCACATTGTTCAAGTCCTCTGCGGAAGAAAAATGGTCCTTCCAAGCAGGTCGACTATTGTAGCCCATAAAAAAATTCATGCCTATAAATGCTAGAAGCTCTTCCTTCTTGAGATTCAATACCTTATCTTTTTGAGTAGCAAAAAGGTTGCTTTGGTATACAATATTTCCCAATAATCCATCTATCAACACTAGAAAGATATCGGTTGGTGTGTAACAGTTGGCAAAAAATTCTTCTACTACTTCGGTATTTCCAGAATATTGAGATAAACTATTTTCTACTCCCCGGTTTTTCCACCTACGATTTGGTTCCGGACCGGGTCTTGGACGGGCTAGTGTTTGCGGGGTTCTTGACGTGGATCCACTCGTTGAAGGTTGGACATAATGAGAAATGTCAGAGACGAGGCTAGGAACTGGAGATACTTGATCTATTGGAGATAGTGGTTGTGATGATTGTTCCATTTCATCTAAGGCCTGTTTGATAGCTTCCTCGAATATGTCATCGAAGTTTCTCGAGGCGCTTGGTGTGGGTAGTTGAACATTATGTTCATTTTCTTCATCCGAAGTATCAACCTCCGAAACGTCGTTGCAATCGGGCAAGTCTTCAAGCAATAATGCTTCTATCAGGGCTGTATTTTTGAGATATTCATATCTGGACATCTACAATTAAAACATATAATTTTATAAAATATCTAATGAAACAATAACTACGCACACCATACAAAACACATAGGTACCTAAAGTGACTGTCGGTACTTTTAGTACGCACCAGTCTTGGGAACATTTAGGCATGTAATAATGCAAAACATTATCAAACAATCATCTTTACACAACCTTTATTACATAAATAAATGGAAATAATAACACAAAAGGCCACTTACCTACGATAAACAATTTTAAAACAATTCACAAGTCACGCTTCATTTACTTCGTCAAGTCTCGACAAGTTGTAACTAGCGAACCAATTTGATTGGCCGTTTGCGGCGCGATACGAACGAAGCGCTCTCATTGGCTAAGGGAGTGATCCCAGAAAGGAACGACAGTGTTTTAGAAGCGCTGCTTGTTTGCGTTCTCGATAGAACAGACGAAATATGAGTGAGTCCATAAAAGTACCGTCAGTCAGGAAAGGGTTAATACATGACATTTCATGTAAGTCCATAGAATTTGAAAATTCAACACAGAAACGCACCATATCAAATTTGTAGCAATATACAGAATTTAAATCTGGTGCAGAATTATATCTCTATTATATACACTTGTATGTAGCTCTATAATTCACAGATTTTGTAAAAAAATGGACAGACATTATCCATTGTGCACGTTAAGCCTTATAGCCTTATTATGTGTATTGAATTGGTGCTATCTTACAATTGCACTCAAAAATAAATGTTATTATGTAATCTCCTGTTAAAGATGTTTAATTGTATTCTGGTACAAATAATTTAATTTTCTTTTTTGTTACACATATCATAAGTGCAGAAAGTCCCTGTACATGTCTAAAAATAACTTGCTCAAAATTAATAATTGATGGGATTCTCAGATTATTAAAATACTCTAGTAGAAAGTGGAGACATTTTCTAATAATTATTGCTGTTCACATAGCTAGACATGAATGTAATGACATTTATTCTCTTAAAAAAAGGATATCTAACAATGTAATGTATATTCTATAGGTAAAATTTAATCTAACTCCTGCATATAATTTTATTTATAAATAGTCACTTCATATTATTTAAGTATTAAAATTTTCATAATCATTGTTAGTGTTGTGTAACTGTCTCTCTAAAATATATTTAAAATGAAAACACCACACACATTATTATGCAAAAATAATGTGTTATGATCAATAGATTAGATAGAATTTTGTGATATAAAAATAGACATTTTGGAATTATATATTGGCAATTGTAAATAATAAATTATTTTTGCAATACGAATTTGGAACAGTATGACATAAAACAGTAGTCAGCAAATTTAGGGCCCGAACAAACTAAAAAAAGCTCATCGTACTGTTTATCAACGAAGTAATGGGCTTATTAATATTTTAGAAATTTTGATCAAAATGGCTTAACTTTGTAGGATTTTAGAATAGAAATGACTTGATTTAAATTATGCTATGTAGAACTTTGATTGTTATATAATTCAAATTGATGATTTAATACTGTTACAGTCTTAAATCATAAGAATAAATATATATGAATCAAAGTATTATAATGCATTATTTATTTATTTTTTTGTTATAACTCTTAGTGTTATATAATGACATTCTATTTTTGTGAATGGTTTAAATCCGAATAGCAAGGAGATAATTGTGAACAGCTATATGTTGTCCCAAAATAGAATTATAATGAATATTTTCTGTCTAATATTCAATGTTAAACAATCAAGAGTTTATTGTGGTTTCAAATAGTCAAATAGATGTCAGGCCTAAAAAAAATTAGGCTCTATTAACGTTTACTGTCCTTGTATCGATGTACTTAACGTTTTCACTTGTCAAAATATTTACTTGAGCCATTTACAGGCAAGCAACATGAATATTGGTATTGGTACTAAGAAAGATTCTTGATTTGTGATCATTATTCACTAGAGGTATTTCATCTGTGTTACTTTTCAATGTTGTTCGCCTGTACATGGATGATTGTCAAAAACTGTGTCAGCCACTTAATGTCATAAATCGATGTATTTTATAGACTCTTGATGTCTTTAACTCACTGTGATTTTATTATATTGTTTGGTGTAAATATAAAATTACATTGTGTTTTCATTATTAGTTTTACATATATACCACCTATGATAAATTCCTGACACCATTAATATAGTATTTTATTTTCAGAATGTCAAACTAAAGGATTATAATACAGATTAATGACAAAGTGCATTATTATAGGTTTATTTTACCATATGCAATTAATTTTTTTGTGAAAGAAAACTTCTTAAGATAGCATTCTGGGAAGGCACGCTAACAAAATATCATCTTGGGAATCAAAATCTAAAATAATATCACTTCTATAACAATCTATGGTATATGCTAACATTCTTATTTTGTAGATTTTTCTTGGCATATTTTTCTACAGCTGTATCCATTTTTTTTTTAAATTTTATAATCAAAAAGTAAACTATACTTACATATCAGCATTCATAAATGTTAATTTAGTTACAATATTTTTTTAATTTAGAATTTTACTAAGTAAACATTCACAAATCATACTTAATGTAAAAACCAAAATTAATGTTTTCATTTTATAAACAATATGATTAATACAGTGTAACTACATCGATGTAGCCATAGTTACAGTGATGTAGTAATAAATGATAGACTTAGTGCAACTTTACATATATTTATGTTTAATATGTAGTTGAACCCAACATAATTGATTGCAAGTTCTTAAACAGGCCTACATAGGACGGGTGTTAAGGGTTTTATGATTAATTATTTTTATAATTTTACGTGGTTCATGAATTTATTTTGCTATCTGTTTTATGCAACCAATAACATTGTGTAAGTAATTTTCTATGGAATTTGTATGAATTTTTTTTACTTCTCGAGTACATTTTGTATGTTGATAGACTCATTAACTTGTAAAGCTTACATAGTTGTGATAGTATTCCTTTTAATTTCGTTATATATGCTACTGTCGTGAATTTTTTCGAATATCCAAGAATAACCATTCATCTGGTAGGGGAGACACCTATTCTAACAAAAATTAGAATTTTAAAACATAATACTTCGCAAAAAATGGTTTCCACGAACCCGCAATTTTTTAAAATAAGTTTTACCACTATACCCCACACCGTGGAATAGGCGAGAAACAAAATTCGTCCCCACTTATAGGAGAAATACTCTAAAAACCTTTTTTAATGTTTTTCTACCATATCGCTGTTATTAATATGTGTACACCTAAAAAAAAATTATAGTTTTCCAGAACTAAAAGTTTGTGGTAAGCTACGGACGAACGGTAAGATATGGCGAAACTATAAGGGTTCCTTGTTGTGTACAGAATCCTAGAAAAGGGAAAAAAAATTGGGTGCGTGTACTTATGTAAGCGTTTGACAAGTACTTCTTTGGCATCGTTAAAAAAAAGGTTTTAATTGCATGCAAATAATCAATTACAATAAAATAATAAAAAGACTGGAAAAGGATAGTTAACACAGGCAATAAAGTGCAGTTTAAATTTTAAAAATTAAATAAATATTTGTTTTCTTACACGAAGTGTAACATAAATTCTCTCATTATTCGAAATTCGAATTCGAAGCGGGCAGCTTCAACCTGTTAATTTTCTGTTACACTTTATTTGAAATTCGAGTTCGAATCTGTTAATTTTGTGTTATACTGATGCGCGCGTATCTTAAAATTTCACTCTCATCATTTTTTCAGAACACGCCTAAAGAAGTATAATTTCAAAAATGTATAACCATGTATTTGAGTAAAAACTTCTTTGGGTATAGGCATAATTTTCAATGGACAGAAGGTTCGTTTCAATCGGTCGATTATCCTATGGTAGGATAATCGCCTTACCCCCACCACACGTTCGCCACTTGTTAGTGTTTATTCGCTTATTATAGACACCATTCAAATACGTATGTTCGTACTATGGTGTTTATCTATGCCAGTGCTTTTTGCGAACGATTATCCAGCTCAGGAAACGCGAGTTCAACCGTGATGAACTTCTCAGATCATTGAATGGTTTAGAACTTATAGAAAAACTAAAAATATTAAATAGGTATTACTTGTTTTAATAGCAAGCAAAAACATCGGGATTAAACTCCTATCGGTGAAGGTCAACCATTAATTTCTAAGATGTGTGAAGTTCGCGACTCACAAGAGTAGGATCTTATACTCCCTCGTCTTACCTACAGAGTGAGTGTTAGAGGTTTAGAAAAAAGGGCGTTAAACGAAATGTGAAAGTTTTAAATTAGATTCAAAATAGTTATGATGGTACGTCGCCGTTTATAGATGTGCCTATCCGATAGTAAAATCATATTTTTTTTATGGAATTTAAAGGGGCAAACGAGCGTGCGAGTTACCAATTAGCAGGTGACCATCGCCGCCTACGGACACTCACAACCCTAGATGAGCCACTAGTGTGAAATAGGCCACTGGAAGTCAAGAATTGAATATGATGGAGAGAGTGAACAACCGGAAGTTTTAAAAAGGGATAGATTATTGTTGTAGCTGAGCTAGGTGTAGGTTGCATGTGAGGTAACCGGCCTCCATACTCAAGTTGCGCGAACGTGGGTTCCATTCGCGTTTAAATTATATTACATATGGAATGTTTTAAGGCGAGCTGGCGAAAAACAAGAGAGTAGGAAGGTGTCAGGGAGAGGTAGGAAAAAGGGTTGAGTTGAGTTGAGGGCTCACGCCCAAGTACAGAGGCCTCGATAGTAATAAAAAGTGGATTGTGAAATTGTTGATGTGTTAAATTGAGTGTACATGAGATTTATAAACAGAGAAATTGAAGAACGGATCAAATAAACATAATTGTCTTCCTACCATCTTTGATTAAGTTCCCGGTAACCCTGACGCACACGAAAAGTACCTACCGTCCGCGCTACAATATCTATTAGGCAAAGGGCATCCGGAATTCGCTCTGGACGAAATGCAACAGCGGAAGCTGCTATATAAACGTTAATAATAATGCATTTTTTAAGTTCATCGTAACTTGATTAAAACGGTTGTATTGTTTACAATTCTTATATTCATTTTAATGAAGAAAGATTGATGGATAATATAAAATATATTTCATGTTACGAGGGTTAATCTAAAAGTCTTTAGAAAATAAAAAACTGAGCAAACTAGCTACATTTTTATTATTTTTTTTTCAAAATAGTGATTGCGATCAATACATTGCTGCATTTGATGAAATCTCTGAGAAAAATCACTTTGCCCACTCGCACTTAGGGGTCGCTTCGATTGCTTTTTTATGTACAGCTACTGCTTCTTCGACTTCTATGGAAGCCGAGAAAGTGGTTTATGAACCACTTTCCACGAAGTTTTTCTTTTCTTTTAATAAATAAATTAAAATCGCATGGTGCAAGGTCAGGGCTATAAGGCAAGTGAGCTAGTATTTATATACCTAAGGTCCCAAAATAGTTAGTTGTTTGTTTAGTGGTATATAGTGAGGCGTTGTTATGATGAAGAAGAATTTTTCAACATTAGTAAGTAGTAGGCAACTCTTCGAAAATAAACACCAATTGAGCAGACTATTTATATTTCCCGGGATCGTAACAGTATTCCAGCTTTTGTCACCTATAACTATGTCGTGTACAGCATTTGAGTCACCATCAGCACAAATCTTTGTATCATTTCGCGGTACCGATTAACACGACTGAGTTTTTGAATTTTGTTCAAATTATGAAAGGTATTCAGTGAGTACAAAACTTTCTGACTGCTAAACGTTCATGAAGGATTTTGTGCACTTGACTTATATCAACGCCTAAGATTGTCTAAAGTTGCTGGTAGGTCACCCTTTTTCATTCATATCATGAGCTGCACAGTACTTATGTTGTTTCCAGTTATTGCCGTAGAAGGACGTCCCTCACGCAGATCCTCAGTCAAATTATGAATAGAAGCAATGAATGAAGGTTCATTATGAACTTCAATTGAAGTGTATCATAACTTTATTGTTAGCTTAAATAGCAACGAAAATCATAGAAAATCATTACACCAAAATTTTCTCGCATTAAATTTATGTAGACGTTAGGCAAACAATTTTCTTTTTGTTGCCAATTAAAAAAAAACAAATGACAGACAAAGGCAATATACATAATAATATTGGTAAAAATTATATTTTTGAAATTTTAATATGTTTTCAAATAAAATTTAATAACCTCTCTATTTAGGTATTGTTACCTTGACAGGTGTACCTATAAGGGGCCATCCGTAAACTACGTCACATAAATTATAAGGTTTTGACCCCAACCCCCTTCCTGGTGGTCACACGTCAATGAAAACAGCAGTTTTTACAATTTTTTTTTTTGTTCAAAATACTTTAAATTTTGGACAAAACAAAAGACATACACCTTTTTCGTTTTCGTATTTCGGATTTGACGTCACAAAGTTTTTGACCTGCTCCTTGTCGCACATTATCACATTTCATTGACCCCCCTCCGGCTAAAGTGTGACGTAATTTATGGATGGCCCCTAACTTTTCATGTATAAATGAAAACAGTAGGCATTTCATATTCGGAATCTTTTATCTTGTAGCTCTAAATAGGTAAATACTACGGATTTGATGAATTTTCGAAATCTCAGATATTGTTGCACCTACATTTAAAAAGACGATAAATCTTGGAGGCAAAATCTTTTGATCACGGTAAGTATCATGCTAGTATAAAAGTACTACTATGATTACCCTCGTTTGGTATTTGCTAGCGTCTGACGTTTTTAAGCAAACGCCAAGTTATTGTGCAGTGTAGCTTTATTAATTTTAGTTAGTTTTTACCATAAATGAATATCATTTGCCGTCGCGATCGGTAGTGCTTACTGTAACCCTCCAGATCTGTTCATACCAATATGACCCTGTGTTCGTAGAATCCACGTGTATCGCTAGTGCATTACGATCAAGTGTGCACGCATAATATACCTAACGCCCAGTCACGTGTTCACTGCGATACTGTGCCTTCACTTGGTTTATGCGTTTTAAAGTTCAATCCATAGGTTCTGTTTGTGACACTAATCCCGCATGCGCTTCCAAATTGCCAATGACGCTTTTAGTATTTTCGGCGTTGCATTCACGTATAGCCATAACGATACATTCATCTGCTGGAACTGATCAGAAGCGGTGTGGGGGGGGGTCGGTTTCACGTCTCCGCTTCGTACTATGTTCGCTCAGTCTGTTTATTTTAATAATAATTCATTTTTTAACTCCTCTTCATACACCTCAGGATATGCCTCCACTTCAACCAGAATCGTTACGTTTTCCCGTCCATTAGCGGATATTATAAGTTATTTTCTTTCGTGACACTTTTAAAAAAAACTTTCCCTCCTTTTTACCCGTGTACAGTATTCAATTTACCGATAATCAAATCGGGATTGGGATTGGAATCGAAATCAGGAACAAGATTGAGATCATGGTTGAGAACGCGATCGGTTGATATAACAAATGAAATAATTAATTCTGGGCGAAAGTTAGCACTAAATATTCATAAGGAATTTTATCAAAAAACCTCCATCAGCATTGCAAATAAATTTGCCATCAATGGCTATGATGGTAAAGAATAACAGAAAAAAATGGTAGACAAATAGAGACCAATAATTAGTGCTTTATCTTACTAAATACTTATATATTTATAGGATATTTACTGTTGTCAATAGATATGCTGGAGACAAGATATTCCTTATTCTCTTATTTATATAACAAGGAAAATGTTTTTCACAGTTAGTTAGGTACAATAAAAAACTTCTTCATGACTGAAGATCAACTAGATGTTTAATACATTTTTATTACATTTATATAAAGCTTTTTCTCTTTATACAATACAGCTAAAATAATGACAAATTTTAAATGTTAGATATAATTGTTATTGTCACTGATATGCCTCCATTTAGCGTCATTTCGCATCATTATTCATTGTCAGCAAAAAATGTTAAAAACATATGTATGGAACGATAGAGGAAGATTAACTGAATTCTCTTGTGAAATAATGAAATATGATGAAAATCTTGTGAAATGTCTAAATGGATCGTATTTGATTTCATTTTATCACATGTATTCTGTAACTTATCGACGTTTTTATTCTGAACGCTCTCTTGAGCGTCAAGTCAATAGACGAAAACGCCCTATCACGGATTATCATACAGCAATCAAAACGATCAAACAGGCATGACCTGACATCATTCGCAAATCTTCAATTAATCTTTAACTCTCTTAGTATACTTTCGAACATTAAATATCTACGATAATTCGATATATGTAGGGCAGTTTTCTATGACACCGGTCTCTAGAGAGACAGACCTTCTAGTACAAGTGACAGTAGTACGGATGCCGGTTTCACTAGAGACTTGTTTGCGCAAAAGGAACACATACATATAATCATTACATCCCTTACACAAAGAATCAAATAAAAATACTGAAAAAAAAATGTGTTCCAGAAATATTAACAATGAAAACTGGACTGAAACAATGGATAGACAAAATATCGTATTTCACATTTTACACATTTAAACAGCTTTATTTACAATTTAAAAAAAATGATAATTTCGCCTCTGGCAGATTTTAAACACTGACATTTTTTCTTTAATAATTTTGACACAATGAACGTGCTTTTCCTTAGAAATTTTTAACCAATAGTTTTCAAAAAAAAAACATAAGACTCTCCAATAGATCCAAATAAAAGTAGAATTATGTATATCACAAAATATTTATATGTTCACATTATCACAAGTATGATTTTATTTTTTCAATAACAGAATCTTTGGTATGGAAATTAAACTCACTCTCTCATTATAATGGACTATCATATTCAATGCTGTTTCTTATTCAAACTTTTTCGTTTATGTTTCGCAAAGGAACTGCTGCCTCCATTTTTTCTTCTTCCTCGATGTGCCTTTTGCCCAGACATGACGCAAAACACGTGTCGCCTAATCCAAATGTCTCACCGTCCTGCAGAGACTCTGGCATGGGCTTATTCATGGTTTCAGGCAAGAATAAACAAAGGAATCCAGATATGAGTGCAATTATTCCGAAAAGAATCGCTGGTATTTTAGGATCAAAAGAATCCAAAAGTGTTATCAGTGGCGTTAGCGCGCCCGAAAGTCTGGCGCACATCGAACCCAGACCGAGGGCTGAATTTCTGACTACCGTAGGAAAGAGTTCGGCGGAGTAATTAAACACTATCGCGAACGAACCGGCGATGAAAAGTTTGCCGACAATCACGATAGCCGTTGACGCCATACTGCCAGCGGAAATGAACGCGGCAATAATACACGCTGTGCCGCCAATCAGCATCATCGCACTGATTAAAGGACGCCGCCCTAATTTGTCGAGGAAATAAATTACTACACCGTAACTCGGAAATTCTACGAAACCTAAAATAGCGGTTATAAGATAAGGATTGCCTTCGAGTTTACCGGCATTTAGTGAAAGTCCGTAGTACACTAAAGAATTCGCAAACCAACATAAACAAACGTTGAGGGTTTTCTTTCTTAAATTAGGCGTTTTAAACAAATCAATAGTTGTGGCGGAAGGAGCAGTCTCTCCCTTTTGTGACTCGACTTTCCCTCGTGATACATACAAGTCTCTGTCAAAATTATATTTTATTCCATTACATTTAAATGCCTTCTCTATGATCTTAACAGCTTCACGCGATTTTCCTTGTGCCCACAGCCATCGCGGAGATTCGTCCATTATCCAAATATGTGGAATGAGAAGCAGACTGTGTAAGCCGTATATCGCTTGCAGTATTTGCCGATTGTCAATGATTGCTCCCCAACCAGCTACTAGCATAATACCAAAGGCAAAAGCAGCTTGAAATGCTACACCACATGCTGTCCTTTTACTAGCTCCGACGATTTCCATCGTAAGTACAAAACCAGTTATGTAGGAACCTGCAGATCCGAAAATCCCGTACAAAAATCTGATAGCCAAAAACGTCCAATATTCTGGTATGAACGCGACGATAACACCGAAAACTAACTGTAATACAGCGGACCAGCAGAATATACTTTTCCTGCCGTATTTATCCGCCATGCCTCCTAATACCACAGCTCCAGTAAATACCCCAAGCATATACATAGTTTGCGCTAAGGCGCCTCGCCACCTGTTGTCACAGACTAAGTCCCATTCAATTGCTCGAGATGATGTTCTGTATCTGTCATCGTAAACCCATTGTGTACACTTGATTGTTTCGTTTTGAGAACTGTTAGTGTACATATAGCAATTATCCAAAGCGTTTGGAGATCTTTTAGGTATAGCTGATATTATATCAGCAGAGTCCCATGCTGCTGCAGACACATTCGTATCGACCCCTGCGATCCAACATCTGGAAGAAATAAAATAATTGGATATTAATATTACTATTTTGTTTTAAACTAGTACTTTGGGCAGCTATTTCATATATAATTTACTTTTAGTTTACACTAACAAATAAACTTATTGACGAAGAAGGTTTAGGCATAGATTTATATTTATGATAAAATCCTTAAGTACTTCGTGCATTATACATGTGCATTTATACATGCACAGTCGGACGACCTTCAACATAAAGTTTTCAATGAGATTGACACGGACAGTGCTTGTACCCCACAAACCACAATAAATTGTCCTTTTGCATATTTAATCGTATGAATCACTTTCGAGCCGATAGAAGCTCTATTGAATTATCAAATCAAAGTAGAAATGCTAGAAAATTAAGCAGTCAATTTTTGTACGGGACCTGGTACACTTTGTGCGCTGGTCGCAACCGTCGATGTTGATCTTCAACTGGCAGAGTTTCAATGAAAAACCTTTGTAGTTTACTTATTTCGAGGAGCAGAGTTTCGTTTAACTTGTTATTATTACTATATAAGTATATACCGAACGGAAGAAAGGAAGTGAAGGATATCGGGACCCTATCCTATATTTATACCACTGTTACACGTGTTCCCGATATCCCCACTTTATAACGGTTCTTTAACGGTCAAACGATACCCCGCTCCCCTTTGCTATTATTTAAATAAATGCCCTATTTAACATATTTTTGTACAAAATTTTTATAATTTCAGTTACGTAATCCTATTTTCTAAGTAAATATCCGATATGTTATGGTCAGCGACGCGTACAGTCGGAGTAAAGCCGATTTTACTCCAGCGGCTATATATATGACCCCTCCCCCCGCTTCATTACTATATATTAAATTTGCGCGAGAAAGGGGCCTTCATTCTTAATGCACGCGTCGCCGATCATACACCCCTCTATGCAATAATGAAAAAACAAGACAGAATATTTTATTTAGCTATTCTACAATTATACAATAAACAATTATTATAATTCGACTTCCGTTATGGCCGTTTCCGAACAGAATATTTTATTTAGCTATTCTACAATTATACAATAAACAATTATTATAATTCGACTTCCGTTATGGCCGTTCCGAACAATTTTTGTGCGATAAATTCATTGTAATGCAAATATGCAATTTCCTAATGGCGCCACAGTGAATAAACTAATGTCAGTCGGATCATTTGAAGAAAGTTATGCTACAGCAATGAACCAAGTTCCATTTTTAGATACTGTAGTCACTTCTTAAACCTATGACTAGTTCCGGATATTTACAATAAAGTATATACGTATATTGACTAAGTGTTATTAATTATATGTTTCAATTTTTTTGGAATAAGATTTGGTTGGTGGCCACCATCACTTCTTTTATTAGCTATAGTGCAACCGGCTAAAGTTTTACTCAAAAATTCCTTCGTGTTAAATGATGAACTAATTAACTAACCTAAGACCAGATTTTAAAAATATACAGAGCTAGCTGAACCCGACAGACGTTCTCCTACCAATCTATATCATGAAGTAATTAAATTTTATTCATATTTTAAACAACACATTACATTTTTATTTTAAGTAACAGATTAACAAGTAAATATTATTTATAGTAATAAAGTTAACTCAACATATTTAAAATTAATTTATAGCTATCTTACGTTATCATATTCCATTCTCCAATACTCCACAACAAAGTGGATAGCACAAATAAAACATAAGAGATAGCCCAAAAAACTTCTCCACAATACATATGCGTACCAATTTTTGTGCCTATCGATTAAACGGTATAGAAGTTGATATGATGCAATGCCATCTGATGGGGAGTTACAACAAAGGAGATAGCAAAAACAATTTCTCCACAAAAAAAAATACACACATATAATTACACTGGTCAACAGTGATTTTGTTGCTCTAGAACATCGATTTTGGATATATTTATGCTCACAATTCATGAAACTATCAATAATTTTCTAAGATTTGCTCTGGTTTTTTTTTTAATCTTTATTTTCATTTTACATTACAAAAATCGGAAAACATGAAACAAAATATCAGGTATATTTATAATGTCAGTTTTGTTTTGAAAAATAAAGGTACATCGAAAAAAACAGAGAGAACAATGTCGAAAACATATTTTATATTTCAATAAAACGCCGTTTATGAGCTTTTCTTTTATAATTTTTAAGGGGACAATCTCTTTTTAAAGACCAGCAGTAATCTGCCATCATGTGACAATCCCACCGACCCTGATACCTTTCTTCCATCACTTTCAGATCCTGGTGGAACCGTTCCCCCTGTTCCTCACTATAATTTCCTAAGTTATCCGGAAATTTATCCAGATGATTGCGGAGATAGTGTAATTTGATACTCATATTTGCTCCTAATGTCTGAAAGTTTGTCAACATATTTTGCACAATTTCTTCATAATTTGGTGCTTTATGGTTACCTAGGAAATTTTCGACTACCAACACAAAACTTTTCCAAACATCACTTTCTGGAACAGTCATAACTTTGATAAAATCGGTATCTTTCATTAATTGCCGTATTTGGGGACCATCAAATATTCCACCTTTCAACTTTTCCATACTAAGCTTCGGAAATTTTCTAAAAATGTAATTGAAACACTTTCTCAATTTCTTTCTGATGAACTCATGTTTTAAAAGACAAAACAAATATATTTAAATGAACATTTAGTAAATAAAACAATGTGTTGACACATAACAACTTATACATACATATTCACGTGTAAATACTTCAATATATTCAAATAACTAAGATCTTAGCTGTTCTGTGGAGTAAAGGGCCTGAGAGAGAGGATCACGTGATGTTTGTATGCGCGAAAAAACTGCGCAGAACCCTAATCATGACTGGAAAATTAAATATTATTACTAACAAACCGATAATTGATCAAAATATAAGGTATGCAATAATCATAAAAACAAGAGCACATTCAATACTTTTATGAATAAATTCGTAATCTGGGTACTTAAAAATATCAAAATTGACTAAAATATCCAGAGCAACAAAAAAAAAATTTTTTTTGTAGATCTGTGTTATAGTAATATAAATATAAACTCACGCCTATTTCCCAGTAAGGTTGGCCGAGGCTATAAATTTGTACACGATATGATCTTCGCATATTTCTCTTGCCTCACTGACATACATCAATCTTTTCATGCAAGCTCGTCGGTGTCGGATGCTTAAAATTTAGTCCCTTTTTAATATGCCACCAATATGGTCTGCATAGAATTCTCTAGAGTGACCCTTGCCGACCTTTCCAACATACACATTCGCTCTATAGATTTGTCTATGATTCAGTCTACTTTTATTTATCCTCTCCAGATGGCCAAACTACCGCAACATACCTCTTTCTACTCTCATCACTACATCTTTCTTCAAACCACACCGCTTTCTAATATCACTGTTTCTCCATATATCTTTCCGAGACACTCCACACATACTGCACAGCGATTGCATCTTCGCTGCTCTGATCCTACTTCCATTTTTCTTTTGCCATACCCAGCTTTAATTACCATACATAAGCCTGAGGATTAGGACCCCATTATGTATAGTCAAGCGCGCTTGTCGTAATACGCTTTTACTTTTCATAATAGCGAGCAAGGCCCCATTCACTTTATTTCCTGCATTCACTCTCCTTTCGACATCTCTGCCATGTTTACCATCATTTGTAAACAGACTACCCAAGTATGCAAACTCTTTCACTTGTTCATCTTTCTCATCTTCTATAAATAAAGCTTTCGCCCCTTTCAAACACCATCACCTTACACCGACATTTACTTTCATACTTTTTTTTTTAACATAATCATTCATTTTATTCACCATTTCCTGTAGCCCGCACGACAACGGCGCAAGGATTACTTGGCCATTGGCGTACAGGTGGTATTTGACAAACTGCTCATCCATCCTTACTCCAAACTCATACTCTTTCAAATCATATAGTCAGCTATGCATAAATAGGTTGAATAGACACGGTGAAGCCACACATCTCTGTCTGACACCCCTGCGGATGTCAAACCAGTTAGTGCATGTCCCATTTATTCTGATGCAATCATTGGTGACGTATACGGATTACAGTGCCTGTATCAATCCGCTACTCACACCATGCATGGTTAGGGTTCTCCATAGATCATTTCTATTCACTCTATTATAAGTTTTTTCCAGACCTACGAAAATACAGAAAACTTTTTGGCTGCTGTCCAAAAACTTTTCTGAAATGTTTCGCAAAGAAAAAATCTGGCCCGTACACCCCATGCCTTTTGCTTTTACGTCGCAAATCTTGTTTTCAGTCTCATTCACAACTCATTCGATAATGATTTTCGCAAACAGTTTGCTGACGACGCTGAGGAGGCTTATAGGGTGGTTATTTGTGCGAACCTACAGTGAGTCTTTCTGTTTCTATAATGACTGCATTACACTAGTCATTATACCCTATGACTTTTTCAGCATTTATTAAAGAGCTGTTACAGCAGGCTTGCCACTATACCCCCCCACGGCCCCTCACCATCTTTATCAACTTTCATACGTTTTAGTGATTTAGTAATTTCATCCATCATAATTTCACTTTCATTCCATCATCTATCATATCAAACGGTTTCCAGCGTTTCCAGCGTTCTTTCATATTATTTTCCTTATTCAGTAAATGTCCATCATCGTCTCTGATCATACGTACACATGATGTCTTGGAATTGTTTCGGGTTTTTTTCACCGTATGCCAAAAAAGTCTGGTTTTCCCGGTAAATATCCGAGTATCTCCTATCATAGCGTTCTTTTATTTAATTCTTTCTTCTTTTCACACATTCTTTAGCTCTCAGTATTGCTTTTTATACAGTTTATATGTACTAGATAAAAATATTGTTTCTTCAATTCTAATGTAATATATATAAATATTCATCTCGGCTTGTTAAAGACTAAATAAATATTTTAGTGACACATTTAGTGACATATAGAGCTTACTTTACATCCTTAAGAAAAAAAAAGATGTTACAGTAGCTGCGTGTATAGCTTCTGGCCATCAAAAGGCGGTTATTAAACACTACCACTAAATGCTGTATGTGTACGAGAGCAACAAGAGGACGAGGACGAACCTAAAGATCAAAAATATAAACCAACGATTTAGGTCGCTAAAATGCAGGTCTTGTCTTATAGAAACTTCTTTAATAGATCTTGCAATTTGTAAGATGTATTTAAGAAATAGGAATTTTCTAATTTTTTTCCTAAAGTTTTTTAGAGGCGATACCAAACCCTATATACAAAAGCAATAATTGATGAGGGTTAGTTCTTTAAAAAACGTTAATAAAATTTTTTCTAACATCAGACGCTTAAAAATTCTCAAAACTCTTTTGTGTTGCTTAAAATGGTACAATTCAAATATCTGTCGCTATTGTAGATTTTGTAGTTTCAAATATAATCTCTCTATAAACTCAGGTGGTGTTAAGGAACTATTCATCACTTCATTGTCCTTAGATAATTGATCACGTTTTGTTCTAAACGTATCTTAGCTTAGAAATTTATACCACAATGAATAGAAATTTTTGTATCAGAAGTGGGCTCATATAAATATACGAAAATTGTTAATGCAATATCGTAATCTAAACTTTACAGTTTAGAACTGTTGAAGAAAGAGAATTATCAAAACAAAATGTGATTCGAAATAATCATGCGAGTAGTGGGAGCGCATAAATGAAACGACAAATTCTATGTATTTGCGGGCGAAGCCGCAAACGGAAAGGTTATACGTAATACAATAAAAGACATAATAAATATCACGATAAACAAATTGGTAATTTTTTTTTTAATTACACCTAAGTATACCTATAAATTACATTAGTCATGGTTAGTATATATAAAGAAGGTATTTATCATAAATAAGAGTTCTACTTACAGGTGGACTACTAGGACTTTTTACAAATGATATTGAATCTTGAAAAAAAAAGTCGACCCTTACCTTATGCGTTAATCTTAATTAACGCATAAGGTTGTTATTACATCTCTTTTAATTGTGAAGAAGGTAAAAGACTCTGTTATGCTAGTTTTGCAGATATAAATGTCGGAAAGGTGCGTCAATCATCATCATACCAATTTTCAGAGAAGTAACAATTACATTAGTTAACAGGATTAACCTATACCGCCATTGTAGGTTTTATTAAGTCGAAATCAAAATGGAGGAACACAAATAATAATAGTACATATTGAACAATTTGCTTATTCTATTCTTGCCTTATTCTACATAACACGTGCACACATTTCATGATGTACTGTTCACTACAATTATTATATACTAAAATGGACTAATTTTGGTTAGGATTTCACATAATTTACAAGACGTTCCGTATGTAATAACTATTACATTTTGCTAAATAAACAACAGGTGACTGGTAACTTAATTATTTCTAAATAATATACATACATATTTACGATATAATTTTCTTTGCAATGATATTATTTCCAAATTTCATAGATTACTATATATGAACTGTTCCATTCACCATCCATCACATTTTTTATCTAAATCTCACGAACATAAAAACAATTAAATCTTGTAACGTAAAGAGATTTGTTACAAGGAAATACGTTTAAAACTATCTTCTTAAGTATAAAAATCTTCATCAAGGTGCTGATATAACCATTGTAAAAGTTTTTATCAACTTTGTTAACCAATATTATTGCTCAAAGCGTCAATATTGACATATTTACAACCGTAAATCCACGCATTATTGCAACCTCTTAATTCTATTCTATATCTCTGTTGTATCGTCATCGAAGAATCTATGCCCAATTTGAGAGAATAGCAGGACTATACCGCACTATATCACACAATTCTTAGCACTTGTTATAGTATCAAGATTTTTTTTAGCAGTTTAATGCATTTCTTGTAATCCTTAATTTAGCGCTTAATGTTAGTTGGGGATATAGGGATAAACATATTAGAAATAAGAACAAATTCAATATTATATATTAAGTTAAGAATTTCACAAAAAAAAACAAAAATAAAGGTAGCACAATATAGAATGTAGAGAAGAATTTTGTCCCACATTTGTAGTAAAAGTTTCTTCATTATCTAAAGGGATGGACTGTAGTTGAAATAAAAGTTCACTTCATCTTTTAATACAAAAAGGATTTTGCAAAACGTTTATCCAAATAAACATAAATTTGAAAGTTAATTTATTTGTTTGTTGTACTTAACACTCTACCCCTACCTCTAATTTACCCAACCTAAGTAAGAAGGATTGGAATCAATACCGGAATAGAGATATAAATCGAAGGAAAAAACGGGAGCAGGACTATGATCAAGTTCTAGTTCAGGATAGGATCAATTTAAAAAGTTTAGCAATTTGGGAATAAATATATAAGTATATATTATATTTTAACAACGGTTGTTTAATTGACGTACACACGTAAAACATAATACAATAAAACAACTGACAATTAATAGTTAAAAATTTATTGAAAATTCAAAATAAGTATAAAATAGATTTTTATGCCTATTGCACTGAAATTATAATCCAGCAATATGAGGACAGTGAAAAACCATACATTTAATTAAGAATATGACTTAAAATCTAATTGTATATATTTATGTACTTATGATAAATTCTGTATTATGATGAACATAATGATATATACTGATATTCTAATATTGTAAAACTTTGAAAATTATGTAAAAGTTTCTGTTTTTGGTAATTTATAAGCTGCTTTCATAACGGTAAATCCCTGTTTTATTATTATTCTTTGAATATATTCACCATTATAAACCAACTATTTTATATTACTAAATATTTTTTAAAAACTTAAAATCTAAATGACTTGATTTTTCGACAGAAAAATATGAGATTTAAAATAAAGAAGTAGCAAAAAAGTAAATCTGTTATAAAATTTGGATAGATACATGAAAATTTTAGAAACAATCAAAATTATGCAACGAAAATATAATCAAATTAAAAAGTTTTAAGAACATTTATAGTTTTAGTCTAAATGTAGTTTTAGACATCAATATATCACTACTCACAACATCGATATTTCCTTACAAAACTGAAATTTAATACACCGTCAAAACAAACTAATGGCAGTATGGTACACTTATTTTTATACAAACATTTTTGTATCACTTTTTTAAACAGCGGAAAGTAAACTTAAAAAAAAAACTCTTCTCCATTAATAACTTATCGCGCAGGTGAACAGCAATACAAATTAATTAGACAATTTCCAGCAGTAACAAGAAAAAACAGTTTATTAATAGAACAGCTAATCTTTTCACTAAGTGTTTTTCATAACGTTTTTAAGAATCCGGATAGGAAAACACGAAAACAGAGACTTTACATAGGTGATCATCTACACAGCTATCTGAATAATTAAAAAACAAAAATCTGCTCGCCATTTTAGAATCTTGAAAAATTAAATACATTTTATATGACTAAAATAAATATAGATGCATAATAAATTTAACGTAGAAAAGATTTCTATATCTACGAACACCAAAAATTGCTTATGTTTGAAATTTAACAGATCCTAGACAGTGATCCAGAAAGCAACTTATGAGTACACGTCGTCAAAAAATTCAACCCTCAAAGGGATGTATAGATGTTTAAAAATTTTACAGAGATTAATAATGACTAATTGTAATTGACTGAAACTAGCTACATAAATTTTCGACAAAATTCGGGTGTAGAGATTCAATAACTTGTAGATATTTAAAAGTTTGTATACAATGTTTTTTCTCGGTTTCAATCATTGCAAAAATACTTAATCTTCAGATTAATAATGTTGCCAATGAGCAACGGTACGAATTCTGGATTTAGAACCACAACGAAGATAGTCGACCAGAACGGAAGAGAGATCGATCACATGACTAGAGTGGAATTCAAATTTAAGATGAGATCCTTTGCAATGATGTAGGAATTTGTTCTATATCCACATGGGCGAAGCCACAAGCAAACTTTTTATTGAATGTATTATAATCATGTATTTTACACAAAATTGAATAATTGACCATTATTTAATTTTTTTTTATCAACTGTCTTTCATTTTTCTTGATTATTTTATTATTATATCTAACTGATTTCCATATTCTTAGGCAAAATAATATTTTGAGTTCCAGTCAGCAACTCGATTCGACTGAAGACATATCGCTAAATATACACTCGTAATAGATAAAATGTTACAAAAATAGTTTTGTATTATTATTCTATGCTTGAAATTACACGTGTATATGAGAATTTATGGAAATGCATTTGCCTACACAAGATCACTTAACAGTCCCTTTAAAAATAACAGATCGGTAGAAATCACCATTGGTAGATATTTATTCATGAAATTCGAGTCAAAAATTGTAGTCCCACACGGCAGTTTTCGAATTACGTTTCTTTTTCAGTCGCTTCTCTATTACGTATCTTGTGTTACGACTGCCACTTTATTGTTCCGAGTTCATAATAAGATTGTTACAATTACATATTACGAATCCATTGTTGGTATAAGTTAAATAGAGTCGATGTTATGACTCAACATCAATGCGTCTATATCGGGTTAGGTGTTAACTAAATGACTAATTTCAGTTGGCAGTTTATAGAGATCATGGCAGCTTATGAGCAACTAGTTGAACGCCTTATGAACAATAAACCCTCTCCGAGTCATTTTAATTATTTATAGGTATTATAAAAGATAATTAAAAATACAATAAAATTAAGTTCTATCTAAATTCGCGTATCTTTTATTCACATGAAAATTATAAGTTATTGCACTTTAGAAAAAGAAAATGTTTATATTATTTACAAACTCTATAGTAACGATTTCAAAACCTTTTGATGTTTTAAATTATCTATCACAGGACAGAAAATTAGTTACTCAGTTAAAATATATTAGTGATTACATATTTAGAATATTTGAAAATCTGGAACATAGATTTAGCTATTCCACAAGATGTAAATGATCTCGGTGTTTATTTTTTTTAAGACGATAAAATAACTAACTAGCAGTGGCGGATTATCGGAAGATGGGGTCCTGGCCCAGGCCTCTATTCTAAAAGGGCCCCAAATCTCAAGAAATCCTCTTTGTAGCCCAGTCAAATTAGAATAAGCAACAATTTGACTGGACATGATTTGTAATCAGCTATTTTCATTGGTATATTTTAGAGGAAAAATTATGAATACTATTCTTAATAGCAAAACACCAAAAAGTGTATAGTATTTGTATTTCAAAACTACTTTATTTTTAGTATGTCTTATAAACCAAAAATACTAACTGGTGAGTTCGAGTCAACTGTCGTTATATACAGTTATTTTGTTGCTAAATTGAAATTACGCTAGACTGACGCATGTGTGAGTTTTTTAATGAAACTATCGCGGAATTGCGTTACTTAATAAGCAAAAATAATAGCTTATTTATTAAATTAAGTTACCTGAAAGTTTCAGATTAAATGGAATACTCATAAATGAAATATTTGTTTATGAAAAAAACGTACTTTTAACTATCAAACAGTACTATTTTAGTTATATAATATATGCTTCAGTTCGCATGTACAATTAAAATAATTGTTAGTTGGATACAAAAAAGATATGAACAAATCAACTTTATTTCGTCTATAACTTATACAATACGAGATCTAAATGAAAAAATTAATAATGTCTATTGTTTTAGATAGCAAATGTGGACCATAGATCCAATGAAGAATGAGGGTTCATTGTTTACAGATAATTTTGTTTCATTCCTTCAAAATTATAATAGTTATAGGTAGTTTACATTATAATCATTCTCAGCGAGTTTATCATTTAAACATATTTATTTGTTATGTTAAATAATATATAAAATAAAAAAAAAAGTGTTTTTTTTATATTTACTTGCGTTACTTAATGTTTAATTTTTAGTAATCATTATTTCATTCACAATAATTCATAAAATGTTTAAAGAAAATGCAGTTTTTCTTTTTTCCGAAGTTGCATCTTATTTTAATTGAGCTATTAGCCAAATTCTGGATTTGAATAAAGAGGACTACTTGTGATTTGGAATAAGCAAATAAGGCTGAAATGTGTTCAATACGTAACAACCAGTTCGAACTTGGAAATCTACTACATGTAATTGTAATACGTGTATGAAACATGAATTACAATTATATAAAGTTTAGAGGAAAATTGTTATTTTCTTTTTATACGTCTATTATCTTTACATCTATTACAAAAAATAATGTCTGGTCGTATTTGTGCATAACTTAAAATATTATAAAAAAAAACATTAGAAAAACATACCTGATGATTTTAATAATAGTATTTACATTAGTTATCTAAACCTAATAATACAACTATAGAGTTGCTTGACATATCAAAAAAAAAGTACCTTTTTTAAATTAAATGTCATCCCGAGTACCTTCGGGTTATTACAATTGATGAAATTCAAACCAAAACAATAAAACGAAATCTAGAAAGGACGTATATCCATGAATTGAATATAGATGGAATTTAAAATTTATGGAATTGTTTTGGGATTATTGTCTACTTATGTACAGACATTTACATTTGACATAAATGTAAATTTTTATTATAGTTTAAATATAATTGTATAGTTTAAAGTTCGCCAACTTAAATTATTTTGTTTAGTTAGCTTTCTCGACGCTGTATATTGTATATCTATCGATATATCGATGTAGTCTCTCCACGCATTTAAGAGTCACCTATAAGAAACTGACATTTTTTACTCATTAAAGGATCGTTTTACGAACATGCTCATAGTGTCAAATGGTATTAAATTTATGTGAAAGGAACCCAAAACATTTATGCCTTACTGACTAGCTATAAGTGTAAAAGCGTTTTTAACTGCTTTAAATCTTTCATGAGCAACATTATTCGAGTAGGTAAATCACAATTCAAGTTCTAACATATTCAATGTTTTCGTTACCTCTAAATGAAATAAAGATCTGTAGAAAAAACAAACACCTCCAGATACCTCTCCATTGATTGTTAGGAATAGACGCGACGTTCGCGCGAAGTTTTGTTCAACTCGCGAAGTGCAAGTTAAACACATACACAGGGGATTGCAAGTGTAGTGCCTTTCTACCTCTGCCAGACCATAGGGGCTCACCTATGGTCTGGCAGAGTTTGTCTAGCACTCGCTTGTAGGTGTCGTGCAACAAAGGAGTCGGAGTGTGTCAGCGCCGTATAACGTACCGTATTCCGTAGGGGTCGGTCTTCGGGCCAATCTAGAACGTTGGATACGACTGAGTACTGCGTAGCGCCACCTTATGTGATGTTGAAATTACTTGCTACGCTGATGACAACCTGGTGACGGTTCGCTACATAATTCATCAAAATGCCGCATATTTGGCCACGATTGGAACAGCCCAAGCAATGACCAGAATCAAAGTCGGAAACACTCGTTTATCACAGCTCCCGGAACATTCCTCCGACCGCATCCTATACCGTGGTGAGTGATGTCCGCGTTGATATTGCTCCGCGATGGCCGGTGACCGTTCGACTTGAAGCTCCAGTCTAGTGCCGAAGCTTATGAAAGCAACGGTTGTGTTTAGGCGAGTCATGCCCAACCACGGCGGGCGGAATGCAACAAGTCGCCAACTATACATAGCCGTGGTGCGTTCAGTGGTTAATTAGGGGGTCTCGTGAGGATCGACATTCTGAAGGCAAAAACATTACCCTTCTGTGAAAGTCACCTTAATTACCTTTGTAAACAATTATACCTTAAGTATAATTATTTAATACCTGCAGCCAATACCAAACAAAAAAAAAACTTAGGAAACAAAGAAACTAATGACATAGTAATCATTGTAAAGATTTTATTTTTTCTTTTAAAATACCTACGAATATTAAGAAATATAAAGAATATATTTGAATCTTTCGTTTTTAAAAGATAGTATATGGAAATCTCCCAACAATTAAAATTTTGTGTAATAAATGTTTTATATAGTTATATTTTATTTTGTATAATATATTGTAGATTTAATTAATTACTAATAGGCTCAGCTATAAACCATCAACTGGAATAAATCATGTTTCCAGTCACCTTATATATATATATAATAAAAATATAAAGAATATATGTAAATCCGTCATACCCTGTATTCAATAAAAAAATGGCATATCCATTTTACCTTAATTTAAACTTTTTGTCTTTCACTTACAAAACATGTGTACCTACATCAAATTCTATTAGTTTCAATTTTCAAATTATTAAATGATCAACATCTTCAATCCGGTAAATGCATTATTTTCAGTCAGGACAATTGAATCTTATAATCTAAAATTCAATTCTATTACTTAGTAGCATAGTCTATACTATTTTAAAATAATGTATTTGTGCCTATAAAACAAACAATAATTCGTTGAAGTGTGTCTCTTTCAGATATGTAATGAAACATTAATTTTGTATGCATCATAAAACGATGTAATAGTGTTACGATGTAGTAGGAATTTCTATTAATCTTAGACTATAGAAAATTTCATTAAAAACGAAAATAGGAATAAGCTAAGACAAAAGAATATTTATTTGATCACCATCGTTATTTCTGTTTAGATCAAGTTTATCCAGTCACTTAATAATTAAAAATCAACATTAAAACCATTTTTTGTGGAGCATTAAAATGCCTATTAAGACAATTAATTTAAAGTTTTGAATTAAATTAAATAGTATAAAAAATACATTGTGAAAAACCGGATAGCCTATATAAAATGAAATCCTACAAACAATAGTGCAATGATCGAGCACAGAGAAGAGTAATTAAATAATCATTCTTATTATTATTTTTTATAGCCTACTTTTTTTGCCCACTTATTTTTTTTTTATTAAAAAAATGAAATTTTCAAAACGGTTTTAAATATAAACAAAAACTTTTAATTGCTTTTTTTTTTGATGTCCAATGTTACTTTAATTTTATTAATCCAAGGCTCACAAGAACTCTTACGACATTTAACTATTTATGTAATTACGAAACTACGTCATATATCGTGAATATGACGAACAGTACACACAATTTGGAATAATTATTATTATGGGGCAAGATTTAGATCAATTAGTGTACTAATTAATAAACAAATTCGATGGAAATCGTTTAAATGACTTAGAAGCACCACTTACTTAAGCATTTTCACAATATTATTTCGACAACGTGTCCATAATAACTAACTAGAACGCATCATACGAAAACAAAGCATTCGCGCGTCACCCGCCACTGACTGAATAACTTCGTAATGAACCAAATGTAAACATTAAACCAGGTTTCTACATACAACTACGTCTTTGCATTAATTCAAGTGTAGAATGTAACCATTGTTCTTGTAACTCACCACATTAAAAAGGAATTGATATTATTGTATACCGGTTATATCTAGTTTTTATGATTCACTGTCTCTTTTCGATGGTTTCAAGTGGAACCATAGTTTCCGGCAAATCTGCAGAATCGACACTTAGACGTCTGCCTCTCCAATTAGTGAAACACGTATCACCTACGCCGAACTCCTCGCCATCTTCCAGGGACTGTGGTAGGATCCGCCCAATGGTTTCGGGCAAGAAAAATGTGGATGCGCCCGATATCAGCGCGAGGAGGCCGAATATAGACGTTGGGATTTTCGGATTCAAGGCGTTCAGTAAACTTATTAGAGGAGTGAGAGCACCGGAAACGCTGGCGCACATACTGCCGAGGCCGACCCCCGAACTGCGCACCACCGTGGGGAACAGTTCCGCGGAGTACTTGTATATTATAGAATACGAACCGGATATGAACAGCTTACCGATCATAACCACTCCAGTAATGAGCGTAGACCCATGAGGCAAAGCGACCACTATCAAACAGCATATCCCTCCTAACAGCATCATGATGCTGATCAATGCGCGATGGCCGACGCGATCTAACAAGCCTACTATGATAAGATAGCTGGGAAGCTCCACTACCCCCATTAGAAATGTTATAAAATAAGGGTTCCCCTTCAAACTGCCCGTATTTAAAGATAAACCGTAGTACACAACGGAATTAGCAAACCAACAGCCACATATGATGATAGATTTTTTCGTCATGTTCGGAGTTTTAAAAAGGTCACCCGTTCCCGCCGAATGTTCGTCGGTGTATTTGGCACAAGTCGCTTTGCACTGAGAGACGAGAACGGGTACGTCCACTGCTTCTTTCGATTTGTTCCACGCTAATGCTTTCTCTATTATCGCAACGGACTCTCTAGCGCGACCTTGGGACCACAACCAGCGTGGTGATTCATCCATTATAAACCAATGCGGTAGCAAAACCAAGGCATGGCAACCGTAAGCGATCTGTAACCAGAATCTGTTGTCGATTAGATAGCCCCACGCCGCCAGTAGCATGATGCCCACGGCGAACATAATTTGAAACATGACGCCGCAAATCGTACGTTTACTAGAACCGACCAGTTCCATGGTCAACACGAAGCCCGCTATATACGAGCCAGATCCGAATATGCCATACAAGAAGCGGAATACGACAAAAGTGTAGTACTCCGTGGTGAAAGCCACTACGATTCCGAAGAACAACTGTAAGATGCCGTCCCATAAGAACACGGTCTTCCTGCCGAACTTGTCGCAAAGACGGCCGAGAACGAGCGAGCCCACCACCACGCCGAACATGTAAGCGGTTTGAGCCGTGGCGCCCATCCAGCGCTGTCCGCACACGAAGTTCCATTCTATGCCGCGTGACGACGTGAAGTATTTCGTATCGTACACCCACGAATCACACGTTTCGAGCGTATTATTGCCGTAAACGACGCACGACGCCAGATTCTGATGAGCGTCCGTAGGTATGAAGTTTCGCAGTTCTGTTAAATTAGTAGACGCTGTTCCATTTATATCCAACTCCTCTATAAAGCACCTGAAAAATCATATAAACTTGTGTTAGAAATGGGACGAAATTACTATATAATAAATGTTGTTATTTATTAACTAGTGCAAATGGATTAAAGTATAAATTAGTTGTATGGTGTAGTCTTGTGCTGCTTGTAAGAAGTTTTAGCACACTGATATTGATGATTTTCACTTGTTTTTTGCTCGTATTCATATGTCTTTTTCGTATGAAAATTTATCACACACAATTTATATTATCACGGAAATAAAATTATCTTGGTTAAATAAGGGATTTAATAAAATGTCCTTGTTTATGTGATATTGCTTAAATTATTTAAATACACGCAATAAAATACGAGCACTAGAAACGATTAAAAAAAGTGAAACAGTTATTTATTATCAATTGATATGTGCATTTCGATTACTATTCAGACTAAATATTGTAAACTAAGTGCAAACCAAGAATAGGAAATTAAAACACAACTTACAGATTAAAAAATTAAGACTAAATATATATTAGTCACGGTAACAACGCATGCAATATTTATTAGTATTTAGTAGCGTAGCCCATTTATTTAATATGTGTTCTTTTGTTAGTACACAATTCTAAGCACTATGCATAGAGAATCCAAAATAATATATGGAAATTATGTACTTACTCTTGACAATCACCGATAGACATTAAATACTCACTCATTTTTTTTTTCACACAAATCAAGAGGTAATGGAGAACGCCAACACGTGTAATGACCACCTTGACACACCCCGTGCAGCGTAGACGCAAAGGCGGGGACAGGCACTTGTCTACATATAATGTTACTGCGTGTGAAAGCCAATTTACATCACAGGGTTCTGTAGTGCAGTAAAAATTATTTTGTACGAAGCCGTGTCACATTCGATACCGCCTTTGCGTTTATGCGACCCTGATGATAGCTTTAAATTCTGTTAATTTACTCACTCAAAGACCACGTAAGCGTAAACCGTTTTAGCGAGACCCTGTTTGTTCCAGACTAAACGCAACAGCCGTGTGCGCACACAGGTATTTGTAGTCGCACCTTCTATTCCGTTTAGTTTGATGCACGTCAAAAACGAAAGCCTCCTTTAAATAACAATCAAATCCCATGGTTAACGAGGTCGATCCGGCTTAGGTGGTGTTTCACTATTCTTGGTGAAACAGCATTTCACCGGAATCGGTGAATACCGATGTCGAATTCGATATCGGTTAGTAGGATTTTATTCGCAGATATTTAAGCCTCTTTCACTGTCTCCTTTTAAACTGACATTTAACAAAAAGTCACTTATAAAATAAATTCACTTTCCATGTCTTCCTTTTACCCGTTTTACTTTTAAAACCTGTTGGTTTCAGCCCCAACAACCGTTAAAAGGAAGACGTGGAACGCAAATTTTATTTTATAAGTGACTTTTTGTTAAATGTCAGTTTAAAAGAAGATGGTGGAAGAGGCTTTTAATATATTTATCATATCGATGCATTTAATATATTTAGCATAACAATGATGGTGAAACCCTTCTTAAGTATAAGATTATTTTTAATAAGATGAATCTGTTTATTGATGAAGTTATATAATATTATTCCATCCAATTATCAATCCAAAGCCTAGCCTTTTTTATTTGTTTTTTTATTTTATCTCTAATCATTGTAAAATAATAATTAGAGATTTTCAAATAAGTTATATTATGAAACTGAATGAATTCGATATGTAAATAAAAAGATTTGTTAGTTTTCTGTTTCGTTAGACAGGCATAGAGTTGAGATTTACATAAAATCAGTTATAAACAAATAACACCAATTATAATTCATTTTTTTTTTAATTTCAGTCTTTAATAATACTTGCATAGAACATAAAAAAATATATATTATCTCGACAACAAGTTCGATTTACGTCCTGCATGTGACCCGACAACTTTCTCATATTGCATTTTTATCGAACTGGTATGAACCCACTTGATCCGGTTTCTGCCAACTTATAAATTTTGCCGTAAATGACGAAACGTAATCGACTTCGGGTTACGTGACCTTTACAATTAAACGTCTTAAGTATATTTGTTTGTATATCGAGGGATCTTAGAGACGAATAGTTACCTACTGTTGTTCTTGAAAGGAAGAGCTATTAAAATGTCGTCAATATATTTTTTAGTACTATGTAATTAACATACGTTTAATTAATTTATTAGCACCGATTATTTTTTACTAAATGTCAATTTAATGGTAAAAGGTATAAGAAAATACAATAATAGAATTTTATTTCTTTGAATTACATTTTATGCCAAAAACATTATCAAATGTTATATCCGGTTTACCAAATAGATATATTTTTTTATAGAAACTAGTGCAGATATGGATAAATTTAACTTGTACTGCCAATAAACTGTTGTTTGTTTTCAAAAGTAACCATCGTATCTACAACCCTTAAAGGCTTTTCCACCATCTTCTTTTAAACTCACTTTTAAATAAAAGTCAATTTTAAAATTAATTTTGCATTCCACCTTTTACCTTTTAACGAGTTTTAGCCCAAACAAACGTAAAAGAAAGACGTGGGACACAAATTTTATTTTAAAAGTGGCTTTTTGTTAAATGTCAATTTAAAAAAGATAGATGGTGGAAGATGCATTTAATCAAAGTTTTTTTGATATATAGTATTTACGAATATGACAGGTTAGATTCAAGCATGCAATACGACTTGTTTTTTTTATTATTATATCCCAACGAGTCGCATTTGTTAATCTTAAAATGAGTCATCATATTAAGATGCACTAAACATCTTAAGATGCTTTGATGATGTTAGCGATGATCGTTGGTCACACATTTTAAGATTATCAATTTCGTATTTTCCAAAAAGAAAAAAACCATTTTTCAATATAAAATGTAGATGTTAATCAAGTATAGAGGTAGGTGATGTAGAAATGATAGTAAAGAAGTTTCAACAAGGGTTTCCCAATATTTACATCGTAACACGAAAGTATCCCAAAAGATTATGTTACACATACAACCAATTCTGTAGTCAATCAAAAATTTTATTATATATGTTATTATATATCAATTTTATTTATATACAAATGTTATAGTTTTTCGATTTATTGGCACAAGAATATTAACCGCATCAAATTGAAATTTTTTAGGGAGTAATTTTCATCAACACTAAAAATTATTGTTGGAATATTTTAACAGCACGTGTGCATCTACTTATTTGTGAATCTGAATATTTTAGTTCGACTTCTAATATTACGAGGTCGAAATATTTTACACCTCATATGTGTGGGTCTGTCTGGGATATGATTTAGAAAGTATCTAAATTTCGCCCTAGGAAAGTTATTATTTTAGTATTTATAGTAGATGAAGTTTTAGAATATTTTAGGCAGTAACCGTATATCCGTGTGCATGGGTAGCTTTAAATTATTTTCTTGACATCAACCTTGACCTAGTATTCAATAAACAAAAAAGCAATGCGGTTTCGTGGAACACTCAACAGAAGCAAACTTCTTATGCATTGTATATGAAATCGGAGTCTTAATTTTGCAATATAATTTAATTTCGATATAATAAAAAAAATTGGTTGAAAGTACACAATTTTGTACTAAAATTTATGTGAATAGTATACGTATTAAAATATTTTATAGGTTTTCGAATTTTTTTATTTTATTTACAAGTTATTTACAAATTTTATTATCGCACGCACCAGCTAAGCGAGCAAGGATAGAACGTGCACGGCGAAAGTTAACGGTGACGGTGACATTGTTTTGTCGATTTACTCTCAGACTGCCGAACGCGTTCATGTTATTACATGTTACTGTTATTTAATTTGATATGTAATTTACTATTACGAAATATGAACATATTGATTAACAATTATTGTGAACAATAATTGTTAATCAATATGGTTTGTGTAGCTCATTGTATAGTTGTTTTGACATACAATTATGGTATAAAATTATCATGGTATGGTATTAAACGATAAGGAAGTGCATTCTTTTGTAAGGAAACTTTAAGCCATAAATCTTAACTTATCATAATTTTTATCAATCAGTTAAGTCATTATATCGTATGGATCTTTTACTTTTATTGCTGCTAAAAGTATTTTGATTGACTACAGTATTGAATCGTAATTCTTTTTTCGAATGTTAGTATCGATCTTTCAAACCGGAATGCACCTGTGTTCGGGGACCGCCGCCACAGTGACGAGCGAGAGCATGTGCATGCCCGCCGTCATGGCCGCCAGGATGTGCAGAACGAACTGGAAGCATTGGTACCGGCCGAAGTCGCCTGTAACACGGGAAATCGGTCATTAATCGCCGGCCTTACGATCCTATCGATAAATGTCACGATATGGAGCAGGGTGCGAATGCCACACAAATGTCAAAATAGATCGATTATCTCGTCCGACATCGATGTTGCCCACACAATCACACGGATCCTCGGTGTGTTTCGAGAGACCACGATGATGATGCAATTAAACTGCGCCTTTCGTCGCTGTATACACAGAACGTGATTGTTATAGCCGCTAGTATAAATGCATTAGTCGCGAATTAGACATTTTTTTACGAAAACAATTTCATAACAGCAAAGCAGGAGATGACCCGCACTGGTACCCAAAGTTGAAGAAAGTTAGAAAAACATATTCACAAGTATAATGTACGGCTGTGATTCGGACCAGTTAATTCCTGTGTCTAGTAATACAAACCGCGATAGCATAGTGATTAGCATGTGAGTGATGTCTATGGTACAAGAGGAATATCCTGGTTGTTTGCACCGCTGAAATTCTCCGATTCATGTGCATATGGGGAATATTAACTACGACTTGCTTCAACGCTTAAAACGACATATCGCAACTAAACCTTAACGCGTGATGATGTTCACCGGATTTTTCAAAACATGAAGTTTCCATTGCGTGTTGAAGTAACGTGGGGACGGTAACGCATGGCCTGATAGCCTCTTAAATAGGAAACGGCACGTTACGTTTTATGACTCGTACGCAAGTACCTCTCGTCATTAAAGCAAACTTCTTACATGTTAGACCGAGAAGATTTCGTCATAAAGATCGTAGCATTACATTTTTTTTGTATTCACTCACATTTGTACGTCACTCTCGAGCCTTCGTTATGGAGTAGATGTAACATAGACTGATAATGCATTATCAACTTAGGGGATGACATTATTTAAGTTAATTGCTTAAACGCCAAATAGCACCGACTCGGGCATAAACAATAATAATAATACAATTTATGGGGTTCCGCATCTCTAAAGGAAAAAGGAAATCTTTACAGGACCACTTCGTTGTCAGTCTGTCCGTCTGCTTGTAAAGCCCTTTTTCTCAGGGACGTGTGGATTGAAATCAACACCAGATAATTAGGTCCGGGGTCCCTTTGAGCAGAAAAAATCAAGGTTTTAAGTCGAAGCAATGAAAAATGCGGCCAAAATGCCACCATTATGTCTATTATTTTGCGATTCGCAACTAAACAAAACCTATAAGATGGGTTCTCGCCATGGACCTAGAATCACTAAATTCGATAAAAAAGAAGGTCTAGCCGCATAAATAAAGGGAAAAATGTGAAAATTCTTCATTTGTAGTTATATGATATGCAGAAATATTTTTTTGTGATTACAAACTTATACTTGCAATTGAAGTATGACCCGACATTTAGACGAATACATGGAGTAACATTTTTTAACTTCTCACTACGAAAACATAAAATTTTCGAAAATTCGCATATTTATAAAAAAAATCGTAAAATTAAAAAAAAAAGGAAGTGTTTCGGGATTCCTGAGACCAATATCTCGCCAGCGTGGGCATCAAAAACAGACAAAAATCATCACGAAACTCTTGATGGATAAAATGTCTATAAACATAGTTCATTTCGTGGGGAACCCTCAAGGTACGAGTGTTATTTGCACTTGTCTCATTTTTGAACAAATATAATAACGTTGATAAGCTACATGAGAATAAATAAAGAAACACATTGAAAATGTTTCAAACATTATCGTAATTATTCATATGAAATGAATCATACAAAATATAAAGCGGCGTTTGTACTGAACTACAAATGGGGCCGAAGTTCGTACACTGGTTCACTTTACCGTGCTGTGTAAGCACCGAGCCACCTGTCCGCTGGTACGAACTACTTGAATCGATGTTTAAGTGTTTCCTCTTAACCTATATCTTATTGTGTGTTGCCAGGCTCTTATCGTTTGCCGAATACATATCTTTTTTTATCAGCGAGATGAATAACAACGATAGATAACATAAAAAAATATATATTTCGAATATAAATAATGATAACAATCAACACTCGACGGGTTATGTTATGGTTATCAATGGCTGTCATTTCCTAAAATAATAAATACAAACGATGATTCGCTTTAATGTTTGTGAGTATGACGATCAGCTGACTACCTCGTTACATGTGTATTATGGATACGTATAATACATAAGTTTAAAAAACAATACATACTTGTCATGTGAACGTGTGCATATATATAAATAGCAATTAGAGACCAATTAAAGGGTCAACAGCAAAAACAACTATTTGAACATTTATTTACTACCGAAAAATAAAAAAAACTCCTAAAGCCAGATATATCGAGATAACGTTGCATCTCAGAAACGGATCTTCGCTCCATATTTTTCATATTTTTTTAATGTCACTTTTATTAATGCATGTGTTTCGCAAGTGCTACACGCCGGGGCTATTAGGGACATCAAAACAGATTTAATATTTTACATCGAAAATTATACGCGATTAACGCACAAATTTGGAAATATAGTGTGTTAACTATATTTGAATGTTTATTCAGGTCAAATAGCTGATATTTTATTCACAATTCATGTATTAAACTGTTCAAGTTTCTGAAAATGTATCAAATACTTTACCGATTCAATTTAAATCGAATTTTTATCTTTTAGTAGTTAAATAATCAAAACAGCTAGAGAGTTAAACAATGAAACTTATCTTTTGAAATTTTCTGTCACTAATCTACGTGTACCCACTTTCTCCGCATGTTAATAAGAACTCTACTGTTATCTTGTCTTTTTTTAAAACAAAATATATATTAATAGCGTGATTGTCTGTCTACACAACTAAAGGATAATAATAAAATCATTATTAAACAAATGCTTATTAAAATGAGGTATTATATGTGAATATTTAGAGGAAAAATAATCATTGACATAATCAGCTCGACTCTTGCGAGTTTGTTTGTTTGTGTTATAAATCTAAATATGTTTAATTGCGTAATGTAATATATTTAAATTGAAAAGAACCACCTTCAAGTTTCTTGCTCGTTTTTCTCGTGGGAAAACTAGAGTGGTAAAGTGACAACGTGTAAATTCTTAAAATATTGTGACGTATTTGAATCCACGAAATAAAGATATATTTGAATTTGATACGCAGTCGAATGATACTTAAGATAAATTATTCACAAAACCCATCAGTATAATTCAAGACATTTCACTAAATTGTCCGCAGCATTGGTTATCTGGTACAGAACAGAAACGTTTTCGAAAAATCCGCGTGGCGTCGTTACGTTCGCAAAGGCGTAATTAAAATAAACATGTTTGTGACAAACAAAACGCAGTACGGCACGGACAAACGACGTTATCGCACCGAGCGTTGACCCGTGAACCGAAGGTGCTGCTGGCACGGGCGGCGGCGGGCGCTGACGACTATTATCGAGCAAACACTCCTGTCGTTACCCAAACACGTGAATTAGATACCGACGTATTTCATGTATGTTGTGATCGATGTTGTCGCCATCCCTTTTACTGTTATCATCCCTATTATTACTTTTCATTAAACCTAGATGTCCTATTAAAAGAGCGGTTCTTGTATACATATGCCGCGACCGACTCGCGGACGACCCTAATGATTGCTATGAAAATTGTCATTTTGATAAGGGTTCGTTTTTTAACTTTTACAACACTGAAAGGTTAAAAAGCGAGATTAGATTAGATTTTTTTTTGACTTTGCTGTATTTTAGCACTATTGTTGTTACATCATTGTTTCACAAAAACACATAATAATGGTACATATTTACATATATATAGTACTGTTTTCGTACACTTATTGTTGTGTACGAAATGACATCTAAAAAAGATGATAACAGGCCCTTTGTAAAAGATTTACTTGGTCTAAAAATACGTCGTATATCCTCATTTACATTTGTGTGAGTTATGTGCCATGAATGAGCGTAAATTTGTTTGAGGTTATAATTCTGTTTTACTATTTCGATGGTTGAAAATGAGAAAATAAATGAACTAGTGTTCCTATGGAAAGTTATGATATTTCCACAGCAAACTCGAAACGCGCCCAGTGAAGCTCCGTTGCTCAGTTATCAATTGTTACAAGACACTCATCAATTCGTGCCAACTAACCTCCTTCGGCAAAATTATTACACATTCATAATGTTTCTTACAGGAAGTACACATGTTACATTATAAAAATATTTTTGAAGACCGTTAAATGTATTAAACGTTTTTTTTCGGGTCATGAATCGACACACAATACGTGTAATGTATTAACTGTATTGTGTACTTTTTGCGCTTTTCTTAAATTATGAAACAAGAGCAGCGTTCACATGGTAGAACGATGTCCAAATAGTCTTATGTTCTATTACATATGATAATTTTATTTCGTAATTAGGTATCTACTCATAGTTCGTCTTCTAATTAAAGTTATGACTTTTTTAGTACATTTTTTATTCACTGATTAGTTTCTAAAAAAAAATAATTACTCAAATAATCTTAAATGAGTGCCAGCTTTTCTTTTAATCATTTTACATAATATAACAATTATAAACCTCGTTTTAAATGCGATTTTAAAGTATAGTAGGCGGTGATAGACTCCCTCAATTATTCTAAGTTAAAATATCGTATTAATGTAATAATAATAGTAATTAGTACACTGTGGGACGCATAATTATTAAATTACGAATAAGTACAGTTATTATCGATATACAAATTACATCTTATGATAATTACATACATCATTATTAGACTTCCCATCACAAGGGCGAGAATTTTTTTTATCAATAACTTGATTCGCGTCCGAGTTCTAAACGATAAATGACATGAAATTCAGGGAGACGATTCTCGGGCCGTGTGGAAATTGTCACATGAGACAATCTTCATAAAATTACATCATATTAGAAGCTTTCTGAAAACCGGTTGGTAATTGTTTGAGCATAGGGAATTTTCACGCATTTTGTTATTACCTTTTTCTTCAGTACGATAAGAGTCGTACAATCACAAGATTTCGTGTAATGAAATCTCGTGATTGTACAATCGCGTAAAGCAATTGCAACCACACAATATAATTGATTACAGCATGTAAATGTAGGAGCGTGTAAATGTATGGACTTTGTTTTGGAAAGCAGTTTGGAAACAATCGCTCCTCGGACAATTGTAACCAATTTATTTAGGTTGTGAATAATTTTAATAATATAACAATAAGTAAGAATTCCCTGCTATGCGCTAGTGAGCAGTGGTATCTCGCTGGTTAAGAGCGTTTCCTTCTAGCACACTTCGCAGTAAATAGTAGCAAGTACGAATCCTGACCACAAATGAATTGATTCACTCGCCCCGCGGCTAACTCACGTTAAGGCATAGGCCCGAATGTTGCCGTCGCATTGGTGACTACCGTCGTCAGGTACTGCCGACCCGCACCGACCAGCGTGAAGGTCTTAAGGTTCAAGGCCCTTAATCTGGAATACAGACTGTCGCAGGGTATGCCTCGGTAGCAGAATAATTAAAATCAGACACAACAACATTACCATGCTATTTACTGCTTTATAATGAATGTGTGTTTACGTAGGTTTTTTTTGGAAGCTATTAATTATTTTCATTCTTTATCTAAAAAAAATTGACTGAAAGGAGCTCAAATATAGGCGGTTATTATTTTCTCACAATTTTTTTTCTATTTTTAATCTTCACGTTTTTTCACTGTCACTACCACATTTATTAGTTTTTCTGTGTGCATTTTTATTAATATGTCTAATCGGAAAATTCAGTTTCATTTCCCCAAATTTCCGTATAAAAAGATTTACGCTACATACATAAGAGTTGACGAGCTAATAGGGAGGTATTCTGGGAAAATGCTTACTGTGTGACCTTTTTAACAAATCTCATACCATTCGGCTCTTGGCACGTCTCGCATCGCGAATTGCGTAGAATCCCTACGGTACTACGTCATCAAGACAAGTTGTTTTCTATTATCAATCTTTCACTAGCCTTGTCTCTATGACCATGCGCGATAAAAATAAAACAAATAGACTCAAACTCGATAACTCAAGATTATGAGATAGAATATCAAGATTTTTAGATGAAACACGTTTATAGTCAAAAAATATATTTAAAAACGTAATGGATGTTATTAATGGATATATAACGAATATATTTTATTTAACGCAAATGTAAAGAACTTGAAGAAAAAGTAATAGCCTAGAATCGAAGCTTCCGTACCAACGAATGAAACAAATAGGAACTTAGACCCTTGCCTGCAACATGTGGTGACATGCAGCATGCAAGCCACCGATGACTCTCGAATCTGTTCTTCCACTACGAATCCCTCTCCAACGAATTGAATATTGATTCGAGAGGATTGACATATCGAACACCTAAGCAAATGTTAATATTTTAGTTATCTTAGCCATAGATATATAAAAAAAGAGGAGATGTGCAGTCGCGTACTAATTCAACGGCAAAAAATGGCTCAAAGTATAACATTTTGTCTGTGTCTCGAATTTTACGATACCATTTTACAATGCCAGAGAAAAGAAGGGAAGGAATATTATTTACCATCTGACATTTCAACCAAAATGTCAAGACATAAGGTTCATTTTTAAATGCAATGAGAACAAGTAACGATCATTTTGTTATTAGAAGGTAATAAGTCCTATTTTTTACAATTTGAACGTGCTGTTCTAAAACAAAACATCAGTGGAGTGGTTTAATATTATTTCAAATCTTTATTATTGTATTTTGGTTAAATGTATGAAAAGAATCATACAATATTTTTCATTATAATAAAGCTTAATGTAGTAATAAACTAAGATTAAAATTAGTAGGAACATTTAATTTCATAATGTCGGTGCAAATATACATGAAAAACTTGATAATTTCTAGAGTATTGAGTATAGTAATATAAAACTTTCTGATTATTTATGTAACAAAATAAGATGACGATTTATCAAATATTAACATATTTTTGATGAACATAATACTTATGTATAATTTGCTAAAAAATAAATTCAAATATCATAAACGTAATTTTTTTTTGGAATAGGTTTAGTCTATTGCATGATTTCCCTTTAGAGGTAGTTTTAAGATTTGTGTAAATATACAACAAATAATAAATAAATAAATAAAAAAGGCGACTTCATTAGTATAAAAACAATCTTTATTGTCAAGCGACCGAATAATGTAATAACTCGAGAAATACGAGACCGGTGTTACTTAGGCCAAATTTCTTTTAAGTCGGTTTATATATCGGCTTTTTTATGTTACTTTAAATGAAAAATATAAAATACTCATCGAATACTCATTATAATATGTTATCGAGCACGTATTATTATAAACTCAATTGTGCTTATCAAAAATTAAAAGAAACATTCTTTTTCATAGATTTTTAAGTGGTATTTTGTTTTTTTTGAAAGCAGTTATCGAAAGAAAACTGCGACGTCATAACGGATGGTGCGACGAAAGTACACTGAATGCAATGAATACTAAACTGCCTGTTTTAGCACTCATTGACTGTGGCCGTTTTTGAGCGCGGGACTGGGCATCTTCTCTTTTTTTATATATCAACGATTTTAGCCCACTAAATAGGTATTATGTTATTTCTAAGTACATTTCATGCCACATCAGCATAGCATCAGGAATCCTCAGGAACCTCTAATTATAGATTTCTGCGAAGCAATGCCCCACACAATAGAGAGCAATATAGGGAATGAACATTGTCCCAAAATTTCACTCAAGCAATATTAGGCTATATATACACAAACCGGAGTATCAAGTTAATTACTGCTTACAAATTTGAAAATAATATAATCAAAATAAAAAAATGATTTACACAATATGCATCACGTAACCGACATATTTAATTTAATGATGATCATTATTTTAAGAGTTTTTAAGGATTATTAAAAAAAACATTGACATAGGTGAGTGCACGCCAAGAATTTTTTGACAACATTGTTTATGACCGTATCATCAAGACTTAATAATATGCCTTTTAAACTCCAAGATTACCTAATTTTTCGAGAAAACTTCTGGAGCAGACGAACAAACGGACACGAGAGTTATTTTATAGGGTACCTATCAGATTAGTTTTGAAGTAAGGACTCCTAAAAATAGACAAATCATTTTAATACGCTGTATATTCTTTACTCGTTGTTATAAAAGAGTAATAATGCTCAAATAGAATTAAAGTCAATTCACGATACTGATTACTCTTGATGGTTTGAATCAACATTTTGACATTTTGAAGTCATAACATTTTCTTCTATATTAAATTAAAATTCAATTCATTTACGACTAAAATCTACTCGTGAAGAGTTAAATAAAAAAATTGCACTGAGTCGATCGTTTTAAAAGAAATTTTTAATAAAGTTTCGATTGATTTTCCATATGATTATGATTTTCGAAATGGGCGCTAGTAATAATATATTATGTATTCTTCTTTTTCAAATTCTTAAGAAATTTCCCGAAATGTATACTCTGACTAAATAGTGACATTCAAAATATACCATCGATCAACACTATTATGGTATGGTATGTTGACATTCTTTGTTCATAAATCACCTTCGCGTTTATTCTTCTTCACGCGTTTCGCAAATTTACGTTTTTCATTGTTTTTGACACAAGCCACGTTTAGCGGATGATCGCCGGCAGCGAATTCCGGAAAATTAGATGAACTTCGTTTACGCCAATAAGCCGAGTCTACGCCCGCGTCGCGCCGCCGCGCGCGCGCATTCGCGACCATAGATGAATATGAATTCGCGACGCCGCCATGCTTCACTCTTTCAAGTACTCGTCATATTACACGATCTTGAATCTCATAAGGTATTGAAACTCAAGGAAAGACGGCTATTTGCGATTTTCAGTACAGAAAGATCGACCAATATATTGTTAAGTCACCAAACAAAATTATCGCAATTTAGCTAGATACAGACAGCTAGCTTTAACTCTCTGTAATACATCCATACTAATATTATGGATACAAAGAAGAAATGTCTGTCTATTTCGTTCTAAGTCGCTAAACCGATTTTGATGATATTTGATAGGAACGATAGCTTGAACTCTGAGGAAGGCATAGGCTACTTCTTGTTTTCTCTCTGTTCGTTAGTCTGTATATCTGCTTACAACTCGATAATAGTAAAATCAATTTTGATGAAAAATAAGTTTAGGTCTACCTGAATCGTCGTTGTCGCATAAAATATATAGCAGGTCACTCTTTATTAGTGTGATTTGTGTATATATTTTTATAACTAAACAATTTATAAGTCGTTATTTTTATTTTATTTAGTCAGCTATGTTTATTTTCAAGCAAAAAAAAAACAACGCGTGAGAAAGGGAGAAAGACAAAATCGGTATTAACAATAGTATCAGGATTAAATGTAGCATTAAGGTTTTAATAAATACTAACATCTTTAGCACAAAAAAACTAGGTAGGTACTATCTAAATAGTAATAGCGACCTTTCAACTTATTCTTAGAATGACGTTTAATACGCATGCTCATAGTTTCTTCGATTAGTATAAAATTTGTGCTCATTATAAAAATAAAACCTACGATATTTCTGTGTAATGCATTTTCCGTATCTTCTCCCCGACGTCGCTCAGGTTACTGAACCTTTATTTTAAGCTTTCCGCTGGTTCACTTCTGGCAGTTATCAGGAATCGAGAGACAAAAATATTCCTCGGACACCACGCCAGTTTCAATACTCACGTTTCTTCGATATGGTAATCGTACAGATTGCATCTACACTGCGTTTATGCATTTCAATTGCCTTGCACAATACCGGCGCGTACGGACTCAAGGCAAAACGAAATCCTTCGAGAATATATCCCAAGTTAGGAGCGGCTACAATGTGATGCCATAGTAAAATTACTGTAATACACGCTAGGACGTACGGCTGCTTAGCGACAAACCGATTACAGCATAAATATTTTTCAACGTCCACGGGTTTTGACGCGATAGCATCTCGTATTACGTAACTTTGCGTTTTGAATCTTCGCACCCGCTTCCAGCGTCCATTTTTACCACATTACGAACAGCAATCGCTCTCTTATCGGAACGTGAAGTGTACCAAGGTCGAGATCAACGACCCTGACAGACTTATCTACTAACAACTTAATTCAAAGCGATTCACGTTGGCGGTGATTTCGGTACGCGCTCGTCCACGCAAAGGTATACGATGCTCTATTTGAAATAGTTAAATGGCACACAGAAGATGATGGTCGATAATGAAATAGGTACGCATAAAGTAAGACAAATATTACGAAACACTGAAGCCGGAGTAAAACGAGCGGGACGAGACAGAGGGGGGGGGGACGTCACCGGACACAAGGACGGCCGCATTTCGTGTCTCGCTAATTAGCTGAGCTTTTCAACGCCGTCGCCTCTGAACAAATATTGTCCTGTAGTATTTCAGATGCATCTGCCGCCACCGCGTGTTGGAGCACTCGTTTGTGTTTCTATATTGATGTTTAATTCTTATGATGAATAAATATCTTGCTGCGTAATCTATGAACGAAAACAGCGGTTAAATTAAAATAGTGTTTTCGTATATATCATAGACAAATATGAACGGTTGTATTGTTTGTGGAACGGATTACATAGGAGACAAAAATGACACGAGGCGAGAGCAAATAAATTCACATTTAAAATATCTATTCTAAAATAGCGTAAAATGTTTACTATTTAATCAAAAGACGTATTGTAGTATTATTGTATGCGATGTGACACAACATTCAATATTAGTAGCTATTTATAACTTATTTATTATACATGCTTATAAATTACAATGTTTAAGTTTATCCAAATAAATTTCCAAATTCAAGTAACACTTTTATTAATCAAAAATATCGTCTTTTGAAAACTTTAATATTAAATTGTATGAATAATCATAAGTACGATTTACAGGTCAGTCCAGTAAAGGTTATCATTAAAAGAAATGTATTTTTAGCTCTACAAGCCGCTAACGGTCTAAAAAATTAATGGATTAACTTAAGAAACCCTAAAACGTGGTTGTTTATTTAACGAAACCGTTTGAGAGTTAACTAAAAACGTAGACAATATTATCCTAATCCGTTTTGCAAAACAGCCTCATTTTGTTTAATACGAAGCGCATATTTTAAAACAGCCAATATATAGAACGTGTAGATGCTAAATAACGACACTAATTCCCGGTAATGCTCTGTGTGGGCGTGTCGTCGTACACTCATTCAGTGCAAGAATCTGGCATGGGTATTTACAATGCCAGACGTAATCCGACACACCTCCGATACGACATGCCGAAATAATTTTAGCGTTCGCGACGTAGGTGTTACGTTCGCTGACGCGGGCGGTGCTAATGTGGAGAATACGTTTAGCGACATCCGTCTGTGATAGGAACGGATTTTTTCAATTTGGATGTTCATGAAATTCGTTCCAGTGTTTAATGTTCTCTGAAAGATAGAAGGTTTTGTGACGATGTCAAAAGCGACGGGGAATATCGATTATTGGATATTATCTTATCGAGATACATAACAGGAGCACCGTTCTTGTAATATTTGTGCGCATTTACGACGTCAAACGAATTATTGAAAACGTTTTACGATCCTACGAATGAGTAGGTGAAGGTACAATAATTAATTTTTTTTCCGAATTGACAAAGTAATATAAAAAAAATATTTCTTATTTATACAATATATCAATTCCAAACTCAGAAAAAACTATTCCAACCAAAAGTTTGAATATAGCGTAACGAATTTGCATCTTTGATTTTGAGATAACCAATATTTTGGTTGTCCTAATTAACCTAAATACTAATTCGATTAATCCGAGTGGTTGTGGTTATATGCATTATTTGTGAATACAACAAATTACTCCGATATCGCAACGAAATATATTTAACCAAGCTAAATTTGAACTTGGTTAGAAATATTTTTCGGTACATTAGGGAATGAACAATAAAAAAATTGACGAATATATAAAAACCTACAACCGCGTAAACGTAGCAGTGAGAAGACCTATTAGTCCAGTTCAGCCTTAAGCCAGTCGATTATCGTGCGATCAGCGAGTGCCGTTAATGAAACCGAACACTTTTCGCGCCGTGCACTGCGCAAGAGACGCACTTCAAAGATGGCATATTTTTTTATTTCTCAACCTATTTTAATAAAACGAATATTAAGTATTAGCCTAAGCTTATTTCAATACATCTCTAATAGGTAAATAGAAATTGCCTTTTCCATTGTAAAGTTTAGCGTGAATAAACTCGGCAAACAAACAGAAAATTAAAAGAAAATTAAATATTTGGTGAAGACTAAGAATCTTATATGTTCTTTCTTTTTTTAACTGAATTCAATTGTGATTTTTTTGTTGTCATTTCTAATATTTCATCACCAAGTATAAAAATATTTTCAATATTACTCAACTTTCTTCAAATTATTTTATAATTGCAAACTTGTATTTTTCAGCCGCCTTAATGCAAAGTACAAAATTCATCCAATAAGCGATGAAAACGTTGCGCGAATTTGCAAAACGTACACTTCGAAAAATTGTTGCAGTCGAAGTAATGACGTCAATGTAGATTTGCAGCCATCTTTAGTACACGCGTGTACTAGTTTTAAATCATGAAGATTTTATAGCAATCACGATCACACAAATACAATTCAGTGATCACATTATTATTATTTTGATTATTATTTTAGGGATGGGCAATGGTTACTCTGAATTCAATTTTGAGACAGTGAGGAATTTTTTAGTTTTTTTTAACCCGTAAGTTGTTTCAATTAAATGATGCAGAAAATATTATATACATCAATGCAGTACGGTAAGCCGATTTGATGTGGCAACATGAGGCATCGAATAAATATCGGTTAAAAAGCCAAGAAAACCGTCAGAGATTCTACTGCAAAACACGAAAAGCTGAATTTCATATGTTTTATGGGCGACTGTTAATATTAAATAAATTAGAGGAGTTGTTTATTATGTTTTGTATTAGGAAGTTATAAAAATTATTATCTAAGCATTTTTTATGAAGTTTAAAATACCGCACAAAGTTATTATATCAATAAAATAGCTTATATCTAGTGTATTATAAAAAGATATAATTTTATTAAAATTAATGAAGTGGTTACATTAATTCTGAAATTACGTTACTGTACTCTATAGACTCGTAATGCTCGATTTAGATATAGTAAGCTACTTCATACATAATTGGAAAACTGGTTCTATTGAATTTGATTCACCTGTTACAACAAAATTTTTACTTTGACTTTGAATTTTCGTAAACATATCTTTCAAAAACAAAGAGCTGCTAAAACAAGAAATCCACATAAAAGTGGAAGTACGGGTATACATCGTACATTACTAGCCTATTTTTTTTTTTTGCTAACCGTTGTCTCAACATAATCCTATTAAACTTGTCGCCATGGACCAAAATCAAAAGTTGTCAAACCGCATTGTCTTTTCACCTTGGCCTCCATCCATTTAAAATTTCGCAAACGTAAAGACTAATAACTTCTCAGTGCGACTTCTATGTCGTAAAATAAAGATAAAACCAGTTTTGTGCATATAAAACGCACGAACGGTCTGGGTGTTGCGGTTGCATGTGACCGATTTGCGTTGGTTTCGTAAGATCATATCTTCTATTTGTCCTTGTCATTCGAGATTAGCAAGAAAGAGACATGCTTCAAGTGCAACGTTTTATACATTGCCCGCAACGAAGCTTGCAATTTGCAGATTTCAAAATAGATTCCGACATCATTCGTGCCATACTAAACGTTGTTATACCAAACGAAAATCGTTGTCACAAAATAATTGATTATTTCTATGCATGCTATGATATTGTATGAATTTCAAAGCAACAAAATTGTTAATGATTTAAGTGAACTGTTCATGATTACACATACCTATATTGTATGCGTCCCAAGATTTTTGTTTTAAATCATGCATGGGTTTTATTATAAAAAAAAAACGACTATCACAAATTGTCGGGACAATGTGGACGGGGATTAGAAAAAAAATATTTTATAATGTTAAAGATGATAAATATTTTTTATTATTGAAATAACTATTAAATATAATAGTGCATCTGTATAAAAAAAGCGCTGTATATATTTAAAAAATTGGTGTAAAAACGATGTGTCTCCTACATTGAGGTGACAAAAGCTAAATCGATATTGTACATGGTGTAGGAGGTGCAGATGAGGTCAGTGTTAGAAGTAGAATGGCTATAGTTATCAGGATGTACAAAAACCTATACATAGCCTAAAAAAACAACAACTTAAGTTTAGTATATTTTCCAAATTAGTTACTAATTTTAATCTTTAATGTGGACAGCTGTGGTTGTCGCCCCAAAAAAAAAAAAACAATGTTAGATAAGTGTTTAACACTTTACGCATGCGTCCGTCTCGCACTTGACGGATTTTATCTATTTAGTTAAGGACAAATTAACACCGAGGTGCGATAAGTAATTATTGAGACTTAACTTCACTGCGCACAGTTACTTAGAACCCCAACGTAATTAGATAAAATATGCATTTGCATACAAATTGCATGTATTTATCATGCAATCTATTAATAAATGCCGCATTAATACATCAGATGCTTTATGTAGATCACTTACCTTAATCTAGACCGTGTTTCATTAGTACATTTAAGGTATAACATGTTAAAACTTTTTGTTTAAAATGATTTACAACCATTTTTTTACAATTGGCCATAAGTAGATCGTCCCTTTAAATATACCTATTATTATCCTTGAGGTCAGGTTTTTTCTCTTTAATGCCATTTTTCATTTCAATATGATTCAATACATTTCGTTACATAGCATTTTATAATAACGTTAATGAATAATATTGACAATATTGATAGTTGTATGGATAGTACACGGAAGAAAAGGCTAAACGTGAATCGTATTCGCACGTTGAGGGTTCCTTAACATCGAGCAATTTTATTGCTATGTATTTACCGTTGCATAATGTATGTGTTACCGTTTATGCGTTAGAACAAAAAAAAATTAAAAACAGTATAAAAATACATTTCTTTCCAACCCTCTTATTTTTTACGATACCCTTCATAGTAACACAATTATAACTAATGTTGCCCAAAGGTCGCTAAAGTTAGTCTGTTCATCCATCTGTCTGCCTGTGTGTATTACCTTAGAAGAATCCTTTGAAAAGTAAAATGCAACCAGTTACATATTTGACAAAATATGACTTGTTCAGTGAAATTGCGGAACCTCGGATACGGAACCCTTATAAAAAATGGTATACGGTATAACCATTACACGTATACCCTCTCTGTGGGCTGGAAAAATTTAATCGTAGCCTCACAATATTGACATAAGTCTAATTTGGTCAAATAATAAGCTCAAACAAGCTTTATTTATACAACTCACTATTGTAAAATATGCACCTTAACGCTTTGCGAGCCTTTCTGCATATCTATAGACTCACTTTCCAAAACTTTAGTGATTTACATTCAATGACAATCACGCGCATAAATCTACGAGCATCATTCATTATGTCACACTTCCTAAAGTTGTAATTTTATTGATTTCCTATTTTGATGTGTTCAAGAGATACCATTAAAATATTTCGTCACCGATCCACGTTCAGAATTGTTATGTAAGTTATTATTGTCCAATGCACGCGTACAGAATGCATAGAAATAGAATAGGCACGTAAACTGACCGAAATATTACGTCATTACGTAAAGCATAAAAGCGCGCTAATCACCTGCACAATATATTTTGTCACTATTTAAATATTCCAGCTATATAATATACAGCTAATTGATTTTTCAAAGTTTAAATCTTATCAACAAACAATCTGGTTTCGAGCGTACAGTATATTTATCACTTTCCCGCCCTCACATACAATAATTCGTACCATTACCAGCGCACGCTCAGATACCGCAACTCGATCAGAACTAGTTGGACAAATTTGTGCTTAAGTAACACGTGAAGTATGTAAATGTCCGACACCGATCTTTAGCCATTTCTTTTTACACGTAGGAATTTCGCCATATGGTACGGAAACGGGACTCACCGAGCTTCCCCATCATGTCCTCTAGAGCGTGATCGCTATCCATTTCGGCCGGCCGTGACTCGCCTTACGTGTTAAATTACTAACTTTCCTGAATCGTGTGCTGGTTTGTTCAAAGTTTTGCACTGCAAAAAGCGGACGTCACGCAAGCGCCGACGGGCCGCACGCCAGACGCCGGCCGACTGGCGAATGGCTGTGCTGCGCGAGGCCGTGGCGCCGACCACCGTCGGCCGCGGCGCCCGCGGCGACCACGTGCTCGCTCGCCGGACCGATATGAGGTAAAACCGAAACGCATAATCCTACAGAAACTCGGTCGAGTGCGAATTTTTACGTGGTTAATAGCACTCACTGAGGAATTATCAAGTTAGAACCCCTCAGGTTCTTGTTAATCATTTAAAATAAAAGTCACAGGTAGTAGTAGTTATTTACGTATAGCCTGTTTTTCATATTTCAGTCTCAACGATGGAACGAGTGTCTTTATACTACCTACCGACATAGAGCCTTCTGAACATGAGAATTGTATTATTATAGAAACTCCAAGGGACAACGTAATATTTTGTTTGTTCATAATTCACGAAATGAAATTACCAAGTGCGCCTATACATATAGAACCACTATAGAGGATCAATTTTTTTCTTTTATTTATAGTAAAGGCACTATATTGTCTTAATTAAAGTAAAAGATAAAAATAACAATGCTTACAAATTATATTTTCACTTATATCATATGATTATTTTATTCATAGAGATTATCTATCACACGTTATCGCCTTCAGTGACAATGACACAATGGAGGATTGTTGTAATAAAAATCTAAATCAATCAGTAATATAATGTTCAATAGGATAATATTAATCGATCTTCAATTTGATATCAAAGGATGGTGGATACGTCGATGCAGTGGGATAGCAAACACCTAAAAAATAAACGCGTACGCACTACATGCACACTCATGCTTTGTAGGCATTTCCTTCTTTTAAATTTAAAATGCACTTGCCTACTAATGACTTAGTATTACTGCGACATACTTGCGGACGATTGATAATTCAATTCAATATACTGGTATTCAACGGGTTTTAAGTTAATTTTTAAATGTTTGCAAACTAGACTTTGAAACAAGGTTCAAGCAGAATTCTATGTTTACTCGATCAGTGATACTATGCAAGATTACACAATGGGACCTATTATTACTGATATAATAGGAGTTTATAAATCTGCCACTAGGCAATCCTAAATATGCCAATTACATATTTTGCTGTTTTGATACCACCCCTTCTTTAATAAACAAACATGAAATCTAGACCTTTTAAAAATACTTCGTAAATCTTTTGTTTTCATGCAGGTGGTAAATAATTTCAAATTTGTACTCGTTTTGTACACAGATATTTAAAGAACTTCAGAAGTTTGAAGAATCCAATGTAATATTAAGAATAAAAAATAATCCAAGGTATTTTCCGATGGTCCATAATATTGTTTCCAAGAAAGAGTCACTTGACACAAGTGAAGAAATTAAAAATACAAAAATATTATTTCAAATTTCATATCTAACGTGGAAATAGCGAACAACTTCCGTCAAAAAATATGTTTTCTCAAATCTCTTCCTAAAAAGTTTTACTTCGAAAGGTAAGTTAATTTTAAGTAAATTGACTAAAGGAATAAATAGACTTTTCAATAAAACTTATCTTAGGATCTAGTTGAAGTCTGGAATAATTAAATACACTTCAGAATAGTCTACTATAACCTCATTATATTGATATTATAATAGACACTTATAGCCTTAGTAGTCAGATAACCTTTTCTAATTAATAGCAGTTCAGCCAGAACTCAAAATAACGAACAAATTAGTAGATATTCATATTATCAGTAAATATCTCATAATATATTAAAATATACATCTACCTATTTTTTAAAACAGGCAGACGCCAATTTGCTTAAAACAGATATAATATTTAAACAAATATTGACGTGACAAACAAGTTATTTTCTTTTTCCAATGGCGGCGACTACATTTGCAGTTATGAGACTGCGAAAAAAAAATGGCTCCGTTATCCGACCAGTCAGCCAGTTAACGGGTACTTAGTTCTCTCAAGTCTCGGTATCTGTGCATATGACAAAAAAATATACAACAAATACAAGTGAAAAGTGCGTATGAAATATCAAAGGGATACAAGATTTCAAATATTTTGTTAATGTAATAAAAACTTCAATGGTTTTCTATTGCAGATTTTTTTTTAATGCAGAATCGAGATGCAGTGGAACATATATTAAAAAATATATTTGGCCAAACCAGAACGGCCGGCATTCACGCGCGTACCTTCTATCAAAATACGTGATGCATATGAGGCATTCACTAGAGGAGCTCAGGGCTCTACTATCAACGGCGTATCTCAGTCATCGCTGATAACGCTAGCTATCTTGCCTAGTGACTATCTATGGACTTGGAATATGGTATCACAAACAATGACATAGCATCGAGTCCCAAGGATAATCTTAAAGAGCCATAATTCTATAATCATCGGTAGCATTAATTGCATTATCGCTATCTTTTCATTTTTAGAGTTCCTTAACCAAAAGCAAAATTACTGTAATTCGACTATTTTTTCAACAATTATGATAAAAATATGCAGACAGGTTTCTTAGATGAACCGCTACACAATTTTATGAAGTTACAATAATAATTTAAAAATAATGCGGTAGCTTTTCATGCATAAAAGGGTGTGATGTGAAATTTTTTGCGCACTCTACGATACATACGTCCCTCAAATATGTATAAAAAAATACCATAAAGTATCTTAGGTCTATCTTTTTCAAGTATGTATTTTACAGCTTATTAGCTTCCAAAGTCGTTAATTTCGTACTTCTTTGTTCTGGCCTTTAAACCATATGTTTTAAAATTTAAAAAAGAGTCACACTAATATTTAGGAAATTATTTTTAAAAACAGTGTCTTAGAACATTTTTCAAATAATTTACAATATTTAGTTTTCAATCTGTGTTCAATCATACATACGGGCACTCATTTGCATATCAGTACAACCGCTGTCTAACATATAATTTTACAGCAGATATTATTTAACTCCTTTGATTCAAACTTGCCACAATCACAAATTGCGTTTTGTTTCATTGTTTGGTACGGAACTCATGAATGCGGCCGTCCGCTCTCACTTTGGTCAGTTTTTTGTCATTATTACATGTATAATAAACAGTCTGTATTAATAAACACATTTTATCGCTTTTAAAATATCACATGGCGATGCGTGCCCGTTTATCTAACGGGTCGTAATATCGGTCGTTCGCTATTTCACTCATTTGGCCTAAAACTATAGGCGGCAGTATCGTTAGTCAGTTACAGCTTTATAAAACAATTTTCGAAAAATTACACAATAATCGTATTTTCAATAATTCAATGTATTACGAAAAAAAAAACAATCAAAACTACATTTAAGGAGTCAGGCATAAGCGACTGTGTTGTGCTTTGTGTTTCACACCCCCTTTTCTGTCTGCTAATAACATATTATGTAAAGGTCATAACACTAAATTAAGTAATTTCAATGTTATTGTTATTATAAATGCACGACTATTTCCCGAAAGTATTGACAGAAATCACAGATATCCCACAGATATCCACGTGATACGATTTTTACATATCTCACTTGCTTCACTGACATCTTTAAATCGTTACATGCAAGCCTATTTCGGGTACTTCAAAATTCGACCATTTTTGTCGATTCTCGAGCTCGTAACAGTCAGGATCTGATGTTGACTTCCTAGGGAAAGGGAGGGACACTTTCAAACATCAAATGTATGTAGTGTGTTTTAGCTCTGTTTTAGGATTTCGTACCTAAACAAGAAAAAACGAAACCCTTATAAGATCACTTTGTTGTCCGTACGTCTATCTGTCTATCGATACCCTTTTTCTCAGGAAAGCGTAGAGGTATCAAACTGAAATTAATATCAAATACTGCGATCTGCAGTATGCAATCCCTTGTAGCAGCGAAAAAACTAAATTTCTAAGTCAATGAAATTAAAAGATACGGTAGTTTATGCCGCATATTTTGATGCTCACAACGGAATCAAAATCTATAGGATACTTCCCGTTCATCTATATTATGATGAAATTTAACAAGGAGCAATACCATGTAGCACAGCTAAAGTAAAAAAATCGTGCGTGTACTTATGTACGCGCGTGAGAAGTTATACTTCTTTGGCATCATTAAAAAAATAGTTTTGAATTGCATACAAATAATTAATTACAATAAAATAATAAAAGGACTGGAAAAGGATAGTCAACAGAGTCAATAAAGTTCAGTTTAAATTTTAAAAATTAAATAAATAAATATAATATAAATATATAAATAAATTTTCTTACATTAAGTGTAACATAAATTCTCTCATTATTCGAAATTCGAATTCGAATTCGAAGTGGGCAGCTTCAACCTGTTAATTTTGTGTTACACGGATACGCGCGCATCTTAAAATTTCACTCTCAACATTTTTCATAACGCGCCTAAAAAAGTATAACTTCAAAAAACAGGGTTTGGCCGTGTCGTGGACACGGCCGTGTATTTTACGTGAATAATCTACGTAACGGATAATATTTTCTTTGAGCGAATTATAAGTATAATTATTTTTGAATACTATAAAGTCCTTCGGATTTCGTATGGTCATAAACATCGTAGAGAGACGTGCGCCAGCTTTTGCTAAATGTGTATTTAATAATCCTTGTTCTCACATAAATGATGTCTAAACAATCCAGCGTTAATATAGATACGATTACATCATCCACTTGCATAGCCTCGGTCGCCCCAGCCACAGGTGTACTAGCGCCATCATTGATCTGTTAGAATTACTTGTTAATTTATTTACATATTCAAGTGTTATATGCAAGTGGGAATTATTTAACTCCCACTTGACAATCTTAGTAGGAACACATCAGAACACTTCAAAGATAACAGTAGAAATAAGGTGAATTGATTCAATATGAAAGTGAATGCAAATATGGTTTGGATTAATTGTAGAATTTTTGTATTATGCGATTGATATAAGAATAATTTGGTAGTTGGATTCCAGAAAAGACACTCGAATGATTACCTGCTCCGTACAAAAGTAAAGGCGATACCTGGCCAATTTTATTAACTATGGTTGAATCCACATGCAAAGTAGCTAAATGAATTATAAAGTTGTAATTACTTGATGACTAAAAAATGTGGAAAACAATAGCTTTTATAATAATAACAATAAAAAACTCGTTCAAAACCCATTTCAATGATTGTTTAAACATACTTCAAAAGCAACTAGTTAGTTATTTTTGGAGTCTAAACCAAGACAAAGTAAACATATAATCTATAAACATATTAAGAACGTTAAATATTGAGTCAAAGAAAGATCTTTTTCTCTAAAGGGCACACGGCTGTGTCTGATTTATCTTTACCTGAAAGCGACTCCAAAAGCAACTAATTTGTGGATCTTGAAATCTGTTTAAACAATTATTTAAATAGTTTTTTGAAAGCGCTTTTTTATTTTTATGAAAGTTTTTAATACAAGATATCTTTATTTCCTAAGTAATAAACCAACATTTATGGGCTATAATATTTAAAGAATGTATTACTCGAACTGAAGTTTTTCATAAGAATAACTTAAGAGCAATTTTTTTCAAATTGAATTATAAACAATCGCAATCAAATGTATGACTATTAGACAAGTTGATTTGAGGTAAATTTTGTACATCACACAGAACGCTTTAAATAAAAGTATAAGTAGTTAACTGCCATTTAAGTACAGTGTATTTCAATTTTTTAGTGTACGTCGATCACTAATGAATCATTTATAAAAAAACTTGTATATTAAATTTACATATACAAACTGAGATACCATAATTAAGACTCTAATTTCCTTAAACTTGTGAATCACACGAATGGCCCGCTTATATAAATTTTCGTATTGAAACACCCGCGCTATGCCTCTAGAGTAAGATGATATATGTTATCAAACTATGGTAACAGCCAAAATAAACTAATCTGGAAGTTTCGACATCCGACGAATTTCTTATCTTTTAACTGCATAGACAGCAGAGCTAAGCCTTTTCGCAAACGTCCTGATACGAGACACAATTGAAGTTTATTATCTAGAGTAATGTCCATAATACAGTAAAATCAAAACTAATCCCTCACTGCGTATGAAAATAGTGCGAAACAATGTCTTAAAGACATTGAAATTTTATATTGTTTTCATCCTATTATTTTTGTAAGTCATAGTAAACCATTCCTAAACTCTAGAGATAGAAATGTTCTTATTATCATAGACGACTCGTTGTCTTTTGAGAAATAATGACGTAACGTCTCTAACAACACTGGGTAGGTTATAAAAATTAACTAAAAACAGAATCGGACCAAAAGCTGCTCCCTGTGGTACGGACCAGAGATTCAAACAATTTCATGCTATTTATATTGATATCAATAGCACGAAATTATATGGATTTTGGAATTCCATTACTTATACTCAAAACTGAGTGCCCGATCTGTACTCTATTGTGACATAATATCTCAAATAAAGTTTTGGAATGAAAACAATCAAGTCTTGGAAAAATCACAAAGCATTCTAACTGCGTTTTGCAAATCCTCTCAAGATTTTAAAATTTATTTAACAAGCTTAGAGTCGGCATCGGTTGTTGAATTGCTCCACGTAAAGTCGTACCGTCATGGGAACCTTGAATCATTACTATAAAAATTGTTTATAACCTCTTTTTAATTTTTAAATCTATGTATGTAGCTAGAAACGAGAATCGCCTCGTACAATAAAATCTGTTCCCCTGTTATATAAAAGTAAGCAGTTTAAAATTTACCTGATTAACAATAGCATAACTAACTGAAAAAATTGTGAAAAAATATTTCTATCCGTCGGAGTATTGTTCTTTCGAGATTTTCAGTGGCGCCTAACTTTTTTCGTTTCTTAATATTCAGGTTTAGTTAGTAAAAGATTTTTTTTGTTAACATATAAAGAACGTGAAGCGCACGCGGCCGCTGCGCCACTCGTTTCTTGTCCCATTTCTTTTCTCGTTTCTATTTTCACTGCGCCATTAAAATTATAAATATTCGTCGTAGAGTTGGTGGAGGTGAGACTATATTTTAGGAAATTTTCTCTTTTTTTAGGATCTTTCTTCAAGTTTTGACTATATCAAATGGTTTTCGGGATATTCGCTAAAAATCAAACCTCTCTTTTTTTTTACTACATTGATTTAAACATTGCAATTTTTTCGAGCGGGCTTTTGGTACTTTTCGGAAACTTTCTAGATATTATTCCGAATCGAATGACATCTCAATCATAATTTTTGGTGAAGAATAACCGAAAAAGTGGAAAATAGCACTTGTAAATCAGACTACTTTCTTAAGCCTCATTTTCAGTAGACCAGACTGAAGCACACAGCCCATGAACCACGTTCACTCGTGGGTCAGGTTCGTATCACCCTATTACAGAGCTATACCCTCGCAAAAACCTTTTATAATAAATTAGCTTTCGCCTGCTGCTCCGTTCACGAGAACATCGCATAAATTCTTTCATCTTCTATATGGACCGATCACGCTGACTCGAAGAGCTTTTGGTCTTTCGATGTATCTTGGCTTCGCTGTGGATTATTGTCAATCGACGGAAACCTGTATTTTATAACTTTATCATACTAAATTAAAATAAATAATTTACGAATATCGTACTCTACACGATCTTAAATGTGGTACATTGATAATTAATTCTATAACAAAAAAGAACAATATAAAGTAAAAGGAATAAAAACGAACATCAGTGCCAAAACAATATTTATTAACAAGGCATACACTATACATAAATCATAAATTATTCCTAATTTTAAATACATAAACATGCTTTTAATGATTCCAAAATAAACCTATTGAAATGTAGAAATTAAAGTTTTTAATGACTATAAATCAATATTAGTACCACCGGTCACATTCACGTAAGTCGTGAAACGGCCGATTTTAAAAAAAACTTTTAATTCCGAAAATCTTGATTGTTTTCATAAAATAAAATAAAAAACACTCTAGATATTAAATTAATTCTCAATATAAAAATTAGAGTCTTAAAATAGAAATATCATAAAAGGTTGAAAAGAAACCCTTTAGAAACCCCCTAAAAATGTTAGCGATATTTAGATTTTCTCAAAAAATTATGTATCTTTTTCAAACTTTTTTTCAACGTCTTGTGGTCTTATCCGTACGTATGTTTTGTTACATCAACAATTCATCAGACTTAAAACTCAGGGCACAAGAACGAATTCGCATTTTTACTGAAAATGGGGTCTCTGTACTGAAACGAGCAAAAAAACGAAAAACGTTTCCAATGTTAAAAGTTTGAATGAAAATCTTTGAAATGAAAATCTTCATTTTGTTATTAATTTGGGAAACAGAATTTTTACTTACAGATAATGAATTTGGAAAAATCTATTTTTATTTTATTCGCACTATGTATATGGCTACTACTGGCTTTGTGCTGCCATCTATTGAATAAGACGATAGTGAACAAAGATAAATATGTACTTTTTTTTTAATGAGCTTATCGGGTGAGAGACTGCTTCATTCAATCTGAATGGATTTCAGGAAAATGGTTACCTAAATCCATGTTCATTTTGAGTAAACTGAATAGATATTTTGTAAAAAAAAGCATCACAGTTTTACACAACACGAAAGTAGATCTGTTCACAGTAAGTGATTGAACACTCAAAAAAACGTTATCCGACATCGTCACAATTCGGTTAATCTGTCTTTGGGAATTGTTGTTAGTGAATCGTTTCTGAGAACCGAGCGCCTGAATTCTAGTGCACTACAAAATTCGTTGGCCAAGTGTTGTTCGCGCCCGTATTCGCATTGCTGAGGCCCATGGCAGCGGATTTGATATGACGTCTTTCAAACTCGGATCTGTGAACCGAAATCGATGGATTTGTATGGAGTACAGATCTAGTGGGCAAATCTGAATGTGAATCCCGAGTCTAAAGCAGAAGACCAGCGCCAAATTGTTTTTTTCATCGCCTAAACTATAAGGTTTCATTAAGGCTTTTTATTTTAAAATGTTTTATTGTTTTCAGAAGTATGGTTTCGGACTATTATTACCGAAGGTACTGGTTTATTTATTTATATATTCCGTTTACGCAATTTTCGCATTTATAATTTGAATTTATAATTCGGAGCCGAGCCGGAAATATTCAAAGTGGTTCATATTCGGAAACGGCAACTTCATATGTAAATCTTTAATTTTTTATTTTATTTATAAGCTCACGTCTGTTTACCAGAAGAGTAAACAGCCACTACGTGTTTCCGCTTGGTACGGTCTTTGCATACCTCTCTTGATTCACACATATGCATCAACGATTTATGCAAATTCGTCGCTTTCAAGTTTTTAAAATTTCGCCATTCTTTACTAGATATAGGATAGCCAAACACGTTCGTCATAATACGGTTTTACTATTCATTCAATATTTTCCGCATTCACTATCATTTGAATATCTCTATCATGTTTACCATTATTTGTAAACAGACTATCTAAATATACGAACATTCGACTTGTTCAACTTTCGCTTGCGATATCGCTTCCGGTCATGCTTTCGTTTCTTTCAAACCTTAGTCTTACTAACATTTATTTCCATACCGGTTTTCTTAACAGAATAATTTATTTTAGTTACCGCTGACCGCAACTCGCACGCCAACGGGGCAAAGGTTACTCGGTCGATCCTTAGAGCGTATTTGACAGACAGCTCATCCATTTTCAGCGTACACTCATACTCTTTCAAATCATTCAAACAACTATCTATGAATAGGTTGAACAGCCACAATACACACCCCTGACCCCTGTACGCCGAGAGTTCTAGAATTAATTGGCTGTCCTTGTACAGAAGATATTTGACATTGGCACACCCATTCTTAATCCACAGCATTATTATTTAAAATTATATAGATCGCTGTCCACTAATAAACTGATTAGCCACTATCACCCTACATATCATTTATTTTTTAATAACTAGCTGTGCCCTCTACTCACCCCGGGTTGTCATACAATAAATAATGATATTAGTACGTTTATAAAATTATATTTTATAGACCGAGATGACAAATTGATTTTTAGTTTAATCGTAATGTCTGTTGCAATATATTTTTTTATTTCATTCAGGCGTGAAGGTTATACGTATTTATTTTCTTCTATAGCGACATCACGACGTTAGCGTGTTAAGTTACGTCATGACACATATTAATTTATACTATATCACAGTGTTAGAGTTCAATTTAAATTAAATAAAAATCAGTTAATATTTAAAGAAAATATATTTTTTATAAGTTAATAGCTCTTATACTAGGCACACTGTTGGTTATAATTATAAGGCGGTGCACTCAAAGACACAAACATTCCAACCTTATAGGTATATTAAACAAGGATAATTCCGAATAACAAGATATCGTACAACGAAGCCATGAAGTGGCTAACTGGAAATCGGTTACGGGTGGTTATTGGTAAAATAGTAAATTGGGCTCGAGTTAAAAGTGTGACAATTTTTTCACCTTCAATATGAAGCGATAGAATTTTAGTTTAAGGTCGCCTTATTCGTGTTCACCTTGAAAATTCATATACATAATTGCCCTTAACGATTGAGAAAAACAAAGATGAAGCAATAATACAAGTACAAAACAGAAATATTATCAATGCCAACAAAGACATGACTTCGATATATATTTTTTGTCATAACATCACTATATACTTAAATACGTAAAACGATTAGTTAACTCCGTTGGATAAAATTTATAACATCTCAAACAGGAGTCATCTTAAGCATATAGAAAAAAAATTATCAATTAATCTTCGTATTGTATTTTCTACTCTTTCTTATTAACAAATAAAAAGGAACTACATCATATTATGCGTATATAACGTACATAAAAATAGACATATAGAACGTATTTGTCAGTTGTCGGCATCAGCGACACCGAAGACAAACGAATCACCAGAATCATATGAATGCTAAAAATACACTAGTCGATGAAAAAAATCACTTTTTTTTTTTTGCACCGAAGGTTCTGCACATGATATTTGAAACTGAGCTGGATTAGATTAGATCTTTCTTTTTCTTCAAAAACAGTAAATACCTGAATTTTAGGGTAATTTTTTGTCATACATATCGGGACTTTTAATATCACGAATTATTTAAGATATAAAGGCAACGGTATCTTTTCATTTATTTTACTTATTAATATAAAATTAAACTAAAAATAAAAAGTATATTTAGAAACTATGTAGCAAGCCCTTACAAATGATATCCCATACGGTCAGACGGCATGCCTATGGTATTTTAAAAAATAGAAATATTTTTGAAGTTCTATAATACTCTGCATTCAACTCTAAAGAATATGAAAGTCTTTTCACCAAGAATAGTCGCGGGCAAATGCAAGTTTCCGTTACTATAAGTTTCATGATAAGAGCAAGAGTAGTCACTGCGAGAAAGACGACCTTGACATACAATCAGGACCATAGACAGACCCTGGTCATCACATATTATTCCATTTTAACTTTAAATACGAAATCCTGCAAAGATAAAAACATTAGGACTCGTATGTTTCTTTTTGCGGTATCCAATTGAACATCATTAACAATTTATTACAAAAATAGAATTTTATTAATTTGAGAAAATTGATAGCGGGAAAAGAAGTTGAAAATCTCAATACAAAACACTAATCGAATTCAAAGAAAATTTAAAAAGGAAATCACTTAATCATAAAACATTCGTTTACGAGATTCCATTATTAAGTAATTTTTGAACACTTCCAATTTTAATGAACAATCTTAAAGCTACAATCGTTATATTATGTTTATCTTTAGTAAGTTATTTAAATTACAATAGAAATCACTTAGAAACTACTTAGTATACTTTAAAAATTAACTGCAATACATCAACATGTCATTGTTCAATTTTTAAGTAAATAATAGTTATATACATATGTAGTAACATTTTATTATTTTATTTGAATAATCACATTTGGTTAGTTAACACCAATAAAACATATTTTGTGAATTGACATTTAGTGCAAATATTAAAATGCCTAAATCTATAGTCCTCTAATGCTCGTATTTTTATATTAAATGATTTTAATTATGTATGATGCGCGTTGTATTAATAGATCTTAGTAAAGATAAGGTAACTGCTTATCACGGAGGACAACCAAAAATTATTTTGGACATTGGAAAATTTTAATACTTAGCAGCAAATTAATGACATGTCAACACATCCTTCGACATTTATAGATTATGCATTCTACTAATACGTCAATATCACGTAAAAATGTAAATATCAATCTATAGATATGTAACAACTGATATTATGATCGTTATCATAGCAAATTTTTAAGGTCGTTATTATGCTATTTTACAAAACAGTTACTATGTAACAAAAAAAACTTTTTTGGAATCCGGTTAAAAATAAAAATGTCTTATAATAGGAACTCGCATTATTTGGTTTTAAATGTTAAATAAAAAATGAAAAAAAAAACATATAACCCAAGACAATATAAATTCTTATCACACATTAAACCTAAAAATATTTAGAATTGGGTAGACAATTATCAAATTGGTGCTGCCGTAGCTAGTTCCCAAAGCAAACACATATTTGTCCAAAAACGTTAAAATCGTCTTGAAAAATGATGACACATGTTATGTACTCAAATTTTAAAATAAGTGTTTACCACTTTCTTAAACACTATAAAATTAGAACTTCGATTGAAAGCTATTCGAAAGAAGAAATTTGACTCAAGGAGGGTTAGAGCTTATGTCGTACAAGTTTTGTAAATAAAGATCAAAAGGAACTCGGCAAATGCACAAATAAATATCCATTTCAGTTTACTAAAACGATATGAAATTATCAAATCTCTTTAAGTGACAAATTCACAAATTAGTTATTTTTATTTCAGTATTAAAATATCACCAAAAATATAAATCTGTAATTCCTTCTGTTTCGGAATAAAATCAAATATGAACATTAGCTAATTACTAAAAAACACTGATAGAAGTTGCAGAATAACAATGACTAGGATATATTTTCCGTAGAAGTTCATTTTGAGCTGATCTAGAAAGAAAAACAAAATTTTAAAATCACGCAAAGAGAAATGACAAGGAAACTAGCTATATTGGCGCCATCTGTACTTAGCTTTCACCGGCCAACCCCACTGCATTATAACAATCTTTAAACTCTGCATAACAATACGCATAGTATGTAATTACACTACCGTAAATGTATAAAATACATTTACTTTTAATTTATTCATATATTTGATAAATATATTGAGAAATATATTGATAAATATTTAATAAATATAATATATTTATCAAAGGTCTGGACCATAATTCTTTTTCGTGCATAAAGAGCATAATTTGAACTGGACGGATACATTTTCATGGCTTAACACTATCATTGTCCTGCATTTCAAAAATATTTTAAATGTATTTGCATATGTGACACAAACTGAAAGCAACCAAATAATATAATGACAAGATGGCGCTAACAATCTGCAGTTGCCATTAAAACTGTGCGACTTGCATTTCATGTTTTACCACATTTCGACGTATTTGAATGATGTCCAGAAATACAAGCGTATTTTAGTTTATTTATTAAAAACATATTTAGCTCATGCGACATGAAACTGTAATTTCTCATTAGATACTTAATCAGATCAGTAGCTACCAGAAAAGTTTAGACAAGCTGTTTGACGTCAAAACGATTTCACAATACGTTTATATAATATGAATAATTGCGAAAATAATAGGTAAGACATAGACAAAATGTAAACTTTCAAATAACACTTTCAGTGTCGCCCGAACTTTGATCAAATGAATTTCCTATACATAACAATTTTATTATACCAATAATATGCAAAAACAAAAATATAATAACAATTGTTGTATCTTAAATAATCTTATCTGTACAAAACATATTATAACAATTTATTTTATGAAAATCAGATATCTGGTTTGGAATATAAAAAGAAAACATAACAAAATAGTTATTTGACGTATTTTTTGTCTATGACATATCCTTAATCGTGGTATTTACGTAAGAATATTTTTGGTGCTTTTTGATCGATACAATAAAATAATTATACAAATAGGTGGATATTTTATACATGAGTGGATACTTTACAAAGCGAATCGCTCCTCGAAAGGAGCGAAATTCGATTTCTTTACAGCCTAACTTCTCATACATTATTAACTAAAACATATTTTATGTAATTATACAATTCGTCAATTTTAAATATCAGTTAAGAATGGACATCTTCATGATTGACATATTTTCTTTTGTTGTTCAATTCTATTTAAGAGATGGAAGGATTGAAACGAAGAGCTTTTTGGTTTTACTTTAAGTAACATAACATACAGACACCACTACACATACGCATAAATCTAGGTATCAGGAAATGAATATTCATGAAGCAAGTGAAGGATTTTGTAGATAGAAGTGATTTTAGGATACGAGTGTGTATTTATTAGATCAATGGAATGATGATATGGTGACAATTTTATCAAAACGCGTGAAATATGTAATTGACATTTTATGATATTTTTAATATCATAATGATGGTTCTTTACTTGATTATAAAAATAAATGTAAGGCTAGTATTATCTTAGCATATGCGCATGTCTTAACTTATCACTCTTTACTTATTGTGCAAAATCCGAAATCGTAATTTTCACATCCATCTTTTATTTTATATAAATGTAATTTTTATGGACAATTATTTGTATATAATTTACATTTTCTTTCAAAAAATTTCTTTCAGTTGTTTTTAAACAAATATAACTCATTACAGAGAAACATCAAAATAATTAAAAAGTTTATATACCTTATTTTCTCTTTGCCGCAAACTTTTTGCAGTAAGGTGTAAACAGATGTTTATATGTTGAATTTACACATTCGACAATTATCGACATTTTTATCCATGCGATGGACTTTTTTTATGCGACCGAAAATAATACACAGAAGTGCCGCCAATTGAAAATACGAATCAAAGATACGATTTCAGTCAATTTGGATAGTGATGAATTAATAATGAATCTTCTAAAAAACACATAATGATATCTTTAAACTTTTATGAGGATTCCAAAGGATCGAAATCGGTCAAAATAAAAGTATCCCCGCGTGTTAACTTTAAAAGGGAAATAAATAATGAGAGAGAGTTATCACGCCACACCGTCATTTTAATTAAATTAAATATGGCGTTACACGCACTCAGAAAAATTTAGTCTGCAAATATTTGTTGATTTGTACGATATGTTTTATAATTTTTGTTTGTTGATTGTTCTGGGAAAATACGTCTATTTGAAAATTACATTATGGTTAAATAAAAGATGGACACGGATATCAAGCTGTCTGATCTTAGCAGTACTGAGAGATCATTTGTCTGAATACGAATAGGCTTTATAAACATACAATAGTTTCAATCCTCCAAGTATGCTTGCTGTATGAAAAAACACGAGTTACAGACTTTTATGGAAATTCATTATGTTTCAGGATATTCTACTGTTGAAATATCAAAAAACCAAACTGAGTTTTTTTTTTAATCTTTACAACCATTGTAGACAGATTAATAGACCGACTGTATTGTCCTTACACTTATTGTGCTCTCTATTATTAATTATTCATAATTAGGTACTAAAAATATAGACTTCAATTGCATGCATAAAATATACACTATATATATATATATATATATATATATATATATATATATATATATATATATATATATATATATATATAAAATAAAACACACATATAAAATAAGATAAATATTATAAAAAATAGTCAATGGTAAATAAATGCTACACAACGGTTTTCATCTCTTTTATCGTTGTAAACTGTAAAAAAGGTAGTTGTAAAATCACAACAATCACACCAACGATATACAAACTATCTTAAAGAATTATTTTTGGTAAATATAATTATATATCATTTTGTATTTCATCTTTACATTAAATTAAAAATATTAATGCACTCTGAGATTAAAGATTAAAAATCCGTTCATCATTATTTAGCACTTATATTTATTTATAGCTATTAGTTACTTTAAAAAAATATAAATTGTATTTAAGAACTTAGAAAAACATTAGGTTATAATAAAACGTTAGACTATTAAATAAGGATATTGTAAAAAGCATTTAGGCAATAACAAAATAATGTCAATAAGGACACAATAGTAGCGTTATTATCGAGGAACAACATAAAATATAAATGGACATTTTAGTACACACTCTTGGTTATAAGTAAAATCTAGTAGGAATTCATGAAATGCAAATGTTATTATTATCAGTTGTATAATCATTATTTTTCACATTAATTTTTATATTAAATATAATTATTTTAATATTCGATTAAGTTTCTCGTACAAAAATCGCATTCGTTCCCTTACTGCTTAATTAATAGGAACTGCTAAAATTTTATACATGTCCATTATTCGTCGATTTAAAGCTCTCGTGACGGTCTTCCAAAAGCGGATTGTTCACGGGCGCTTTCTCTGAAACATCAATAAATACGACATTACAATTGATGTAGACCGAAAATTTTCGTAGTTGGACAAAAATTACATAAGGGAATGTGCGTGGCCAGTCGGACAGACGTGCACCTGTACTTCGAATAAAAAAAAAATCCAGATTTCTATACGCATTTGGAAAAACGGATAAAATTATCCGACTACAGCGAAGCGAAGGTTGTACTTTTCAGTTCTGGAATATAAATTAATGAATTATACCAAAATGAGTCTGGCGCTTTAAAGTCGACACCACCTACGATTTTGCAATTCAAAGAAAGAGGTTGCTTGATTTTTATTCTTTTTGGTTACTTAGTTCGTAGTTGGATTTTAGTTTTTTCTTAATTGCAGTTAAACATAAACGTTTTTTTATTTTGTATTTTCACCCGACTGCCAAGGAAGGGTATTGTGTATTGAAGTGGTGCTTGAGAACGAATATCACACGTTTTCACTTCGGTATGAAACATATATTCATATAATTTTTATCACAATATCGATTAGTAAAGACAGATCAAAACTTGACTGAACCAAATTTAAAATTTAACTTCGCAAAAACCAACACAGAGTCGACCGTGAAAATAAAAAATATTTAAACTTCTATTAATATATGTATGAATTTACACAGAAATTTATTGGAATACTGATTCATTTTCCAAAATGAACAATTAGGAAAATAGACGGAAACGCCTCACGAGAACTAAAAGGAATAAATTTTCATTTGAAGCGAATATGTATATTTGAGAGCGATTTTCATTCGAAATATATGCATACTGAGCAGATTTATAACATTTTCCACGACGTTCAAATCTGTATTGCGATAGCGACCAAAATTGAAAGCGGAATCGAGATCGAGTAGTGTGGAGTCGAAAGAAATGAAGCACGAATTTGCATCGCAATCGAAAACAGTGACTTATTTCATATTTAAGCAGGCAATGGGCGACCGCTAACGTCATTATTTCCAAATCCCCTCATTTACGTCTTATCCGTTTTTCCATCGAAATGCAATTCGTTTCACTCGTATAATTTCGCACGTAATCATTACATTCGAACAAAATGAATTTGTTGTAGTGCATTTTTCCCGGCATGTATAAATATATCAGACAGTAATGATAGATGATATAATGCTCGCAGAGTAAAAAGAGTCTAGCGTTAATTTAGTGATTGAAATCGATCAATTCGTTCAGATTCTAGTGCAGCGAGAGCGTAACTGCTCTGTGGAAACACACCATAATGTAAAGATAAATAGATCGATAAATTAAATGTTCTACAATTGTGTCGATAAAACAACTATATATATATATATATATATATATATATATATATATATATATACAGTATATTAATTGTTAACGTATCCATGTGGAAAAACTTTATTTAAATTATACATGTATTTTATTTTGCGACAGCTAATTAAACATTCACATGCAAAACAAGAAATAATGATCTCACGTCATGATTGCGTAGTGCGGTTTCGTAACATTCTGTAAATTAATACACCTAAGATAATAAGAACAGATTTCATATATAATTCTGTTAATTCACGACCGATTATTCTTTTAGAAATAAATTAAGAAGCTTCGGTTAAATGAAGATGAATTATAACTATCTTTCCGCTCGCGGCTTCGCCCGCGTGGTCATAGAACATGTTCCTTCCTCTTTTATATTGATCGATCTTAATGTCGATCCCAATCTCGTCCCCAGTCCCGGTTCCCCGTCCTGCTCCGCGTCCCGCTTTCAATTTCGTCGCCGCTACTGGCCCCAGTTCCGATTTGTATGAAGCCGAAGAAAATTTAAATGTCGAAATGTAATATATTTACTCGAGGATAGTGTAGCTTTCTATGGATGAAAGAATGTTTAGAATGAGTGCAGTAATTCGGTTCGATACTACAAATACGCGAACGAAGTCGAGAATAAACGCTGGTGTCTTTACAAATTATAACCTCAGTACAAATTATATGTCATTCTGAATAGTAACAGATACCCGTACGTCCTCAAAAAATTTCACACTTATTATTAGTAGGATCAAACGCTATCTGAAGTAATTGAATTATTATAAAGAATATTTGCAATAAATCAGTATTATACTATTTGTTATTGCTATCTGTAATGTTTATTTTTTTTCTGGGTTGAATTATCGTAATGAATATTTACAATAAAATAGTGTCACGCTTATTTGTTTCCCAAACACAGATAAACGGACACTTATTGCGCTTCTATTTTTTTTTGACGTATTAAATACTTCCTTTGTTAGATTTATAAGAAGTTAACATACATAATACAGATTGATATTGATAAATAATAGAGTTAACTATCAAACTTTGCACATTAAGTGATATTGCATTATACTCACCAACATCTTGTACGCTGTCATTCTTTCTACGCGGTTGTCTGTTAGCGTCAGAAGTGGCCACCGAGTCATGCCGTTGTAAATGGATAGCGAACATCAATGTTGCCCCAATCAGTGGAGTTATCCCTGCTAGTACGAAAGGCAGAGTATACGAGCGGTGGAGGGTGTACAGGTGGGCGGCGACAGGTGGCCCCACCGACAGCGGTATCGCCGCCAGCCCCAACATGTTGCCAATCGCCTGTGCCGCGCCCGAGCTACCGCACAGTTCGAAGCCTATGGGGCCGATCAAGGAGATAAAAGCGCCGTCAAACAACCCCATCGCCAGCGATATGACGACCAACAGTCCGAAGGATCCGACGAACGGCAATACTATTGTTAGACTACCGATTACGTAGAAGGATATTTGCTGCAACAATATTTTGTCCACCTTCGTTCTGTCAGCGAAGAATCCAAATGCTGCTCTTCCGAGACCAGAAGCCGCAGCCACACACTGCAGAGGTATATTAGAATTCTCCCCCGGGAATCTCTCCGTGATAAAGGTCTTTATATGAACATACGGCACGAAGTATCCGAAAAGGCATATAGGAGTCGACAGAGCCCATAGCCGATACTTTTTGTTTTTCCATATTTCTACGTTTACGACATTTTCAAAAAGAGTCTTGAAGGTACTGTGTTCCCTTGACGGTCTATTGAAAGTCATCAGGGGAGTAGGTTTAAAAAGTAGGCCACAGAGGGCGATACCAAAAGATAGAACAGCCAGCAAGTGAAACATACTACTGAGTCCGTGGGTATATATCACATAATCCATCAACGGAGGCATGATGACGGTAAATACGGAACTGCCGATGGTGACGATACCGTTGACGACTCCTAAATGACGTTTGAAGTAATGGCCCAAGATTGTCAGCGAGGGTGTGTAGGCTAAAGAGGCGCCTAAGCCATACAATATGCCGTAGGTGAAGCACAACATATCCACATCGTTGACGAAGAAAGAAGAAGCGAGCATGGCGACGGCAGCAAGGCTGCCGCCCATCACAGCCGTCACGCGGATGCCGAGAGCCCTGTCAGCACACCCGAGAGCGGCGACAGTAGGAAGGTTGTACCCATCGCCAACGCGCCCACCAGCGCTGGAAATAATCATAGACATTGTCAATAAAGGTTGATTCTAAAAATATAAGTTACACATTTCAAAAAGATTAAATATTTTTTATTGTTTTAGTTAATCTCTACAAGCATTACTATTAGGATGTTCATTTTACACCATGGTATCTTTGGGTTTACATATAGAATATTCATCATCAGATAATTGTGATATTTTTTCAACTACGAAATTTCTGCACTCAATTTGTTGCTAGTTCCTTTCACTTTTCCATCTTTTTTATGTTATCATCTTTTGAGTAAGACTGCTTTAAAAAAAATAAACCTACATATATTTTTTTAAACGTACCCCTACCCTTGGTGAGATTTAATAAGATGTAGATGACCCCCACGTGAAATTTTCGCCATAACTTATAACTAATTTATTCAACATATTTGTAGTGCCGAATACGTTCGGTATAGATAAGATAAAATAAGATAATAAAATGTTATAAGACTACATTTTCTAGATATCAAAATTTGGGGAAATTTTGCCTGACCATCCTTCATTTTGAGCTCATATAATTAATTGAAGTCCTATTTCTTTTAGGTAATTCTTGTTATCGTGAAATAATAATTTTATTTGCAAGAATAGAAGTGAAAAATAGTTCACAGATCTCGTATTCTACACGACCTTCCGAGTAATAAAGTAAAAGAATAAAAACAAAAATCAGAGCCAAAACAATATTTAAAAGCTAGATGTACATGAATCATAAAATGTTTCTAAGTTAATTTTTTTTTTGTTTATTTCATTCCAAAAATTATTAATATAGAAAAATTTACGTTTTGGTCATTATAAACCAATATAAGTACTCCTGCTTACATTCGACTCAAGTTGTAAGTCGTAAAACAATTAGCAATTCCAATAGTTCTCATTAACTTCAAAAAACGACAAAACACTCCATGTATTAAGTCAATCAGGATATATAAAGATTAGGAACTTACAAAAAGAAATCTCTAAATAGATTTGAAAAATTCACTTTAGGAATACCTTTAGAACACCCATTTTTAACTGTTTTTGCGATTTTCTCAACAAATTATCAAACTTTTTCAAATTTTTTTCATATTCATATAGTAGACCTAAAACTAGAGCTCACAATACCAGAGCATTTTCACTAAAAAACGGAACTATTACTTAGACATAGCAAAAATATTTTCAATGTTAAAATAAATATTTTACACTGCTAGACAAGTCACATTCCTTCCATTGTTTTAACATTGATCCGTTTCAACATGAAAAATTAGTAAATCCTTTTCAAACTCCAATCAAAATTATACGATATATACTGTTTATATTAGAACATCTGAGCTTGAAAAATTTTTGAATGTACTTTTTGCATTGAATCAATCAATTTGTCAAGATTGATATATGTATTTGCTAATTGCGTGTCATAATAAAGATAAAAGATAATGAACTGTTGAATAGGCTAAATTGTTTTTTTTTTTTATATTTTCTTCGGAAACCCGACAGTTTCAAATAGCAAGTATTTACAAATATTTAATTTCAGCAAGATAGTAACATAAAACCCACGAAACAAATGGCGCAGCATGCCGCTCCTGAGTGTTTAAATCCACTGCCACAAAAAATAAGATTGGGGATGTTTATATGTCTATTAACTGTACCTAAGTGAAATATAACTATATAGCATTTGTGGAAATCCTAACCAAATAATGATTTGAAGAAACATAAAAAACGTTATCGTACTTCATTTCTACAAGTTTGTTATTATAAAGCAAAAACATGAAAAAAAAATAGTTTAGTGATATTTGAAATATTGTATTTGCTGATGAATTATGTAGGCTGACTAGACGTGATGACTAAAATTGGTTAAAAAACAATTAACTGCAAGCCATCAAAAATTCTATTCCATCGCTTTTTTTCGCAAAACGAGCCTTAATATCATTCCATATGGCGCTGGTAAACATTGACGTCACTGGGTACCAGTACTTTTTCAAATTAGCAATTTAAAAAAATAATTATTCACGTATTTTATAGATACCAAAAAAAAAAACACTTTAACTACACTTTTACTGAAAGAAAAGAGCATTAAATACACTAACACAGTAAAAAGGTTGTAAATTACCCTATCATACTTAGAGGCACGGCATGAATTACAAAAAAAAATTGTATGTACATGACTACCAGAATTTATTATACATTATTGACATCATTCAATTTTTTATTATTGTTTATATGTGACAGTCTATGAAATGCAATGAAATATTTACTAGTGAAAGCATTGGTTGAGTGTAAGATGATAAAAAATCCTAAACTGACAACGAGAGAAGAAAAATAAATTACTATTTTTATACATCACAGGATACAATGAAATTATCAAAAAGGAATAACACTAGACAGCGAACGTTTGAAATCATAAAATAAGAATCTCATGTATACTATTGAATAAATACGGTGCACTTTAAGTGGGGCATTTACGTATGTGCAGACAATGAAGTACCTAACAAAGAGTCAATAACATCACACAAACAACAGGTAAGCATCCTAAATTCAATATTAATATACAGCAGATAATCTATCAGCGATAGCGGGTATGTTACACACACCGAAGTATTTTATCAGGAACGCGTTACGCAAACCCCAATTGTAAAATCACAGAAACCTAAAAAGTGGGCCACGAAAAATTCTCACATATAACCATACTACAATGAAGCCACATAAATATTGAAAGGGATAGAGAAGGAATTCTGCTCCGTACTAGGATACGGCGAGTCTTTTACAATATACTTTGTATACTTACTAAGTTCCGTAGTTATGTGCCCAACTAATACATAGCGATTTCAATAAAAAAAATTAAAAATTAAGGTCATTGGATATGCCGAGTTCCCAGGTATATCGAGTATCATAAGAATAAAATCTAGATAGTAATTTCAATTTTGTTCTCTGCGATAACATGATATTAAAAAAAATTATGTTTATAATTATAATAAGTATGTAGATATGTATTTAAAATAGATAATGCATCAGATAAAAAGGTTAAAGTAATGAGTTGGAAATTTTCGTGCTTGAGTTCTCGATTTTTCTCGGAAACTACAAAATATATCAAAGTGATTTTTGATGACCCGTTTTTTATATGTCAGTTGCCATTACACGATGTGTTAACATTTATAACAGAGAAAAGATATGAAAGGTACCAAACTAAGCAGATTTACATGTTACATGCAAATGGGACCAATTTAAGCCTCCAATTTTTTTAAGTAGGTTAATCCTCACAAACAATTCAAAATAATATTCGGATTTTTCGAAATTGATTCTAGCTGTTATTTTAACCGAAAAAATCTATTCTCGCATACGAGCTTTAAAAATAAGCATACGCGTGCGTGTTTTAAAATAAAATACCCCGGGGTGTTGGGCGTTGCGCTAGGTGACGTTAATAATTCATTACTGCGTCACCTAAGTCGCACCCAGACGCCCTACTCGAGGCACTGGTTTTCTCATGGTGCTCCCAGTTTGAGACCGAGAGTGTATTTTCGATAATTTAGCTGTATTGCCATTGTATACACATTATTAATACGGTCACGCGTCTTTTCGTAATCATACATAAACTCTTCCTCCTTCAGATCAATAATAGTTAAATGATATTACAGTTAAATAAGGGAAAAAATAAAATTAACGAAAGAATATTGTCGTACTGGCAACCCTACGCAAGGATTTCGCCTCAGTGATAAAACGTCGTGGACTATGACATGGCCGACTTTACTATCGCATTGTACCGTTATCCTATCGTTACCGACAAATCAAAGGCAGACCTTGTGTGTGATCTATCATAAAATTACTGTTTCAATTTGTACACATCTTCCATTCGACAATTATTTCTTCACCAAACAAAAGAATTCAAGTCCGGCCACATAATTCTGTGAACGAATTTCGAGTCATCATTACATTTTTACAGTATGCATTGGCAACATTCAACATGCATTTGTTATTCACCACTGAAATTAATTACAATACGAAATTAATTAAATTAAATAGGGTAATGTCGTAAGACAATTCATTAAAATTATGATTTAAAGCTAAAACATCACGGTCACCTAATAACTTATTCGCGAAAAGAAAAACACTAACAAATCGGATATGTCAGCCGAACATTGCAATCTCGCACGTTTTTTTTCGCTATAAGTTAAGATTATCATTACGGCAATTTTATCGCTATTAATTTAAGGGTATATAATATTATTAGAGAGTTTTTGAAGTTATTTTAGGGTAGTGTTTTTAAGACTTTTTACCCTACTGCGCGAACAATTTTCGTAATTCTGTTGTGTGTGCTATCCACAATTTCGTATTTTCCTAGGTATTTGAAAATATATTGAAATTCCAGTTGAAAACTTTCGGGATTTTTAATACATAGGTACTACCTTAAAATTCACGTCACAAATGAGACGTTTTTAACTTTCAACTACCTTCGATAAAAAGGTTAAATGAAGAATTCAGCTTGGCTGGGCAACGTTCGGATAACATGTTGTAATCTTCAAGTCCGTCTGTATTTCAGCGTTTAAAAATGTAAGTTTCTGAAAAATATGCGTTGTCATTTGTAACATATGTATGCTTTTCATTGTCCTTTACACTTGGCCTTATAAACAAACTAAAAATCACTTAAGAAGAGTCATGTTCTGAGTCTTTCTGCGAGACAAAATTCGCAGAAGAACCAGACTTACCGACCCATCTTGGAGAATCACAAAATTGAAGTCGCAATGTGAAGGCAAAATCATTGGTAAAACTGAAAATCCCTTAAAAAGCAAGGTTCTCGTGTGGCAACTACGAACTAATATCGCAACTTGAGATTGACTCGCACTAGGTGAGTCGACGACCTGGTAAACATCACGGGCAAACATTTCTTGGCAGATTACCCAAAATCGTACATCGTAGAAATTTAGAGAATGAGGCCTACGCTCATCGGTTCATAACCAATGGCTGCAACGAACAAATTTTCTTTTTATGCGTTTGTCGTGTGTTGCTGATCATTTGGTATTAAAAAAAAATTAACCCAACTTATCAAAATGTTATAATCTCCCACAACCCTCTATAGCGCTATGAACAAAAATTAATGGTATTTGCTAATAAACAGATTTTCTAAACCGATAAATAAAATGAATAAATCACGCACACTTACCAACGTCCGTGATAAAATTGAACATTTTTAAGAAAATTCTAATTCAAAACCAATGTTAATGTATAAAAATAAAGCAAGTAAATGATGAAAATATGTACATTGATAGATACTTGTTACATTTCAAAATCTATTCAAGTAACTGATAGGTTTTAGTATATGTTTAAAGAGGGAAACGGAAGAAAACTGTGGTTAACATGAAACACGACATCGCACTAACACAGCCTCGCAATAAGAAAAGGTATTTCCTCATCAAATGAAAATGAAATGAAATCTTAGAAGCGCTTGCGCAAATTGCACGCTGTCTCAGATGATGTTATTGTAGTTCAGCATCTAGACAACGATAGGGCAGGGCAACACATATTACAAACATTTTTCCTGAATAAAGTTATTTCTAAATGATTCACGGTCACACCGAATTAAGGTAATTAGACATACTCGAGTTTCAGCTCAACCTTTCATATCCCCGGTTTCTAAAAATGATTTTTACTTTTAATAATTTATTAAAGTTCTTAAAGTACAACTACTTTATAAGTAATTATAAATCTCACATATTCTCTTAATATATAAAAAATATTCTAAGATACTATATTTAATAAACATACTGGGCTACAAATTAAATGGCTAAGTTAAAAAATAAAAATAAATAAAACAAATCTTTTAATAATTGAAATGTAAAATAATTCATTAATCTAATAGCGGGCTACTTTTGAAATAACGTTCCAGTCTAAAACGCTTAAATGTTATATATTATCTACAAATAGAAATTTAAAAAACATATCTTTTGGCTTCTTTTGTAAGGTTCAGATAATAATATAAAATCTGTTATTATATATATTATGATATATATATCAAATATCTCTCCACAAGCTAATTCCCTGCGTTAGCGTCAACACACGAAAAGAAATTGACATTAAGATTTACAATTTACGCAAAGATCAACGAGAAGTCCGAGCGAATCGGTCAGTACACAAGAAATCAATGAATTAGTTTCCGCTCGCGTGCGCGTAAAATGAATTTTATTCCTTCACCTTTTGCATCGAGCAATCATCCTGTCGATCATAATCCTGACCCACTCCTATTTTCGATTCCGGTTCCAGAATCTGCTCCAACTCGTACTAAATTTCAGGTTCAGTCCTGGTTCCGATCCGTTATATCGTCGTATATATATATATATATATTTCAATAGGCCTCACAAATAACAATAATTGGGATTCAAAACTAACAGATCCTTGTACATAGCAACTTTCACCACTTCTCCACCTCACTACACCACTTTAAAAGTTTAATTTTCTAACCTCCGAAACACGTATATATTCATTTGTAACAAAGATCGTAAACACTAATTTTTATGACCCTAACTTAAAATTAACAGTATTCCTAAAGGTTCAAAATTTCAACCCGCGAATCCTCCTTTAGGGTTCAATTTAAATACTTTGTTTGATAAATAAATCTTTATTTGAGAAAAGCCCAAATTGATGAGTCTAACTTCAAAACTAAGGAGACTTCCATAATCATTTTCACGCCTTCCAGGGATTGAATTTTCAAAAACTCCTCAGTGCTTGCCCACGTTATGAATGTAGATACACCTTGCGCGAAATTTCTAATTTCTAAACCCAGTTGTTTTGGTTTAAGGTTGATCAATCAGTTAGCCACTTTCGTCTTTTGTATTATAGATTACCTGTTGTGAAACGCGATAATAACGCAAAAGCATTAAGTTTCTGACTATGTAAACTAATTTTAATATACTAAGTATTGATTTTTTATTTTATATAATCGAATTTTTACTTATCCACAACTGTCACGCAAAAGATGAATAACATACAGTAAACAAATACACAAAGAATCGCGTTAGAGCCCGGGCTATAGCGACGACAATGACTTGTAACGTAGTTGTTAGCACAGTTAGTCACATAATTTGACGTAAACGCAATAAAAGCATTACGACTTTCGATACATAATGGGTAAGCGTAGTACGAACGTCGTGACGGAATCGCCGTCGCCAATTTCATCAGCTCAATAGAGCGGAATTGAACTCGGCCAGCAGACGACCTTCGAGACGGCGCTGGGTTTACCTCGCGACACGTGCCGTCGCGTCAAATATTAGACGCTACGGCGTCCGTCGTCATGTGCAACCTATTAGTGGCCACGGCCTGAGGAGTCGATGCTCGGTGATAAACATTTAGAGCTATTGTATCGAACTACAAAAGCCAGGACCGGGAGTGGACGACTAAGATAAGCGTCTATATTTCTTATTCTTCAAAATAAACTACGTATGGAAGCCGAGAAACAAATGTTTCACGCATTCGGCCACGTGTGTAACGTAACACCTTTTGTTGTGGCGAGCAATGAGGGCGTGACGTATTACAAGCATCTGAAGAAGGCCCGTTAATAAATTGACATTAAAGCCTCCTTTTTCTGCATTGCTAATGTCACTTATTAAATACGATCATAAAAATCTAACTGAGTTTCAATATTTGATGAGTAATATTTACCTGAGATGAAACCGAAATAAATACTCCGATACAGAAATAAAAAAATATAATGATAGCATATTTAATATGGGTAGGATATCTTAAATTGCTATAAAAATATGTAAAATATCTATAGACATTTTACATATTTCACCTTGAATTGGTAATAAAAATACTTACGATTGCAAAAGCACCCGCATGTGAGAAAACACTAAAGTTACATTCATTAGATTTTATAATTGAGATTGAGAAAAATATCATCTACAAAATGTCAAATCCTTGCCATGGAGTACGATCCTTTTAAACCAGCCTAAACAATTTCCGATATTAAAAAAAAGCATTCACACGATGTAGCGTTAGCTAAGCCCCGTTATAATGAACAAAAAAGTTAAACGAAATTGGATGAAAATTTTTTTCAACAAAATTACTGTAATTTCATACTTACACAATAAAGGAACTAAGCCGACTTCTTATATCGTATATTAAATGGCCATAGAACGTCTAGAGAACTTAGGAAAAGTAACGAAGTATATTTTAATTATTAAAAAGGTTAAAAAAGGGAGGCGTGACATCGAACAGATTACACAAAAGTTATGAGAATTCACGACTACAATTTAACTATTCATTTAAATGAATAAGTACTTTGACCACATTAAAAATCTATTTTGTTAATTTATAAGTTTTTTTTTTCAGTCTTTGTAACAATATAGTTTCAAGTTCGCTATAGTTTAACCCAATCCGTACTAGGACCTACTAAGGCCAAATACACGATCCAAAATAAAAGAAAAAGTATCCGACAACAGGGTGACTAGACACAGCGACAACAAGAAATAGTTTGAACATAAATATTACAGATTTTGAGTTTGAATACTTTACCGGTGTCGTTTCTTTTTCCTATCCTATTTCCTATTTAGACATATCAAAAGTGCAGAAATTTTCAGCACACGAAGATGATTCACGCTAACGACTCGTAACTATTTATAAAAGTCACGGTGTAACTTCAAAGAATAAATGAAATTGACTTTAATTAGCCTAGCGAGAATTTTCAACGATACGTTTTTGGATACAGGAAAAACGCAAAACGTTCTTAATTCTCATCAAAGAAAAGCAGGACGACAATGATTATTTAAAGAGTGCTCACGGTTTCTAAGAAAATCGTGGAGCGCGACAATCTACCTACACAGTGTAGCCGAACCACACAGTCTAATAGTCGGAAGTGGCTAAAATAGTTTCAGTTGAACAATCTAGCCAGAATGCTGTTTAGTGTTGTCAATATCAGACAACCTGCAAACAGGAGCCGTACAATTTCCGCGATCAGTCACTAATCACCGATCCCACTGCACCTCTGTGAACGCCCACGGTGTTTCAGAGGATACGGCAATTTCGGCGCTGTTCGTAGAATTGGTGCGCTAACAGGGCGGCTGTCTTCAATACGCGAGCTCGATTAGACCTTAACTATGATAATTATACGGTCAAACGGATCGAACTCCGCCGATGACGTCGCCGACATGCGTAATCACAAATCGATTCTGCATACCCATTCTTTCTAACTATATAAGGTTTAAGACTTCAAAATCGACCGTATGCTTTGAAGTATCACTGTCACGTTTGCGTTCACCATCATTAATTGTATGAAAATGTATACAGCGCCGGCAGCGCCATTTTCTATGTAATTTGCAAATTCCACCATACAAATAATAGTATTAACGCAAAGGGTATAAGTAACAGTCAAAGGCCCTCTCAAAGGCGTTTGGTCCTCTAATATATCTCTCAATTAATACCACAATATTATTATTTTTTAACATCATTACAGCAGTCTAGTACGACGACTCTTGGCAAATGTCTATCTATGGTCTATATCCAGACAGATATTCCATTATATGTGTCAAATTTGTCTAATTTCGTATAGTATGAACGCAGTAAGCACTAGCGCATCTTGTAGAAAGGATTTCTCGAGTAAGTATAGATAAGAAAACTTTATTATAAATTTCTTATAATATTAATATAAATTCTCAATTCGTTAATTAAACCTAATTACTTCATGTTTTCATGTCCTCGTGTCTTAAACTTTGAAATTCAACATCTTTACCAAAAATTTTCGTCCAATAATGAATTCCAATGTGAATCTAATAAAATAAAATTGTATCATTTTCATTCTAACAAGTTTTTATTTTATATTGTTGAGTTTTTTGCATGTATTACGTATTTACTGCGCAATAATCTATTTATTTTTTTACGTAATTCAACCGGGAAATTCACATAAATGGCGTGTTTTATACTTCTCGATTGAAAATTAAAAAAAAACGATTTGTAACGGTTCAACTACTCTGCGGACAAAATGTACTTTATGCAAGTATATCTAATAGGGAAACGTAATTTTTACAAGCTTCTATTTAACTTCACCTGTCGCCCAGACGGTTGCGAGTTTATGTCGACCCACTTCCTTACACCTAAAGTCATCGACGTAGATAACGTCGACTTGAAACTTTGTATCGGTGATCAGCTCTGATGGCAGAATGGGTAAAAATACTCATGACCTGACACCGCAGCCACAATGTCTCTTCACCAGTAACTCTTCAAATCCAAAAGTGCGCGCCTCATAACGCTCATTCGGATTTTATTAAAAAAGGAAAAACAAATTGTATACTATAGATTTTTAAAGTAAAACGAAATAAAAAAATATATTATCGTTCTTAATTATATGAAAGAAATGTGTATTAATAAGAGATTTTTTTTCTAGTTATACATGTATTCATATTTTCATTTTATTAATGCATTATGAAAAGAACAAAAAAAACATCACTTATTAAAAATTTCGCGTCATTTTCGACCTAGAACAAAAAAAAATACTGCGCATACATTGTAAACGAACCCAATTGCCATCAAGATAGATATACAAAAAACCAATCGAAATATAGTTTTTACCCGACTGCCAAAGAAAAGGTATTGTTTTTTGCGCGTATCTTGTTTGTTTGTTAGTAAATTTCTTTATTGCCACATATCTTCCAAACGGCTGGATGGATTTCTACAATTAAGGTATCGTTAGATTCGTCTCAATTAACAAAATGGCGGATTTTTGGCGCCAAATTGTAAGTATGTTAATTTTTTTTTAACCAAACCTATTGAATAGGATATCAATATAAAGAGAATTAAAAATAAATTACAAAAATATACATACGTCATATATTTAAATTTAATCGGGAATGACTACAACTATTTTAATTCAATCATCCGCTTAAATTTGTAATCAATGCATTCAAATTTCATTCGTGTTTTGGCTTTAAATCGGCCAAGTGTTTGTTGGATACCGCATTACATAAATTGCAGGGCACAACTTTAAACCGGGCAGTTGTTGATTTAAGCAGTAATCTTTTCGCGAAAGGTCCGGCGCACGTGACGGCACCCATTTGCAAATAATAAATCGTAAGAAAGTTAATGGGTCCCGTCTGCTACCAAACATAATATAAATCATTTAACTTAGGCTTTCATCTCATAACGTAGTCAGATAAACCAAAGTAGAGTTTATTAGAGTTTTTCCAGTCGGGCTTTTTTTTTATTTTTTAATTTTTTATTTTTTACTAATTATAATTTCATTCATACAGCGACAATATTAATATCAAAGCAAAAGCGCTGTGACACTAATAAGCGATTTTAACTTTCGTTTACTTCGATAAATTGAAAGAAAAAGTTATGGACGGCAATGATAATTTGTTATTACTTCATAGGGAAACGTCATGCTATGTAGAGAAGGAAAAAAATGTTTGTATTACAATACAGACTATTTAAATAGTTACAACTATTTAAATAGTCTGTAGACGACGTTTATACATAAGAGAAAAAAAAAGAAAAAACCAAAAAGTAAGTCGTTTCGCTACAAAAATTACAACAAAATGTTTTTGTTTCGTTTTTATTAATTTTAATTTAACGAAATTGAATTAAAGAATCATTTTTAACAATAAAGAAAAGAAAAGGAATAAATAACGTTAATTTTTATCATTACTTTTGCTATTACTTAAATTTTAGTTTACAATGTTTCGCGGTATTGGATTCTGATGAAAAACATTTACAGCGCATGCGCACATACGCATTTGAGCCTAGCTAACAGCGCCCAAAGGCTGAACTTAATATACACGTACCTACATAGATATGGGTATGAAAGACCAGTGGTTTATTTTTCAATATTTCATTAATTATAATTAAATGACACCGAATTAAACATTCATTTTAAATAGGAAATAACCCGGTGTCGTTCTGAAGCTAATAAAATAGAAACGGTTTAAAAAAAATTAAGTTTATCGGGCGTAATCGTGACACTTCTATACAAACAGACATCCGAATGTACACGAAAAATTTCTTTTTCAGTTTTTTTTATAGTAAACAAAATATATGTATTTTAAACATACTGAGTGAGATAGTACGGGTATTCCTCTTAATGATAGCGTACCTCACAAATACAAAATAAACGAAATAACGAGTATTCAAATCCACAAAATTGTTTGATTTTGATATGTTGAAATTACGCACTACCTACAACGTTTCGCGTTATGAGGCGTGCAATGATCATTAGCATTAAAATACATACGTATTCAGAACCACGAATGATGCTGGACCAAGGATATATTCAATTTTAAATGTTAATAGACAATAAAAATTAAAAAAAAAGTAAAGTGCGAGTCGAACTCCATGGCGTAGGTATCTTTTAAAAAAACCGAGAGAAAATAATAAAGTGGTATAGAACGCTCAAATAAAATACTTTTTAAATTTCGTCAAAATTGCGTCTTAGTTAAATAAAAACATTAAAAAAATTTTTTTAATGTTTTTGGACTTCCAATGCTATATACTTAGATGTTCTTATTATTGTCATTATTATTGAAACCAGTCATGTACTGCCAAATATATTAAATTTTTGATCAATCGGTAGAGTCAATCTTGAGATTCTTTACTGTTTTCAAAATTTTAATTTTATTTCCAAAACCAATTCAATAAGGGAAACTGAAATTTATAGAATCGTAGAAATTTTATTACTACCTACACATATACTTCAAGGACCATTTAAATATCTTTCTGGGGCCGGATCGCCATACTTGTGAGTTCTTCTGGAACCTTCAAACGAAAAAAAAGTCTACAATCAGAATTTCGCTCTCGGATAAAGAAATCGCGTTTGTCAAATCACCGAGCATCGAAAACGGCCCGTCGATAGGACACACACTTCATTATTTATTTTATCTGTATCCGACGGGTCAACACGATTCACACAGAACGTCGGCGCCGACGTAATTGTCACTGATTGTGCCGGCCGATAACATAATACAGCACATGTCATAACCGGACCGTTCTTGGAATCACTGCGATACATATACAGTTACACTGTTTTGGTCGTAGTCTGTGGTGTATTTGATGGCGCCGCTAATACACAGTATATGTCAAAAAAGAAAGTGAAGTGCTTGGCTAAACCTTAATTATATTGCAATAGAGAATTTTAATTTTAAATACAGCGATTCGAGGAATTGAGAAAAGCTGCCACGGAACCACACTTCAGCGATCACGGCTAGTGATTTTTTAAGGGTCGCGATCGTTTATTTCGAACTCTAGTATTCCCCGCATCGTACCTTTCACTTATAGAATTATTGATGAGTACAGTGCTTGTTGTATACGTTGTGTACCTGCTTATCCTTTGTCCAAAAAAGTTGTTCCGTTTAAGTGTCAAAATATACTGTGCGTACTTGTTATAACATTATGCACACGCAATTTAAAAAAAAATGGGTTACAAACAACACACCTGACCTTGCACACAAACTCGCACCTTGTAACTTTTCTCTTTATTTTCTTTTTCATGTTAAGGTCTTTCCTTACCTCTCCTAAACGTTAATATTAAAAGCATAGCCCATCGTATTCTATGGTCTTAACCCAATGTTCAGCCAGCTCTCTGAGACCTTGGTAAAAACCGTTCCTTGAGCTCAGATGCAAAGAATTGCCGCACTGCATTTTCAACATTTCCTTTAGATCGAAAATTTTTTCCACAAACGAATTTGAATAAATAGTAGCCTGAAAGAGCAAGGTCCGGTCTAAATTCTGGATGTGGTGAGAGTTCAATAACACTGAGTTCTTTGCTCTTATCTCGCGTAACTTTCCCAGCATGTGTTCTAGCATTGTCATGTTGTAAGAGCACCTGTTTTCGGTTTATTAAACCTTGATTTTTCCGCGAAAAAACTCTGTTAGTTTTTCACTATATATATATCTTGACAGTGATAGTTCAACCATCTGGAATTAGTTCAAACCTTCACAAAACCACCAGACATATAACAAGAATTTCGGCCCGAATCGAGTTCTCTTCACTACGGATTCAGGTAATTGTCCTTTGTCTAACCACTGATTGTTCATGTTCGGATTGTTTAGAAAAATCAATTTTGCATCGCAAGTAACAATGCGTTAACAAAACGATCATATTCAGACAGGCCAAGGAGATATGACTGCTTCTACTCGGCGTTTCGATTGAATCGCGTTTAATTTGTGCGGCACTATTCGGCAACTTTTACGAGTATAAAGTCTTACCCAATCATTTTACGCGGCGATGGTGTCTTTAGAAGCTCCAAGAAAGTCCGATAATCATCGACTGTTGGTGATAGGTTGGTTTTCTATTGCTTCCTTTGCAGCCTCAATATCCCGTACAGGTTGGCGACCAGAGCGCGAATGATCTACCAGCGTCAAATCTCCACTATTAAATTGATTAAAACAACGCCACGATGTTCGCTCATTGTCTATATCTAGTCTACGTTACTCCACCCGGCCGCTCCCGTGCCGGGTAGATCTCTTAAGGAATCGCCCATAGGGCATGTCACGCGCCATCGGCACCCCCGCGTGTCGTCCGGCCGCGTCCGGTGAAGCTATTATAGAATCCTAGCTTATATAGCATTGCCGACCAAATTATTCCAAACTTCAGGGGAACGTTTTTAATGGGTTTCAGCTCCACACTTCCCGCGTGCATGGACGCGCGGGTGTGCGGTATACATTTTTCCTCCTCCTCGCCGCAAGAGGAAAAAAAAACTATATCTCCTTCTTGAATTGTACATATTTTCCTTGTTGTCGCAGCTGCTTTAAACTTTTGTTTTCAACAATATCTTGACAATACTAAATTTCATATTTATCGCACTCCATACATTTTATTATCAAAACGTCTTTTCCCGTCATTTAACATGGACACTATCATTAAAAAAATAATAAATAGTTGTACTCTTCATAAAACTAGAAACTAGTAACAAATTATGGCATATATAAAAAGATGCGTACAAATTTCAGTTATGAAAACCGACATTACTAAACACCCTCACTGTTTCTTATCAGGAATGAATGAGTGTATCGAGAATGACGTAAATCTACACTCCAAAGTGTGGTAATCTTTTTAAATCGGAATGATTCAAAGAAGAATGTATTCGGGGAACCCCTGCCATAAGATCGATATTTGATAAAAGTTTTGGGAAGTTCATGATTTTACTACGATCACTTACACAGAAGGATAGGTAGGGGCTTAGTCATAAAAAATATTAATGAAAATAATAATATTAAATAAATGAATATAAAAATTCTTGATTCTCAATGTTTCTTCAAATGATTTTGAAAATTTTATATTTCTATCCGCTTTTTTACGAGACCGATTGGAACGAACCTTGGTCAAATGAAAACTTATATCTATACCCAATGAATGAGTTTTTAATCAAATATATGGTTATCAATATTTAATCATTTTTTGCATTATTCTAATGTATCTCCTACCCGCGATTTTTCGGTAATATTGCCAGACTCTTCTTACAACGCGCACCACATTTCAGACACTCTATGACAATACGCGGGTTACTAAGCAGTAAGTACTTTAATCCGCGCGGAAACTGATTGAGGAAAAAGTTCGTTAAAAAGGTTAAGTGGCACATGGGCATATACACAAAAGTTAGTGCCGAATGGTGTTCGTACTTTCAAAGGAGTGGCTCTAATTTAATTCGATCTAGCCATACGAAGTTGGTCGAAATTTAGGTTCTCCAATAATTTAATTCGACATCTCACATGATAAAATTCCAAAAAATTAAAATAGGTGAAAAATATCTAACAACAGTAAACCGTATTCATGTACGTCTCATACGGTGTGTACATATGCAATTATGTTAAATGTATCTAGTTAGTAGTAGTACAAGTAGTACAAGTTATCTGAAAATACAGATTACTCTTTTCATTCAGCATTTTTTCGTCAATTTTGATTTTTCACGTAAATCATTGAATCAATTGAGCCCGAGAATTATTCCTCTGAAGTATTGAAAAACCTCGTTAATTAGATTGGCTTTGAATGGATAAGCAAAACTAAATTATTCTTGGAAATAATAATAAATAAAGATTATACTTAAAAAATAAAATTCCCCTACGCCAAGTTCCGTAACTAAGGAAACAGTTATGAAAGTATAGATTTAACAAAGGTTTGATACGAATTCATGGGTACTCGCGAATGTAGCTGGTATTCGTTTCTCTGAATTTACGACGAGCTGCTCTATATACATCCAACGAATCAACAAATATGGGACACGATAGCAGATAAGGGTTGTTGTGAAATAATAAACGTGATTGACTCAGAGTTGATGCTAATGTTATCAATTTTGACATGATTAAATTCACGAATGATCGTCATCAAAAATAAAATCATAACGGGTACAGGCACCCAAATGTTTTTCATTTTTGACGTCAAGTATTTGGCGGAACGTAAAAAAACAAAATTCTAAATATATTTATAATTAGCAGTTACCGACAAATTATTTGCAGGCTACATAAAAAAAAATTAAGTAATTAACGTTAATAACAGCAGGACTACCATAGCAGACATTGGTCTCATAAATTTATAATATTGTTATCTAGATTTAAAGCATTATGATCGTGATAGGGATAGGACAGTGTTTGTGTGTCAACTAATTTATGTACAAAAATAACCGAGTTAAGGGAATTTTCACAAAATTATAATCCCATATCCGATGAATGTAAATGATATATAGGCAACGTGTGGCTTATTTAAATTAAAATCAAACCACGACGCTGAAAATAGTAACAAAATTCTTAACACTTGAATGACATTTTTTATAAAGATGGCGCAGAATGTATGCACACTTTTTTCGGAAGTGCTTGTAAAATGATTGGGAATTCGTTTCAAGGCAGTTGTTCTTTCGTGTCATAGAAGTATAAGGTGTAAAATTATTTAAGTATACAATATTTTGATAGCGTGTATAAACATAATAATCATCTAAGAATTTCCTACAGATATCTAAGGAATATAAAACAGATGAAGTTATATCTGTAATGATGCGTTTCCTATTGAAATAGATCTTATAGAATTACAATATATATTTTTTATACATTTTATAATTATAATATCGCTTTGTATATTATAAATTTGAAGCATTTGAAAATAGGTACTTTATACTTTAAAAACTATTCCGAAAACAGTTTTCGGAAATTTCAGATAAAATTCGAGTAGATGCCTCATTACAAATTTTACAAAATCCCAGATTTTTAACAATACATCAAATAGAACATTTTAGACGAAAAGAACTCGAATCGACCGGATTCAAAGTTGGCTTCACTTTGGAATCTAGTCTGGAAGTACCTATACAATGCATTATGTACGAGCGGGAGTGTGGATGAAAAGTTGCTCCGTGAGAAACTGCGTAACTGGAAACATATCCACGAAGAGAAATGCCAGAGGACATATATTTAAGAGACGCCGTGCGAGTTTTTCGATACACAGGAAGGGAATTTATTTTATTCGGTGATGTTAGAGATTTTTTGAATTCGGAACACAGGTTCTTTTTTAGCACTATCTGTGGTCTTATCCTAAAACATTAATTATAGTGCAACGCACGAAACTCTGCCGCTGTAAAGTTAGTCGCGAAAGCGTCGCAATGGCGTAAAATTGGCGCGCGGGGGAGAAGAAAGGTCGGGAAATGTTAAATCTGCGTATTACATCATTCGCATGCAATTTAGAGCGGCAAAATTTCATGCGTTGTACTGTTTATATCTTACTGCAGAATACGAGTCTACAAGCCAGTCGGGTGGTGGTGATGATAGTGGATACACAACCGTTAAATTTTCGACGCCTGCACGAGAATATAAACAAAACAAGGATAAATAATTTTTAAAAAAGAGCGAATGATTGCTTCAGGCGGATGCTATTCAAGATATATTAAAAAAGACCGACCAAGTGCGTACCGGGTCACACACGCCATAGGATTCCGTAGTAACCCGTCAAATATACGGACTTAAAAGGGCGCTTTTTGTTGATACTATGAACCCATTAACTGAGTTCACGGTTTAACGGCTAATAACGTCTAAAAATGGAACATAGAACGGGTGTTAGTGACTGATGGTATGATTTCATATTTCCATAATTTTAATGGTTCATAAGCATATCTTTTCTATTTATTTTACGCAACCAATATCGTAATCTAAGTAATTTTTAACGAAATTTATTTTTTACTTCTCCAAGCGTCCAACTTATAAAATAAGGTCGACCAACTTATAAAATAAGTTGGTCGACCAAATACTTGTTAACTGAGCTATGATAGTTTAATTTCGTACATATGCTACTGTCGTGATTTGTTCATATATTTAAGAATAACCATTTACCTGATAGGAGGAGACGCTTGAGTTAATATTTTGCAAACCGAGTCCTAAACCGAAAAATAGTTTTCACAGACCCACAATGCTTTTGAATGAAATATCCACTACTGACTACGGAACCCTAAAAACATGGTTTCGGCGTGACTTCCGATAGTGGTTAAGATAAATGATTAAAACATTGATCGAAATCTGTATTTAGATCGGAAACGAAATCAAAATAAATATGATAATTGTAGACCAATAAAAATAGAGTTCATGCCGAAGAAGCTGCGGGTAATCGCTATTTAGGTAATTAAATGACGAAGAAAAGTCAATGGAAGGCGCGTTATGGCGTCTGTTTGTTGCTATAGAACTAGACGAATTTCTATACAAGTTTTAGTATAGTGTACCTATGGTCTAGGGATTATCGTAAGGTTCCTATAAAATACTATTATCGTGAAATGCAATAGAATTTAATGCCGATTTTACTGACAATAATTTTTGCATTGTGACCACTTAACCACTTTTAAAAACGTCTACCCTATTATAAAATACATTTAAATAGGTATTTATTAAAGAAGTTTAAAGTCAAAAACAATAACGGATTTGTTTACAAAATTGAATGTTCTAAACAAAGTTCACATTTTGAAAAAATATTGACAAAATATTTTGAAAACGTAACCCTAAAGAAAGTAAAGTGAGGGTTGAAAGTTTGTAGAGGAATACTGCAAGTTTAGAAATTAGGGTTATAAAATGTGCATTTGAGGTTATTGTTGTAAATTAAAAGTGGTTCAGTATATTTTAAAATCTACAGCTGAATGGTGAAATGGAGAGTAAAGTTTATGTGACGGTTCTGTTATTTGATAATCGAGATTATTTTTACATTTCTCAAGGTTTACAGATATATAGCCGTCCTATTATATTCGATATAACAAATGAGCAGACTCGAGAGCGCGATCGGGATCGAAAACGAGAACAGAACCGGCATGAGAATAGGGAGCAGGACTGGGTTCGTACGTGGTATCGAAATCTAGAACATCGAATCGAGGACAGGAGAAATCGAAGACAGAATCGAGATAGACATAGTGATTGACAGAGAGATCGATCGATATACTTACTTAAACGACGAAGGAAATGATTTTACATTCAAACGGACAAAGCCGCGAGCAAAACCTATTTATGTACATTTATATAGACAGACATAGTTAGGAGCTATTTTCGCTATATTTATTTATTACCAAGAAACTCGAGACCCCTTGAAGACGCTGACTGGATATTCAGTACTACTTTGTTTCATATATTTCACCATTATTTCCTAGTAGAATAAGAATTGTAAAGAATAGATTCCTACTCAAAAAAATTAATTCCATTAAGAGATGAAAAACGAAAAACCCACTGTTTTTTCGTCACAATCTATCTCATTCATCCCAATAAAATAAATAAATATGTGGAGGGTCCAGACGCGGATGCAAAATTTCGTTCAGGGAGGGGCATTTTCTAGGGTTTCGTGCATCTTTTAATGGGTGTAGACAAAAAAAGTACTTGGGTTGTACGTCAGGGAAGAGAGAGGTAAATGCACCCGTTGTCGCGCTTGGATCCGCGCCTGGAAGGGTCACATTGTTGTCATGCCTACTATTTTTATCGTTTTCGCAGACGCAAACGAAGCCGCAAACGCCCACTAATTATTAAAAAAAAATAAATGGTAAGTGGTAAATTCATGTTCTATGGCATATTGCAAGAGATAAGTATAATTTAACAGAATAAAGATTTTTGTTTTTTTTAATTAGTCCTTGGTTTGTATCGGGGAAATATATATACAGTGACAATTGAAATTTCATGTTTTTCACAGTCTAACTCAGTTGTGCTTTTGCTGATTAAATATGGATAGTTTTGAAAGCTATCGATATTTAGTTAGCGCGCAATTTATCAACTACAATTAATTCGAATTCTTTTATGAATGTAAAATCAATATTAACAAACAAAAAAAATATATCAAATTATTTTATATTATTTTTTACCTCTATTATAAATTTAAGCTATTAACTTATGAACTAAATACCTACTTACAGCTGCCGAAATATTGCATTGATAATTTGTTAAATTGCGCATCATATTGTTTATTAAAATCGAGACTATTTAATATGTTAGTCTTAATCAGTTACTGATTACGATAATACGTATAATATTAACGCACTGAAAAATAACCATGTGTAGTATTTAATTAATAACTTATGTTAAAAGTTGTAAATTAAAAAGAATACTAACAAGCTCTGCTTGCTGAATTATCCACTCCTTTTTCGGATAACTGTTCTTGGAGAACCCTATAAATAACGCTGTACGAGTTTATGACTCCAAACAAAAGACCGTTTGTTAAAAACGATCCCACCATTATTAAATATGCTCTGATGCCTCCATCGGGTGGCCCTTTTTCTAAACCATAATCATTGGTATTTCCATTGAATTCACATTTAGCACTATCAGCTTTTACAGAATTTCGGCTGTTTAAGCTAAATAAGTTAGAATTTTCTTTGGACTCTACGATCTCCATATTCATTTTCAATTAATTTATTCATATAAAATTATTAATCCATATAAAAGTTATTGTAAATTAAGCTATTAATAAAACTTAATTTAATATCGAGATAGAACTGAACTTCTCAACTACGATACATAGTACGCATTTCGAACTTCAATTGTGACCTACGTGTACCACACTGAAATTATACGTCGTTTCAACGTAATTAACACTACAAAACTCTCACACTGCTCAACCTCAAATGACAGCATGCAGCTGACCGGCGGTTCAATGATCGTAAGATGGTAAGACTATGAATGACATTGGAGAATGAATGGCAATCCGTATCACTTGAATGACAATCAATCAAAGATATATTGTCAATAAAAGTGAAGTTCTGTACGTTAGAATATTACCTTTGTGTAACTCTTATGATATGTTCATAAGCAAAAAAAAAATACTTTCAAGGATTCCAAAAAAATAAAAGCAATTTGGAATTTATTAAGGAGAACAATGTTCTAATAACTTTCATTATTACACAATTATAGTAGGACCTCCTGTAATGAGTAAAAATAATTTGTCGAATTATCTTCGAATCCATATGATTTTTATCATTTAAAAAAAAGATAAATATATATACATTCAATTTATTTGTAATGGTTTTTCTTACGGTTTTTCATAATCTATTTTGAAAACAATTATTGCAATAATCCATACAATTTATAGTAATATTATGAAAAGATAAAATTTATGCGTTTGTTTTACCTGTGTAATGGGTAATTTTCGGAACGACCAAACTCATCACAAGAAGACTTTCACTGGAAGGTAGAGCAGCTTATTAGACTACACATAGGGCATTTTTTTTATCTTAGAATTAGGCTCCAGAAAACTCTATAAAATAGGACAATTTGATTGCAATTGAGTCAAAGGTGGAACTAAGATCTATATCGAGTACGGAAACGGAATTCAGATATAAATCAAACAAGAGCAGGACCAGATTCGCGATCATAGTGAACACATAATAATCACCATAATGTGTTCACCACAACACATCAAAATTTGTTTATCGAATTAAGTCTTCTAAATCCCTTTTTGACATTTAGAATATGGCATATTATAATGGCACATTTTAGTTTTTACGATCTTTATTTCAGTATTTTAAAAAGAATTATATCAAAATTTCGATAAATGCTTATTTTAAAATAAGAATTTAGCTTCAAAGAAGTGATGTTTAACTTGGGGATACTACAACCATCAAAACACACTAACCAAAATCGTCAATCGGTTATCAATAAATGCATTAAGTGCTATTCTACGCATCAGATTTGGCTTAAAAAGAAGAGAAAAGCATTATCATTCGTACATAATTACTCACGATGTCCTACGTTTTTAAGTATTAACGAGACTTACGATTCTGGTTCTTAGTTTCCAATCTCATCAGTTGTTGTGAATAAAAACGAAAATATTTACATAAAAAAAGATTATAATGGATTGTGTATATATATACTACGCTATATAGCGTAGTATGTATCTACAGTGTTGTTAACCATAGTTTATTTTCAAAAATGACATATGTCTGTTATTTTTTTATTAATTCAAATTGTTGGAATCTTATTTAGTAGATCGAAAATAATTGAAGCATGTGTTAATATTTTTTTATTACTTTAGCATATTCTACAGTGTGGTGCACTGAAATCAAGACCGATTGACATTCAATATTGACATTCTTTAAAATTAATGACATCAATACTGATGACGTTGAAGTACAAAATAGTAGTCCGAAAAATGATTTAATATACTTCAAATATTTCTATTTGAATATATTGTAACTACATATATACAGTGAATATTTACTAAAATGGCACCTTCCGCCGATTGGGATGAAATAAAACGTTTAGCTGCAGACTTTCAAAAAGCGCAGCTTAGTTCTACAGTTCAAAGGTAAAAAACGACTTTCATTTATTTTAGAACCTGTAATCCTGCGCTAATTAAAATGAACATTTATTTTATTAATATAGTCAAATAAATAAAATACATGTCACAATTTTATACCTTTAGTAAATGAGTTGACACTAAGCCAGTTAATTTTTACTTTAATATGAAGTCTCCATACCCAAATGCATATTTTATTTCAATTGATAAAAAAGTTTTAGTAGCAGGATTTGGATAGGAATAAGTTCAATTGGATAATATATAAGAACAATGTTATTAAGCTAAGGAATAAGTATCATAGTATTTAATAAATAAAGTAGACTAGATATGCCCACAATTTTGAATACAATAATTCCAAAATTAATTGGATTAAGTAAGTTTTTTATTTCTGAAAATTTTTAAAGGATAAGCATTTGTTCTGTATGTATTATTTTTCATAGTTATCTATATAAATAATTTCTTAAATACAACAACAAAGAAATTGTTTACTACTCTATTATAGATATGCATATTTCAAGTTTGTAATTTTCAATAAAATGCAACTACCAGTATTTTTACAAATCCGAATGCATTTTTACATTCAAAGTTCATTTATTTTCAATGTATTAGCTGATAGAAACATAATTTTTAATATTCCAGATTATCAGAAAGGAATTGTATTGAAATAGTAACAAAATTAATCGAACTTAAATTAGTTGATGTAATTTTTACCAATGATGGAAAAGAATACCTCACTCATCAGCAGCTTATCAGAGAAATAAAGGATGAACTTTATATTCATGGCGGTCGAGTAAATACTGTAGATCTCGCAAAAGAACTGAATGTTGATTTAAACCAAATAAATAATTGTGTGCCAGAAATAACAAAAGGAAAAGATGTGCAAATTGTATCAGGTTATTTGATTGCTGATTATTATTTAGAAAAAATAGCTAAGGAAATAAATGAAAAATTACAACTTCAAGGACAGATATCGGTTGGAGAACTAACATTGCAATATGATTTGCCAGCTGAGTTACTCCAACATAGAATTTTAGAACACTTTTTAAACAAAATTATAATAGGAAGTCAAGACTCATCTGATTCTCGGATCTTTTACACGGAAGATTTCATTGCGAGAACAAAAGCTAAAATTAGAGGAGCTTTGATTGGCCTTTTAAAACCAACACCCATTTCTGTAATAATAAGTCATTGTAACTTGACTGAAAGACTGTTCCTGACTTTATTTGATCAACTGAATGCTCCAGGGGTTCTAACTGGAAAACAAACTGGATCATCGTATATACCATCCTGCTATACAAAATCCCAGAATGAATGGGTCACAAATTTTTATAAACAAAATAACTATCTTGAATATGACGCTATAATTCGTTTGGGTATATCTGAACCTAAAACATTTGTGAAAAGGATTCTCCCCAATGAAGAATTAACATTTTTGTCTACCTGCGTTGTCGGAACTCAAATAAAACAACAGCTTGAAACAGCACTGGAAGAATGCATCATATCCAAAACATACTTAGATGTTGTTTCATTACTTCCAACTGTTTTCTCAGATGCTGACATTGGAACTATGTTAGAGAGTTTATTAAAAAATGACTATAAATCAACAATTGTATTTGACAATACTGGTAATTATATACTTTTGTATTATGGTACATTTTAGTGATTAAAATGTATTAATGTTCATTTTTCTTTCAGTTTTAAGCAATCATTTCATAGAAAGCTTGAAGGAATCTTGCATGCCTATGTTGCAAAAGAAAGTTGATGCCATTGTTCAATCTGGAAAATATCAACAGCATAGTTTAGAAAGACAATTATCCTCCAAAGTGGAAAGCTTCGCACCTGCACATGTTGACCATAAAGCTGAACGTCGAGAGGAAAGAAGACGTAAAGCAACATCGGGTAAAGGTGGCGGTGGTACCCAGGGCCGTGAAACTAAAACTAAAGCTGTAAAAAAGCATACAAGACCTTCCAAAAACATGGCACATGATTCAGATTCTGACGACCAAGGTGTTTCTAAAAATCGGGCTCACTTAGAAATAATTACTATTGATGATGTACAAAATTCCATCAGGGAAGCTCTAGAAAATGAAGGTTTGGATGACTTATTGTTTCAGATATCTAAACATCTGCAAGGGTAAGAATACATTTAGTAAAATTCGTTTTTATTATTATTAAACAAATAACATAATAATAAGCATTTGTTTTAGAAATCTCAATCAAATAGCTCTATCAATGGCTAAAGAAGCTGCTGAAAAATTGCTTCAAGACGCTTCACAGAATCGTAAACAAACTCATTCTACAGCTCAAGACAAAATCAATATCTTAGTCAATGATATCAAGCTATATGAAAAAGGATTAAAAATGTTTCCTTCAGACCAACAGCCACAATTTATAAAATATCTTCTAAAATCGTTGGGAAGTGATGTTTTAGTAGAGTTCTGTAAATATGCAGCCAATCAATCTAACTTGCCAGTGCAAAGTGACACACTTACAGTCGAACAAAGAAACAAAATCATTAATGATTTATCAGATGAATACACTAAACCATTCAAAGAACTGAACGCTTCTATAGCTGAGCATAATATGGAAATATTCTATCAAGCAGTAGATTCATGCTTATCAGTATGTGGTATGATATTAAAGAAAGTTGATAAAAAGAAAGATAAGTAAGTTTTCTTAACTTTTTGTACAATTTCATTAGTCTTTAAATGTTAACACCACTATAACAATCAAAAAAAAAATGCTCTTTTTACATTTTTATAGATAAAGGGCAATAATAAATATAATTACCCTATTATCGATTTACTGATTTCAATTTTCCAAACATCAATTAAAAGCTACTGATCATATTGGCATAAGATTTAGACCATTTGATGTGGAATAGTTTGTAAATATTTTAGGGTATTTTTTTTTATTTCAATATACCGTTCACATATTTTTTTTAATTAAAGTTATTTTTAACAAAAAGTCACTTTGAAAACTAATTTTGTCTTAGGACTAATTTGAATTAAATTTGAAAGTCATCTACGTCTAGTTATAAATGTAAACTCTAAAGCATTTGTTTCACATTACAGATTGTTGATTCAAAATCACAGAGAAAAATTAATATCAGAACTGAATGATTGTGAAGATCCTGCACTAGTATTGCATTTGGCTGCATTAGCTATATTCACTATGGTGACACAAAATATGCTGCACGCTTCTGGGCGACAAGTTGCTTTGATAGTTTCATTTTTGCAAACTCAATTAAAAGAAGATCAAATGGAGCAATTGCAGTTATATTATGGTAATATGGTTCTTCATACATTAGAATACAATTTAATTTTTGAATATTTAGGTTGTACAAAATTCAGCCACATATTGTAATTAAATACTTACCGACATTTAGTTGTGGCTTCGGCAATATAGATAACTGGTGACCCACTTCGGTTTCGCATGGGTAGTACTAATTATCTATAGCCATGTGACTTCTAATAGATGGATGGAAAAACTTCATCACAATCATGTGACGAAGTATTATTAGTGATCTATTGACACAATAGGCAGCACATTAGACTACATTATCACTGCAATGTTAACCTTTATTTTGTGCATAATAAGTGTGCTAAAAGTAAACATGGAAAGTTCACATTCCTACTTTAACTGTAACTGTTGAGTAATTTATATAAGTTCAAATGTGCTAATCTCAGGAATTACCAATAGTGGGAAATGGTGAGGCAAAAGTAGAATCTATAAAATTGTATTTTTAAATTAAAAATATATTTTAATATACTAAATTAATGATATTTTTAGGATTAGATGCAAATAAGAACATAACTCACTTATTTTCACAAAATGTATCTAATAATACAGGGTGTCTCAGAAATCGCACACCTCATTGTTGGGATCGAAAGAGAAAAATATTCTAAGCCCAAAAATCCATGTTTGGAATTTTTTAATAACGTTAATTAATTAATGAAAATGACGAATTAGGAGCGTGCTACAGAAGAATAAAAAGTGAGTGGCGAGGCAGTAGGGGACGCAAGAGTGAGACGCCAGAGCTGCTACCGGCTTCTCACGAAGTAGACCGAGAGTGTGTAATAATATCCTCACTCACATTCATACGCGCATTGTTACCGACATACGCTGATGCTAGCCCACACTAGTGTACGATCTCACACATTCAACCAGCATCATGTAGTCCGCCGTCCACACTCTCGGTCTACTGTGTGAGAAGCCACCAGCAGCTCTGGTGTCTCACTCTTGCATCCTCTACTGCCTCCCCACTCACTTTTTATTCTTCTGTAGCGCGCTCCTGATTGAACACTTTCATTAATTAATTATTAATTAACTACATTATCAAAAAATTCCAAACAAATTTTTGGGCACAATATTTTTTTCTTTCAATCCCAACAACTGGGTGCGCGATTTCTAAGACTTCCTGTATAAATGTAATCTTTTTAAATAATCCTTCTTTCCATTGATGAAAACCATTGAAAATCCATGGCAGTTTATAAGATTAGTCTAAACAAACTCAAACTGTCATGGCGGGAGGTCAAGCAGGGGTCATCTTGTAAATCTTGATTGTAATTGTAGTATTGCACTACATGTACAATTCTCGATTTTGACTCTGGTTCTACACTCAATTCTGATCGTGATAATGATGTTAAATGTTTAGCTCTTGTTTAAACACTGCTATTAGTTATAACAGAGTGATATATGAGGATTTTTTATATTAACAAGACTTAAGAGCAAAAGCTAATTTTGCTCACGTTTTGAGAGTATATTTAAATTTAATTAAAATATGGTTGATTCATTGATTATAAAAAAGCAAGAGCTGAATCCTCTCTACCTGTATATTGGTATTCAATATGTGCAAAATATTAGAGCTGTCTAGCGTCTGCAACATATTGGGACTTGTCCAATATTTGCATTGTAGTCTGTCCCGAATATGGCTTGCATTGAATATTCTTGAAAATGTGTTCCTCTGAACACCAAATTCACTCCTATGTCCCATAGTAATCCACAGGTCTGTGTTCCTAATATATTGTATCATTAACAAGTTTTATAATTATCACTTTATGTAAATTAAAATTCAGTTTTAATTTAATTTGAAAGAATTATTTCCATGTTATTTATGTTCTCAGATTTAGTCACAAAGTATCTGACAGGAAATGAAGAAGTCAAATGCGAACTGCACGATACACTACATAATGAAATCCCAGCCATGAAGAAATTGGTAAAAGCAATGAAATGATTCATGCCATTACCATTAACATTTGAAGAAAATCAATTAAGTGATAAATTAAGTTTGGGATATAAATGAATACTAACATTACTGTATAAAGAAGCATTTAATATTAAAGCTGAGCTTTGTTTTTAGAACATGTAGTTTTCTTTTTTAAAGAACCATACATTTATTAATCTAGCTAGTTTTGTGAGCAGTGTGTGTGGGGGAGGGGGAATAAACTCATGATATTTGTTAATAATAAAAAATTCATGAAAATACAAATCTAGCAGTGTTAGAAAAAGTATATAATTGAAATTGAAAAATGTTTGTAATTATACAAATTTCTTTTTTACAAATTGAAGAACTGGTTTTGATAATTTTTGGTAACACAAAATTATGATAAAGAACAAATTCTTGTTAAATTTTTTGATGAGTATAAGTTCTGTGATTTGTGATGTCTGTGTTGTATGAAAAGAAGGTATTTACATGTTATATTTCAATAATATAAACTTAAAAAAGTAGATTTATGTAAGTTTATAAAATTAAATTTGATCAGTTATAAAGCAAAATCAATTATGTTTAACTCCAAGATTGATATTTTATTAATTACATAAATCAAAAATAGGTTTTTCAATTTATTTTAACTCGAAGCTTTGGCTGCTTGACGTCTCTTCACATCCCAATTATATACTCTTGCCATATTGACTTCAGTTGTTGTCCATTGATCCCTGAAATCACAAAAAAATGTATACAGTGAGATAATAAAGTTTTACTGCATTGTCCAAACAATTTTTGCTCTGGAATATTTTGCACTTAAAGTATTGTTAAACTTAATTAGGTATATTATAAATATCTTGAGAAATCCATATGGCATAAGCCATATGGATTACGCACCATCCATCTAAGGAGGTATCTTGTGAGTTAAGTTCACATTCTGACCTATTTTTCTTAGGAACGGCTATTTCAATGACTATGGTTGCTAAGGAGATTATGAATATTTACAAAAAGACATATGATCAATTCCATATGGAAGTCAGTTGTCGACCAACTGACTACCAAAATCTGTCAAACAACTACATATCTTATAATGTCAAGACAAATACACAAAATGTTACTTCCCTTGTAATAGAGATAAATTATTATTATTATTTCAAATCTTTTTAAACATTTTTCAGGGGAGTTCGTTGCTATGTCAGTCACAAAAATTTTGGCTCATGCTCAAGACACCATATTATATTAAAACCACTATAAATTAAATTTCAATAGAAATTACATGCACCTAGTTGGATTACTTTTAATGTTATAAAATTTGTTTTTCCTTCATAGCTTTATCTAAAGATTAACACGGATTTTTTATATCAGTCTCGTTCTGAACCTGTAACTCAATGCTTGTTTTGTTTTTGATCACCATTGAGGTTCCCAAGGTTAGTTTCTAAGAACATCTCAAACTCTAAACAAATCCCATTTACACTTCTGATTTGTCAAACCCTGATTTCTATTGTTTACCTATTTCTAATTTTATTTCCAATCCCAGTCTTCCTACCAGTCAATGACAAAATCCATTACAACTAATTAATATCTTTTAAGGCATATATTGCAGTTATCTCTTTTTGTGGTTTCATACTTCAAAGGCAAAAAATGGAGTGGGATGATTTATACATTACCTGCTTGTCTATTAAGACCTAATTGAAATTCATATACCATATGAATGCTTATACTCAAAGTAAAATGAGATGGAACACCTTATTAAATATAATTATATTCTGCTTTCAAACTGACAATATCAAAAACCTGTAAATAACTTTCTTGTACAAAATCTTGAAATCAGAAAATAGAGTTCAGATAACATCATAAATAAATACAAAATTCTCGTAGTAATAATACAACATACATCTATAACTTGGTATTATAGTTAAGATATTGCTTTGCAGGCACACCAACTAACGGTGAAGTGTACACCTACAAGGAAATAATGAAAATGCAATTATAATTTATTGCAGACTAAACAAAACAATTCACTACCAAAGTCCCCAACTTATTTTTCCTGAAAATATACAAGTACAAAATACTTCAATACTTAGACTATTAGGTGCCTTATTTTCCAATTTAGAAATTAATGTAGTCGTTGTTTTTATTTCAATGACCAATGAACACAACACCAAAGCAAACAACCTGCACACTTTTGCATGGTAATTGACTGACTTAAAACTATACAATAATCTCTCATTGTAAACGAGTAACTTTATCTTTTTGTTATGGAGTCACACAACTGATATTAACACAATTTTCGTGCTGCAGAAGCGAGCTATTTGTGCTGTTTATGATTTGATATCTCTCATAGAAACATTGAAGGAAATTAATATCCTAACTTTAGCATCACAATACATATATGAAAACCTGGTATATGTCAAAAGACATACAGAATTGTTCCAAAAATGAAGCGACATCCCTAAAATTAATGAAATTTAGATATAAGAACAATCTTGCTACTCATAAAACCCGTCTAAGCAAAATTAACAAATCATTTAAGGACAATGCATTTTTATAATAAGATCCCAGGTGAAATTCAAAATTTGTTATTTTATGAATTTAAACATTTCATTAAAAGAAAGTTATATGGCAAGGGCTATTATACCGTGTCTGAATATTTTAATGAAAAAAGGCCTTGGGATTGAACTGCTCGGTTATCAGATTACTTCATATTATTTTTAAATGTCAACTAAAGTATTAATTAATCAATACTTTGCTTTGATGAGTAAAAAGAGCAACTCTTAACTTTTTTACCCATGCTTCTCAAGGTCAATCAGCATTTGGAATGGGTGGTAATGTCTAAAAATTTATTAATGATGTATTTCAAGTGTAATTTCATTACCTATGAAATAAAAATATTTTTGATTTGATTTATTAAGCATGGTTGCCATCGACTCACATTAAGATGCACATTATTGTATTAATGCACACATTTATAGATTACACCATGGATGGCGTGATTTGTAATATTTTAAAAGTTACAAATATTACAATTTCTATCAATGTCAATGGTGGAATGAAAATAATATGACTATGTAAAGGTTATATAATAGCATAGCCCAATTTGTTGTTAGTGTCCATTTTAAAAATCATTTGAGGCATCAATAAAAACTTAAGCTTTCTTTTAAAACTATCTATCCATTGGTATGATTTTGTTATATTTATATCACTCTCCAAAAGTTCATTTCGTAGTATAATATGGGTATAATTATATAATGTAATTGAAATTTAATTCTAACTTAATGTAAAAGAAAATATTAATTACCCGGATCTTGAATATTGAAAATCTGCCAAAATAAATATAACTGACCATGCAGTGAATTGATTTTAATTCTAGTCAGGTATTATTGTTTTACCGTAAAATGTTTTCCATGTATTTATTTGGGTAAGCCATTTTTTTTTTTAATATTTACTAAATGACTGCAAAAGTGACCATAACTGTAATAATGTAGTAAATGTTTATTATTTCTATAATTAACAATAAGTGATAGTAACAAAAGTAGATGAAACATTGCGATTAGAAAAACTGGATTGTTTATACTAAATTGGAACCAATTAGATTTTGTATTTAGCATTTAAAAATGGTATTGAACAAACTATTGAAACCAATACTAATCTGAAATTCAATCCCTCCACAATTCGGATTCAAAGTCAATATCACTCGTAATTCAATTGCTATAGAGCTGTTACCTCAAAAAGTCCAAATCATGTTCCACAGAAGCTAAATTCTTCTTTGCAGTTGCCATATTCGCAGTTAATAATGTCTCAGCATCTTCCAAAGAATATTCTAACATTACGTTTGCACCAAGCCACAAGTACACAGTCTGAGTTGGTTGAACATTAGCCTGCGCAAATAATTAGTGAAGTTAAAAGGAATATAAAATAAATTTATAAGATACTCGAGTTTTAAAATACTAACCTTCACAAATACTTGATCGCTGAGTAAAAACTGAGTTTCTGTTTCTTTATTTTGTGATTTTAATTTTTCAATTGTTTCTAAAGATCTAGCTAAATCTGGTATTTGCTGTCGCAAACGCCTTCGCTTTGTGGCCAGAGTGTATTCCATAAATTTATATTTACCATGTTGTTCATCAAGTTGTCGTAAGACTTTATCTACACCTCCAGCATTTTCGGGTAAATTCATAAATTCATCAACATTATCCTAAAATTTCAAGTGAAGTAGCATTAGAATGGTTGCAGTAAATTTCAAATTAGATAGGATTGAGCAAAAATTAATATTACATTTAATCCATAGTAACAGATCAATTTATTTAAACATGCCATCTCTTTTATATTTTAATGTATCAATATAGGTTACATAATGGGCTTTAAGGATGCATGTAATAACAGTATTTTTTCTCAATATTTGTCAACTAGATGTTTATTGAGTTATACATGTTGTTAATTTTGGTCTATTCTTTGAATACATAAAAAGTAACTAAGTATTATGAAATTCAATTTAATGGATTATGTGGTCTAACAAGGCATTATTTTTAGTGGTTTGTGTGGAATGAAAAGCTTGGAATGAAATCATCATAAATAACAAATTAATTACTGCTGCTTTTTTGCAAAATAATTAATTAAAAACATTATATCTACAAACACTGGCATCTGACAATGAAATTAAAAATAAAATATGTATCATATGAAAAACAACTTTCTAGATCTAGCTCTGGCTTCGAGTTTTTAAATGTAATATAATCAAGCGAATATGGTAATAATTATTGAGAAGCTATAAAAAAAATATACATATCTTATGTGAATTAGCAGTAAGGCTCCATCTAGTGATTTCATATATGTCTTATAGCAAAAGCGATTAGTAAGTAAATGCATTATGTAAATTTATAAATGCGCCAAACATGCACACAAGACACAAATTACTAAAATTTTGATCAAAAATGAATTGATTACAACATATTGTTTTAGACTACAGTTGTTTTAAGTTTATTATAAAATATATCTTTTGGATCTTTTTAAAAATTTCAAGGATCTGTCTATTATGGTTCAAAAGATACAGTCCTCATGGTGGATGGATAGACAGCAAAGACTTAGTAATAGGGTTCAGTTGGCATCTTTTAAATACAGGACCCTAAAAAACTGCAAATATATTAATCATTCTACTAATATCATAAATGAGAAAGTTTGTATGTTTGGGTGTTTGTTACTTAATCAAGCTTTAACAGCTGAACAGATTTAGCCAAAACTTTACAGTAATGTAGTTTTTACATGAGAATAACACACAGGCTATAACTTACAAAAATATTAACTTTTGATCACAGCTTCGCTTGAATAATCGTAAAATTAATTCTTTACTTATCCCGATTGGTTATTTGTAATAACAATTTTTAATAGAGATTCAAGTTTGACATGTGGTTCGGGATCAGAATCCCAAGCAGAACCGGATCAGGATCAAGAACCTAAGTGAGATCATTTCATAATAAAACAATAACAGCATTGCATGTATTTTCATTGTGAGAATATGAGATCCTCTGATATGGAATCAAAAACAGAACCAAGATTAGGATCATATTTGATAACTTTATTGATCAATATAAAAGATGAGAGAATTTGTTTTATGTCCATGTGGGCAGAGTCATAGATGAATTATATATATTTTGAACAGAATTGGAATCTAGATTGGGATCAGAAACGAAACCAAACACAGATTCAGTCCTGAAATCAATCGGAAGAAGGAATAACATCGGAATCATGTTTGATTTAACTGGATTTACAGGTTTATATGAAATTAATTATATGCATTTTTATGATAGAAATCTACTGTGCAGAAATGTAACATACACCACTTTTGTATTAATAGAATTTATATTTTTAAGTGTTGAAATATGCATAAAAGTGGATTTTGGTAAGAACCTTTCATAGACCACTTGAGTTCCACGCTCGTCATATATATATATATATATGCATGTGTGTGTGTGTTCTTTATTTATTTCATACTTTGAAATTGCTTTTCATTTCCAATTCATCCAAAATATGTAAAGCTAAATTGAACTATGCTAATAACTTAGTTTTTTTATTACATGTTTACTCTTTTCCCTAATCTTATGGCCTGAAGTGATCTGACAATTTAATCTCATTAGACGAATTAAATACTGTTAAATCCATTTCAGATTTATCTCACGGTTTATCAAGCATTTTTCTATATACATATAGGTTATTAAAATAAATCTATTTTCTGTAAACATTTTACATTTACCTGATACGTATATGTTAAGTCAATTACTAATTAATGCCCATGGGTTTTTTTGTGACACATTTTTTTTTTTTAATTCTCCCTTTTAATTTACGCCGAGAGTACAAAATTAAAGCAGGTGTGAAGCAACATAACCTAAGCAACGAAGAAACATTTATAAAAACAAAGTGACTTTGGAATCCATAATTCGTATTAGCAAAGTCTATAAAAAACTTCATATTTACCACAAATTTGGCCTCGGGTATTCCAGTAAAGGACTTAGAAGTTTCTGAGCTGTCACCCTCCATTTTATTAAACAGAATACCGGTAACTGTAAAAAAGTCCCTCCGCTTTTTTGTTATTTCAGCAATGCGATTTTAGAAAAGTATGTACTAAGTTCTAATAGAATTTAATATTAATTTTCATATTTTATAACACTAATTTAAACCATAGGTTTGACAATGATTACGAATAGACATGAAATAGACCACTTAACCACTATGACTTCAATGTTCATACTTCTCTATGCTTCAATGATACTTCTATGCTTCAAGTCACAATCACAGCTTGAAATTGATACGGGTATCAGTGTTATACATAGAACCCTATTATGTAGCCAACTTATGAAATATTACATACGTTTCGATTTAGAAAAGAATAAGTATTAGGGTTAATGTAGGTATATAAAAAGTATACACTAATACTAATTAGTGCCAAGCAAAGTATAGTTGGTGCTAAGGACTGATGTGATCTTATGTGCCCAAAGAGGCATTCAAATAAAAATCACATTTTCGTTTCTTTAAACTCCCTCAAACCGAAAAATTATGTTAATTCTAAATTATAAGATGTAATCAATTTTGAAACTTTCATAAAGTAATGAAATTGCCTCTGGGGTTCCCCGCGTTTAGCATTGGTTCATTAAAACAGACTACCACACTTAACAATGTAGACTTACAGCAATTATCAAAAAGCTCATTTATTGAAATTGAAATCAAAATTGACCCGCTCACCCAACCCACTTACAAATACTATTAGTCAAGTGCCCCCTATTAAATAAATTAAAATATCTTATTGAGTGACGTCCAATGAGCTATTTATTAAGACTCAGTTTAACTCTATTGAGCCGTGTTAATGATTGAAACAAGTCAATTAGAGCATTAGTCCATTATTAGTAAGGACTTGTAGACTTACTTATTTTATGCTTGTAAAATACTTAAGACATAAACTGACATGGGTATTGAATATACTTTTGTAATAACTTAATTTTTAGCTACTGAAATACCATCGCTCAAGACATTAAATCGTTAGCATTTGTGGAAATACACAATATTTCAAGCGTTTGAAAGAAACACAATCGTTATATATCCCTATAATTAAAAATTCATTTTATTGATTGGACATGACGTATATATTTGTACGCAGTTTAGTTGATTTTCATTTAAAATAGCAATTGTAAATGCTCAAAAATGCCTGCATGTTGATTGAATAATTAACAACTCGTTTTGTAACTGGAACATCATTTCTTTCACATAGGTATAATACGAGTGAAAGCGATAATTTACTTAAAAAACTGAAAAATCTATATACATTATATAAGGGATCTGAAAAACGGTTGAAAAATTCCCTCTGTTATATTTGTCGATACGTTCTTAAGCTCCTTGAGTTCAAAAATATAGTTGTTTATAAGATTTTGAGCTTCTCGAGCTTAAGATTTCAAAAAAAGATTGATTTTGTAGGCTACTTCCAAAACTTCCTGCTACTCTCGAGCTCAAAGCTTTCAAGAATGTACCTAGCAATAAATTATTGAACATTTCAACCTTTCTCAACACTCCAAAATCAAAAAGACAGTTGTAAGATGTTTCGACCTTATTGAGTTCAATAATGTAAATTTATTTAAAAAAAAAACGCTTTTTTAAAATTTTTCGACTACAACATTTTTCGTTTTCGTAGTTCAATTTTGATCTGCTTTGCAACATTCGAGATAGTTTTTAAGCAGAAATAAAATGCCGAATACTAAACTTCACTCCAAAAAGAATTTTACTAGTTATTTTGGAAATAAAACTTTTTTGTCAAATTCTTATTAACGATGTCTCTTTACCGAACCAACTCATTTTAATACGATTTTCTGCAACAATGTTTTTGAGGAGAGGATTTATTATATTTTATAATTTATGGGTGTAGTAGTTTAAAAAAATTTTCAAATAAAAAATCGGATAAGTGCGAGAACTCGCCCACCCAGGGTTCCGTAAAAATTTGCAAGTACATATTATAAATAGTTCAAAAATCGAGCCTCGTAGTTTTTTCCGAGCTTTTCCAGAAATACGGCTGCCGCTCGCTGTGCCGCGACGCTGCAAGCAGGTTTCTTCCCGCCACCGCTCGCACATATCGCCACGCGAGTGTTCCTCACGCCACACTCCGCCACGTGATTCGCAGTCGTGCTTCGCAATAGATACGGTAATTGAGCCGGTTAGTGACTAGTTAGCTGGGTTACCTTCTTAAGATAAGTAAAAGATAAATCGAAAAATATACATCATGAAAATAATTAAAAATCCGTTTAACCGTTGTGCTAATGAAGCCCTTTCATCCGACAAATTCAAAATTTGGACCGCCGTTCTTTGGATAAAGACCTTGTTTCTTTGACGATATTTTATAATTTAATTAAAAATATATGGCTTTCAGATTTTTTTCTTCTGTACAAATTAGTAAAAGTTTAAATAATTCTACAAAAAAAATTTGGTTACCGATATAATTATGGCCGAGTATACATTTGTTTAGCTTCGATGATTTATCATGTACTTTAAAAACTAAAGACTATATTTTTTATGATTTAATTATAAATGTATGATTTTCAGATTTTTTCCTATACTTGTAGTATAAAATGGTATTACTTGACAAATTTCATAGTCCTAGGTCAACTGTAAATGGCCTACAAATTTTGATTCCCTCAAGAGTGTCAAAATATACGTGTTTTGTGGCATAAACTGCCGTATCTTTTTTCATGTTAACTTAGAAGTTTGATATTTTTACAACTTCAAGGGACTGTAGACTTGAATATATGGTTTTAATTTCAACTGGATACCTAAACGAGTTCGAAAAAGAAAAAAGGTCGTGACAGATATATGAAGGACGCATCGAAGCGATTCTTCGACATCGCGGGATCACATCCCAATGCGCTCCTTCGCGCGGCGGTTGACTATCAACCGCCGCCTCCCACCTACCTTATCCGTAGGCCACGGAACGTACTTACCGATCCACCTGACGCTCTTACAGCGGCAGTTGAAAGCCTTAATGACGTCAACGACACGCATGACTGACTTAGTGTAGGTCTATCCGTTAGTCAGGTCATCGACCTAAGCTCCCTTACTCCACCCGGTCGCCGCTAACCGCCTCCGGCCGAGCAGGAGGGAAGGAAACCGATCCGTGACGGCTTCCTGCGACATCCTATGCCGAGACGACTTCCACCAGGCGTCGTCCATAGCGCATGTCACGCGCCGTCGGCACTCGCATGTGCCGTCCGGCCGCACTCGGTGAAGCTATCAAAGTCTTAATAATAGTTCCTTAAATGAAAATTTTATGAAGAAGTAGAAATTTAAAGTCTAGCTCATAACAAAGGTTCATTTTATTAATTTTATTGGTTGTTAAAATATTTGAAAAACTTCACTGTTACAAGTATTGCCAGTCAAGACTTTTTTTTTTTTTTGTTTCCCTCTTGCGGCGAAGAGAAAGTAAAAAATATTTATCCTGCACACCCTCGCGCCCGTACGCGTGGGTAGTGTGGGATTGAAACCCACTAAAAAATTCCTCCTGAAAGTGAAGTAATTGGGTCGGCTATGCTATTTAGTCGGTCGAGACGAGTCGGATGACAAGTCAGACGACTTTGATAGCTTCACCGAGTGCGGCCGGACGGTACATAGGATGTCGCAGGAAACCGTCACGGGTCGGTTCCCTTCCCTCCTGCCCGGCCGGAGGCGGTTAGCGGCGGCCGGGTGGAGTAAGGGAGCTTAGGTCGATGACCTGACTAACGGATAGACCTACTCTAAGTCAGTCATGCATGTCGTTGACGTCATTAAGGCTTTCAACTGCCGCTGTAAGAGCGTCAGGTGGATCGGTAAGTACGTTTCGTGGCCTACGGATAAGGTGGGTGGGATGCGGCGGTTGATAGTCAACCGCCGCGCGTAGGAGCGCATTGGGATGTGATCCCGCGATGTCGAAGAATCGCTTCGATGCGTCCTTCATATATTTGGAAATAGTGGGGGAGTTCTAAGTCCCTATGGAGAATTGAATTACGAACCACCAATGTGCATCCGTTGCGGCTCTACAGAATTTATTGTGTATTACCTGTAGTCTATGTACTGCTTTTGGAGCGGCGTGAGCGAAAACGGGAGACGCGTATGTCATCACCGTCCTAATGCACATTTTGTATATGGTACGTTTATTACGTCTAGATAGTTTACTTTTTCTACCGAGCACGGCCCCGAGCCTTGCTTTGTAGAAAAGTGTAGTATTTCTAACACGCTCGATATGATCTCGGAAGTGTAGATTTTTATCGAGCGTGACTCCTAAGTATTTGTAGCTCCGTTGCCACGGAATGATCGCATCCAACATTTTAAGATTGGGAGTGTTTTTGTCGACAATGAGTCGACTCCTAATCTTACCATACTTGAATTGTATGGCTGCTGATTTGTCGGGGTTTACTTCTATCCTCCACTTCCGGAACCATTGACCTAGCTCGTCAATGGCCCTCTGGAGGGGGAGGAGGGTGAATCGGGTGCTCCTATTCCTATTTCCGTAAAAGAGCGCGGTATCGTCCGCGAATAACGCGAGTTGGACGCCAGACGACGACGGTCGCGGTACATCGTTTGTGTACGCGGAGTACAGCAGAGGAGAGAGGGTGGAGCCTTGAGGAACTCCTGCTCTGATAAGACGTCTTGTCGAGTGAGTGCGCTCATGCCTAAATGTGAAATGTCTGTTTGCTAAATAATTTTGAATAGTGATTATGAGGCGATCTGGTACTTGGAGAGAATATAACTTATAAATCAGACCTGCGTGCCATACCCTATCGAAGGCCTTGGCTACATCAAAGAAGACAGCTACGGTGCTACGTTCAGTTTCAAAGCCCTCCGAGACATACTCTACTAAGCGGAGGACTTGCTGTGGACAAGAATGGGCTGGGCGAAAGCCGAACTGTTCATCTATGATAAGGCCTTTCCCTAGGAGGTGATCGCTAAGGCGAGTTTTGAGAATTTTTTCGACCTTTCATAAAATTTTCAAAAATATAAAAAAATTGAATTGATTTTGATGCGGTTTAGGGTGGTTCATTCAATTTTTCGTGGAGAAAGCTGATTAGATTTGAAAAAAATTAGTCTTACGGCGCGTTATACTATCAAAAGTAACAATGTAATTTATAAACGCATTCCGTAAAGTCCATATCCAAACATTATCTTTCAAACTTTGACGAATTACGTTTTTACCTTTAGTATAACCTGCCGTTAGCCTTTTATTTTTTTTAATTTATTTATTTAATAGTTTACAAATTAATTTAAATTTTTTTTATGTACCGTAATTGAGTGTCTTAGATTAGTTAGATTCCATGTGTAAGCGTTGGCAGCACTCTTTGATTTCTAGTCTATGATCCACTGTGAAATTTGATCAAAGACTGAATGTATAGTGATTGTAGAACTGTCTTGGGATTTTGTCCGTGATTTATATTTTTAGTTATTGAATTTCATTTACACTTCTTTTTCAATAAATTGTGTAAATAAATAATTATAAAATGGCTCTGCATGTACCTAAAGCCCCGGGTGTACCCCAAATGTTAAAAGATGGAGCAAGGGTATGTTACGATAACCTATAACCGCATTGTACTCATAATGGTCATCAATCTGTTCTTATTTTTTCCGTAAATTCTTCTTTGAGTGGAAGAAACATTCTAATGTTCTGTTTAATTGTTAATATTCTATGTAATTTAATTAAAAATGTATTAATAATTGAATATTATTGTTTAGAAGTTTTTAAAATGTTATCTATTCTTGTTCACTATTCATGATAGTAAAAGATGTACAAACTAACTATTTACGCTATTCTAGATGTTTTCGGGGTTAGAAGAAGCTGTGTTTCGAAATATAAATGCCTGTAAACAGTTTGCACAAAGCGTGCGATCAGCTTATGGTCCTAATGGTATGAATAAAATGATTATAAACCATATCGAAAAACAATTTGTTACTAGTGATGCAGGAACAATAATTAGAGAATTAGATGTTGAACACCCAGCTGCTAAGCTTATGGTGCTTGCTAGCCAAATGCAAGATTCTGAAGTGGGAGATGGGACAAATTTTGTGATTGTGCTATCAGGAGCACTTTTAGAAGCTGCTGAAGAATTACTCCGACTTGGAGTTACAACCAGTGAAATAGCTGATGGTTATGAAAAAGCTCTTGATAAATGCTTGGAAATTTTACCTGAACTTGTTTGTTATGAGATAAAAGATTGTAAAGACGTGAAAGAGGTCGCGAAAGGAATAAGACCTTCAATAATGTCTAAACAATATGGGTATGAAGATTTTATAGCAGAACTTGTTGCAAAGGCTTGTGTTTCAATTATTCCTGAGAAAAGCACCTTTAATGTGGATAATGTTCGAGTATGTAAGGTAAGTATAGATTTTTTTTTATATGATTTAATTATTATATTTCCTGAAATAACAATATTTCTTTGTAATGTAGATCCTTGGAGCTGGTCTCATGCAGTCTGAAGTTTTACAAGGAATGGTTTTCAAGCGTCAAGTAGAAGGGGAGATTAATTCAGCAAGCAAAGCAAAAGTCGTTATATACTCATGCCCAGTAGATATTACACAAACTGAAACGAAAGGAACTGTTCTAATTAAAACTGCTGATGAGTTGTTAAATTTTAGCAAGGGTGAAGAATCCTTACTTGAGAAGCAAATTAAAGCTATATCTGATTTAGGTGTCAAAGTGGTTGTATCTGGAGCTAAATTTGGTGACATGGCTTTACATTTCCTCAACAAATATGGAATTATGGCTGTTCGTCTCAACTCTAAATTTGATCTTCGCAGAGTTGCTAAAACTATAAATGGAATGGTAAGTACCACTATATTAATGTATCCTTAATAATATTAATATAGTGTGATAAATTTACTTACAATAGTATTTAGACACATGGTTGCTTCAACTACATAATTTTGATGTTTTCTATATAGATAGCTACACAAATTAGAATAAATAAGTACTAGAAGTCACATACGTATGTCATCTGTCTTAAGTACCACAAACATCATTACTATGAAATTTGTGACTTCGTATTGCTTGAAATATTGAAAGTGTAATGAAATAGTGCTATGCACTATTCTTAACTTTGTAAATTTTTAGGGTTCCATACCCAAGTACCAATGAGATTCTATTACTGAGATTCCGCTGTCTATCCCACCATCTGTCACAGGACTCTATGTCTTGAACCCTTAATATCTAGACATTTGAAATTTTCACTGATTATGTATTACTGTGGCTGCAATAACAATAAATACTAAAAATAAAATAAAGTTAAAATAAAGGAGGTTGTCATATAAGAATCATGTTTTTTTTTATTGAACTATTTTTAAAACATTGTATGGAGGTATGGAACCTTTCATGTATGAGCACGACTCGCACTTGACCGTATTTATCTACAAAATATAATTACAGTATATAATTACATTGGTAAGTGTTTTTTGATGTAAAAATGTTGACTTTATTGTAAACTTAAAATTACAAGATATTATGCAATGGTACACAGCAAGTAAAAATATAAACTAATCGGTGCATGTAGATGCATGCATTAAATTATTGAGAACAAAAAAATGTATTCTATTTCTTTTACACACTGCATTGGCAGTTCATTTCTTTTGGAGGAGTATCATTTAAAGAAAAAATATGTATATAATACCACATATCAGTATGGGCTTTTGACCATACTATGCAGAAACGGTTGTAATTAGTTTTAGCTTATTTTTTTTGAATTCCATATGCTCTTGATTTTTTTTTATTTGCTTTCATAATCTGTAACACCCAGTGAAGCAGGCAGGTGATTGCTAATACATATATGTATACAAGATGGAATCGATCATGCATCTTTCTGCAAATATTCATAATCTCCTCTTTTTTTAGAACAACTTTGTCAAAGTAACTATAATAAAAATATATCATTGAAAGCATGTTTATAAATAATATAAAAAAAAGTACAGAGAAAACCCTACGAAATGCTCAAGCAGATGGCACTCAAGCACGTGACGGCTATGTGATTGTGATGTATTATTTTAAAGAATTTATATAATCACTTACCTACAAATGACACTTGATGTTGTCAGTGAAGAGATTTCAGACATACAACCACCTTGGTGATCGCCTAGGGAAGTTTGTGTAACTATAGGTAAATTATTATATAAACAATAAACAGCACACAATATTACTCATGGACTTGCATGTTGTTGACTGTCAGGGTAAGTTTTTCACTATAAAGTTTTAAAGCCGCAGAGATGTCACCTTCTCAACCATAAATCATGTTTGCATATTCCATGGCAGTGAAAGGCATTGTTATTAAACACTTTAATATTAATTACACACAATTTCAGTTTTAAAAATGTCAGTATCATAATAAATGTAACACTTCATAACAGAATACCCAAATTTTTAAAGCCGTACGGTCGTTAAACGCGCACTCACGTGGTGTCCATCCATGCACGACGGACTCGGTAGACACTGAATCGCACACGGCGGGCATCGGCGTCTGCCGCTGCGGGTTGGCGGCGGTTTGAGCGGGCGCAGCATGTTACTAATCATTGCGCTAGAGCGTGTATTTGGTATATTTACATGTTTGTTCTGAGCTATTTTTTTCTTAGAAATGGCTATTTCAATGATTATGGTTTCTTTGGCAAAGTAGTTCTAAAAAAGAAGGAGATTATAAATATTTGCGGAAAGACGCATGATGGATGCCATACAGTATAATAAGATTTTTTCTTCATCTGGGCATCAATTAAAATTTGATATTGAAGGTATGGCACTGTGAGAATTCGTATTGAAATTGTTTGTAGATGCTTTTAGCCTATTTATTTTTTTAATTTCATGTTCTTGTCACATTATTTTTTGTACATAACCTATAATGTCTAGCAAAGAGGCCATGTGATTGCTAGATTTCATACAAATTAACAAAATTTTATTGATAAAAATATAGATTTTTATATATATAACAATGTTTTTTATAGGTAATTCTTTTATATTATAGATTAAGAGATGCTATTCTTGATTGATAACTGAAATTCACACATATTCATGACTTGTTGCTTAATAATAGTTCCTTAAATGAAAATTTTATGAAGAAGTAGAAATTTAAAGTCTAGCTCATAACAAAGGTTCATTTTATTAATTTTATTGGTTGTTAAAATATTTGAAAAACTTCACTGTTACAAGTATTGCCAGTTGCCAGATGATAATCGCATCATTCAATCAATTGAATGTCTGTTAAAAAAAAAACATATATATACATCTCGACTACCACATAAAAACATCTACCAAATAATATAAAAAATGCCCACCCATTAGTAAAAAATGCCTATGAAATAGTATAGAAAAGAAACCTTTTAAATATGTTTCTATATTTACTTTAAATAAATTATTAAGACCTAAGTATACATAGAATGTTCAAATTTGCTTCACAATATGGTTGTTGAGTATTTTATAAGAATATTATTTTCTTTTTAGTTCGCAACATATAAATGAATATAGGTGATATTGTACAAAAATGTTTAACATTATAATTAATTTTCTCCTATAAATTCTTAGGAGTACAAATAAGTTTCCACCGTTTTGAGAGAAATGGCATGGCACAAGGCTTATGTTAGAATTTGCAGTAACGGTAACCGGCTTGAAAATTAGGTTGCTCATTCAACAACAACATAACCCTATTATATTATCAACTTCATATTAGCATGATATATTTTTTTTTTTTATCCAAAAATGTCTAAATTTGAGCCAAATAAGCGACATTTGTGGGAACTTTTAATTAAAAAAAATCTGCAGCTGAGGCACATCGATTGCTCATAGAAGTATATAATAAGGCTGCCTTGAGTGAGAGAACATATTGTGAGTGGTTTCAAAAGTTTAAAAACGGTGATTTTGACATAGAAGACAAAGATTGCAGTGGAAGGCCAAAAATTTACGAGGATGCAGAATTGGAGGAATTATTGGAGGAAAATTCCTCTCACACACAAAAGGAACTTGCACTTACTTTAGGAGTTACTCAGCAAGCAGTCTCGTATCGTTAAAAATCGTTGGAATGATTCATAAACGAGGTAATTGGGTTCCCTACGAATTAAAGCCGGAAGATGAGTGAAATGTTGCTAGCTAGGCACAAAAAAAAAATTATTATATCGAATTGTCACTGGTGATGAAAAGTGGATACATTATGATAATTCAGAAGGAAAAAAAACACGGGGACTATCTGGCCACGCATCAACATCCAACAGCAAAATCGAATATTCATGGAAAAAATTGATGCTGTGTGTTTGGTGGGATCAGCTGAGTGTGGTGTATTATGAGTTGCTTAATCCAAGCGAAACAATCACTGGAAGTCTACAATGAACACGATTAGTGAGATTGAGCCGAGCTCTGAAGGAAAAATGTCCTCAACACTACTCCAGACACAACAAAATTATTCTTTTACATGATAATGCTCATCTGCATGTAGCGGTTCTGGTAAAAAACTATTTGAAAATACTTGATTGGGAAGTACTACCCCACCCGCGCCGTATTCACCAGATATTGCGCCGTCCGACTATCATCTGTTCCGGCACATGCTCTGTCAGAGCAACAGTTCACATCATATGAAGATACCAAAAATTGAATTGATTTGTGGGTAGCCTCAAAAGATAAGAAGTTCTTCAGACTTGGAATCTGAACACTGCCTGAAAGATAGTAAAAAAGTAGATGCTAGTAATGGACAATGCTTCGATTAAAATTAAATTACTATTCTTTCAGAATAAACATTATTTTATTGACAACAAAGGACAGAAATTTATTTGTACTCCTAATATTTAATCATCAATAACATCAATTGACATTGTTAAACGTTAGCTTAAAAAAAGAAAATAATTCATTTTTAATAGAAAACAAGTGCAGTTGTAAATGAATGAGTTTAAGAGTTTACAATTTTTATTCCTTTAGTATTCATGTTTGTTTTACTTTGTATAAAGACCAGGGTGTTTGTGTCTGTGTATCAAATCATTACCCAACTGCATGAAGCAAAGCTGGGTAATGTGTTTATCAGTCTATATATATATGTATGTTTGTTTGTTCCTTTGTAACATTCTAGAGACCAAACGCATGGGCTGGCATTAATAATTTTTATGTCAATTGATTTGTTTTAATCTTGTGTGTCATCAAAAACATGATAGTAATTAAAATTCAATATGATTATAATTAGCCACTATATAGTGAAAAAGAAAAAAAAAGAAAATTGACAAACTATGTGAAATGGGGTATGATTGAATAGGTTTCTGAAAATTATGTTTAGGTTTCCTTAATCATTTTTCATTTAGGATAATCATTTAGGATTTATAACAATTAAAATTTGGTAAGCAACCATTCTTATTTTAAAAACACATAATAAAGCTGTGACAAAGTTTTTATAATCCTATAATAAGTCTTGTTAACTTGAAAAATTATTGTTATAAAATGATGGTCATAAAATATAAAATATCGATAGAAAGGAATACTATATGTAATACATACATACAATACATACTATATGCAATACATACAATACATTGTATGTATTGACAATACATATGAATCTATTACTGATATTAGCATACCTTCTTTCAAAAGTAATGTGATTTTTCCTAAACTATTTTACAGCACTAACTCTATTTAAGAATCACAAAATTTGAATTTATAATTTATTAATACTAATTAATATCAATATATGGATAAAAGAAGTTTATTATGATTATTCCAACAAGACACAACATTGATATGACAAAGAAACCATACTTTATTGTTAAAACAGAACTAAAAAGTAGTAAATAATAATTTTTAGAATTTAATTGCATAAAAGTGAAATAAAAAGATGAAAACAAGATGAGGTAAAAAATCATCCAATCAAATAAGACAAATATTTCTGACTCAAATATTTGGGTTTTTAAATGCAATATTTACTGATACAATGTGATAATTTAGATATGTGTTTAATTAGACTTATTTATATATTGTAATTTAAACATTTTCTTTGTTAAAAGGTTTTACCAAGATTAACTACTCCTACTCCAGAAGAACTGGGTTATTGTGACTCTATTGTGGTCGATGAGATAGGAGATACATGTGTTGTTGTGTTCCGTATGGAAGGTTTAGATACACGTATTTCAACAGTCATAATTCGAGGCTCAACAGAGAATTATATGGATGATATTGAGAGAGCCATTGATGATGGTGTCAATACTTTCAAATGTATGGCACGAGACGGGCGGTGAGTCTTTCAACTTATAATTATGAATTGATCTTTAAATATTTTATCTTTTCAAAAAATATATCCAATAAAAATATTTTCTATGCAAGAGAAAAATCATTCAAATATTTACATGTATATAAGTGTAAAATTAATTTCTGAACTGTAATCATAAAGTATACTTTGTTCAATTCAATTTACTTAAGTCAATGCTCTTGCTGCATATTCAATACTGTATAAAACATAATTATGATGATGCGGTATAAGCATATTTGATTTTAATTTCATCTTTCCATTTAAGCTTTGTGGCGGGTGCTGGTGCTGTCGAGGTTGAGCTTGCACAACGCCTGTTGCAATATGCAGATACTCTGCCAGGTCTTGAGCAATATGCTGTAAGAAAATTCGCAACTGCACTTGAAACAATACCACGCACACTGGCTGATAATTCGGGAGCAAATGCAAATGAAGCGATCAATAACATCTATAAATCACATCGGGTTATTATTATCTTTTATTCTTGTTCTAAAGGTGCATTGTTAAGATAACTCAACAGACAGACCAACAAAATCCATGTCAAGGAAGATGTTCTTTTTTACATGTTGGGCTGTAAGAAAATAAGGCATTAAATCACTTCTAGTAAATTAAAAAATAATCAAGTTGTATATGAATAAATTGAAAAATTGCATAATGTTTACAGGGAAAATACCCATTTGAATTTGCATGAAAAACATTGCTTTTGAAAATTAATATGAACATTTAATAATCAGCATAAAATCACTCTTTGTAAGACAAAAACTTATGAAATGTTATACATTATCTTTCTATAACCATATTCTATTATATTTTAGGACGTAAATAAAAATGTTGGTTATGACATTGAATCTGAAGATAATGGAGTTTGTGATAGCAAAGAAAAAGGCATACTAGATCTATATAGTCTGAAATATTGGGGCCTCAAATATGCTGTTGGTGCTGCTGCAACTATTCTTAAAGTGGATCAAATAATTATGGCCAAAAAAGCAGGTGGCCCTAAACCAAAAGCGCCTCAAGGAAGTGATGACGAGTCTTAAAATTGCATAAATATAGTAATAACTTAATTGCTTAATATTAAATGACCAATTTAATTTAATTCTACTTTAGGTCACACTGTTTTACTTTAATGGTATTATGTAACACATTTTTTGTTCTATTTTAAATGAAAGAAGTAAAATTTCTGCATTTAATTTCTCACCATAATCTTTAATAAAATAGCTTTACTAATAATTGTCTTTTATTTAAACTTTATATATTTTATGTATTTGAATGGCATTATTCAAATTATAAAAATACGGGGCATCACAACCGGAATAATTAGATTCAATATATTCCATATATGAGAACTATTCTTGAATCTTTTTTAGAATTATTTTTTATTTTAATTTTAAGTTTGTGAATGTAGTTCACAACAATATTATTGTTCTTAATGGGTTTTAGTTTTCTATATAAAGCTTTGTAATAAGTTGATTTGTTCGGTTATTTAAAAATATTACAACAAACTTTTGTGAACTGCTGTTTCCACTCTAGTGCAGGGGTGAAATTGGATACAACAGTCACTGTTCGATGGGCCACTGCAAAACGTTTCGCCTCTTGACGATGCGAGGTACCGAATCGTAGCTTATCTGGAATGGGAATAATATGGACATTTGTCTTACATAAGTATCTGTGTGGAGAACTTTTTCTCTTGACATCCATAAGTTGAATACTTAGTCCTGATCAGATACTTCCCATTGTGTGTAGTTGATAACTGATCATCGGTACATTTTTTTCAATGAAATTTTAAGGGGCAATATGTGAACAATCAGGAAGTAGATGTTTTTCACCGACCAATGGTAACCGATAATCACAAAGGAGTCACTAGTGCGTTCCTGGTTTTTTGGAAAGGAGTAATATATTATTTTCCTGAAGACCCTTTTGTTGTGGTCCACTGGGAATACTAGCAATGGTGTCATTTCAAAGCCCCACTATGTGCCAAAAAAAAAACTGCGCGTGACGCATATAGTAGTAGAACGCCAGCCGTCAAGATGGTGTTGATAATAGTTCCGACGAATGATACAATGACTAAAATTAGTGGCAGGAACGAGGTTAAATATCTCTTTGGAGTAGACTCTATAATATACAAGATAAACTATGGACAAAATGCTACATCTCATCGCAAAGCTAATGGGTCGACTTAGTCTAATGCTACAGAGTCACCGACAATCTGGTATGTTCAATGTTGGATGCAGTCTAGAGGTAAAAGTTGATATTGGAGTGCTCCAGCTCAGAAGTGGCAATAGTACTTACTATAAATGAGGTCAGATGTGTACTTTATAAAGCATATGTGGGCAACAGCCGGCCCGCGTGACATTTTGAAAACTTTCATGTCTGATGACTACCGCTAAAAATTATGAACACTACTTTAAAATGCACCTACTTTTGAACGGGGCCCTCTAACGTATTTGCAAATTAAAATTTAGCCCACATGTCAAAGGTGGCAACCTTTTAAATACATGGCATAACTGTTAAAAGTAATTGACAATGATCTGGCTTGAAAAGTGAACTATTCTTGTATGTATATACACAAAGATTTTAAAATGCATCTTTTCGCAAATATTCCTAATCTCCCCCTTATAAAACGATTTTGCCAAAGAAACCAGTCATTGAAGTATCTATTTCTGAGAACAGTTGTTTAGAACATTTAAGTAGAAATATCGTATTGACAACCTTAGAATAATAGCTGATATGATGGTACCGCAGAGGGGTGTTTGCTACGTGGCCAGCCGCATACGCGCCATGCGGCCGGCCAGTAATCCGCTTCGCATAGCCGCGAACTTGCACAAATGAGTACGTCGCATCGCGCCGAGACCAACCACGCCCGCGCTTAGTCTGGCCGACCCTTTGTTAGGGTTGTACCTAAATTATTTTATATTAGTTATAAGTACTTACATTTTTGTTACTTTGGCAATTATTCTAAAAAGAAGGAGATTATCAATATTTGCAAAGATACTTGATCAAATGCATAATATGCATATACAGCGGAATCTCAATAACTCGGAATGTCAAGGGAAATGCAAAAAAATTCGAGTTAACGAGTTTTCGACTTAACAAGAACTTCTAAATGTATATGTCTGTGTCGACAAGGAACAAAAATAACGTTCACAGCTGTGTTACTTAGAAAGTTTCATGAATGTATTCATTCATTGCACATGTACAAGACAAAAACAATAGATTAGAAGCCCCGAACCCGAACATTCATTTTGGAATTTATTGCTATTATTTCGGGGAATTCCAAATAAGACATCATTATATTTTATCAACTACGACTTACGGAGTCTCCTTTTTGAAATTCGAGTCATAGAGTATAAATGAGTATTATCAATACTTTGTTGGGGAAATAATATTTTGTTCGATTTACAAAGTCTAAATAATTCGACATACCACTTATTTAGGGGTTCATCGGAAGTGAATGGTAATTTTTTTCGACTTACTGAGGATTTCGACTTAACAAGGTTCCAGTTATTGAGATTCCACTCTATATATTGGTATCTAAACAGCTTTAAAGATTTTCGAGGTGATTTTTTAATTTGATAAGGTTTTGCTTTTCAAGTTTATCTGTATGTCTTCCCAAGGAAACGCGATATACAAAAACAGTGTTAAATGTTACTTTATAGCGCCATCTCATACAATTTAAAGTAATTGCATAATAGCTGTACCATTAGATGTAGTGCCAAAGTACCAGTGGGGTTAACACATTTCAACAACAGACGGGTCTCCATGACAAATTAACTAGAATAAAGTAGTGCCAGAATAATGTTACATTTGTAATGTAACATAGGGCCATGTAGCATGTAACTTTTGCATATTATGTATCTAAACATTTATTATTGTAAATGAACATAAGCAACTTTATCCATGGAAAGTTTTATACACAAGGCAAACTTGAAAGCCTTCAAATAGTGCTTGGTTGTTGAACTTTCTAAATAAACTACGTTAAATGTTACAAATTTGAAAGAAGTCAATTCATTTCTTTGAGAAAAAAAATCTTTTTTTGACATTCGTACATCACTTTAAAGATTAGTTTTAAAAAGACAATCTATTTTTGCAGTTAATAAGTTGCATCAGATGTCACAACTTTTGATGAAATCAATGGAGTCGATTAAGATACAGTTGTTACAAAAATAAGAAAGGTTTTTTTTAAAACCTTAGATTTCTTTATCAATCAATTTTGAAATATTTTTGGATTTGAGAAACTCTTCGATGCTTCAAGCTCTTTTAAAAATTGTTACTTTGTTCAAAAGTCTGTAAAATATTTGGAAATTAACAAGTCTTTTTTTATACCTACAATAGCATAAATGACAATGGTATGGTATTGATATTGTCCGAGCATGAACATATGTTTGAGAAAAACAATGCAGAATGTTATAGAGCTGGCATGGAAGTTTAATTGTTGCCCAGATTTCTTTTTACTAAATTTAGAACTGAATAATTACTAATAATAATAATTTCATATCAACCAGATAGACATATTTGATTCTAAGCTATATTTTCAAAACACTTGAGAAAACAACATAATGCTTTATTTGGAAAGAATTTGGAAAACCTATCATATTTGATTGATAATAGCCTTTCTTATTATTTAATGATAAAAAAATAAATCAAAAAACACTTTTATTATTTAAATGCATAGAAACAAAACAAAATATCAAAATGAGAACAACAGAATGAACAAATATTAAACACAGTACTACAATATTAATTATGAGTTAATATTGTATCTATCTACTAATATACTATCTTTACAACAAAGTATAATTAAGGGCACTATCAGAATTTATATTTGTAATAATAAATAAACAGAACAAGAAAATAATATTGAATTAGGAAAAATGTGTTTTGCAATATATTAAAAATCATTTTTTGGCTAACAAATGAACCCTTTATCAAATCTGAAACCGTAAATTTCAGAGTAGAAGCTGTCCTGTATATCTTATATCTGCATATTAGATAATTCTCCATCTGCCCAACTAAAAATTAATTATCTATATGCAAATTATTTCAAACCTACTTTTATTAAAATGGACATTATAAAATTTTTCATTCGTGTTTTTATAAGATAAATGTTAAATTGTTTTTATTCAATTGTAACAAGTTGGAAAAAAAAAAAGTTATATATTTTTATATTCCAAAAATTACATACCTATTTTATTAATTAAGATTCAATTTTACAAAAAGACAACAAGTAATTTGTATAGAAACTTTGTATTTTTTTTTAATACCAAATTGCAAGATACACTTTTCCTATGGAATTTCACATGAATATCTATAAATTAATAATAAAATGTAGGCTGCAAATAACAAAATAAGTAATAGTTGAATGCTCTCTTGTGTCTGAAAGTTACTTAGTAACAAAAAATGTGTGATGTTTTTTCAAAAGCAATATTGCGAAAGTATAGTGTAGTTTTAATATAATTTAAATTAACAGAATCTTTATTCTGCATATATATAATATCAAATAAATGGCTAGCTATGCTCTTATAGCATGTTCTTCTTTAAAAATAAAAATGAAAACTTAATTTTTGAAATTATTATTTGTGTTCAACAAATATAGTATCTATCTGAGATCAATCATTATTATCTATGAATTGGTTAGTCTTTTAAATTATTTATGAATTATTCATTTTGTGGTGCTGCCTCTCCTTTCAAAAGAGCATTTTCAGCTTCTAATTCAGCAATACGAGCTCGAGCCGTTTCTAATTCGTCTTCTGCTCCATCTGTTCCCAAATGTTTCCGAACATATTCTAATGCATCCTCAGGCTTGTCTGGTTCTTCATAGAGACTAACTAAGACTTTAGTTAGTGCATCCATTACCCCTGCTCTTTCTAAATAACGCCTGAACTCCTCTCTTTTTGAATCAATAGGCTAAAATAACAGAAATAATATAGTTCCTTATGTAATACAACCGTCTACTAGCAAATCTAAAATCAATTAGTGACAAACAAAAGTGTTAATTTATTTTATGATTAAAACAATTTCCTATTTCTAAAATAAAATATGACAGGATTTCATTTACTAAACTTAGCTAATATTGAATTTAAGTTATGAGCATATAAAATGATTTTAAAAAGTAATTCACAAGGTAATAAGATTCTTAATATAAGAGATTAAATAAGGATTTGTTCATTCTCTTCTCGTCTTCTTCAATATTATTTTTCCTACTCTTCTATGGAAGAACAGTTTATTTGAATATTAGCTGTCTTAAACTAACCATGTCTGCCCATTTATGTAAACTTAATTTTTTTCCATTTTTAAGGTAAAGAACCTCTTTCACAATGTTTTAAATTAAATTTTAACAAAATGTTATTTCAAAGATTTTGACTTTAAAACTAACATGTAAAAGTGATCTAAAATTTATTAATTCACACTTACAATTTAAAAAGAAATTGTGGTTTTTATATTGTTTTCGTTGTGCTATACTAAATTTGCATTGAATGTTGGACAAGTTTGCATTAAGTGAAAAAAAAATTGTGCAGATTTAATTACTATTCATTAGATAATTTTATATATGATTTCTGAAATTAGATCATAATGTTTGCAATCGGTTATGTTGTATTAGTCACATGGAAAAATGTATTATCATGAGAGTATGCACACAATTTAAAATTATATATTCAGAAATAATGTTATCTTTGCTACTTTTGAGTTATATAAGTTGATATTTATTAAAAACTAAATCACAATTATTTTCCTTAGCATCTCGTTATCTGTGTACCACTTTCGCGGTGTCAGTTGAGCATATCATTAATGAACCATGTGTTTAAATGAATTGAACAAATTACTGCTCAAAGCTGACTATCAACATTATTCAAGCATGTAACAATATGAATAATATCTAAAATACTTCGGTTTTATTTTGTTAGTTTCTGTATGTAACTGATTAATGGAATACTTGCTTTTTCGTAAGATAGACTATTCCTAATTATAAATCACATCTTTCAAAATTACACCTCGGTGATTTCATAAATAATATTTCAAGAAACACCAGATAATTTGATCACATTGGTAGTAGTAACTTGTACTAAAATTAAGTAACTTGATTCATTATATGAACTATTACTCACTTTATATGATGACATTTTTTGTAATACCTAATATGGTATGGATTAAAATATTTGAACTCTTACAGAGATCGCAGTCTATAAATCAACTAAATTTTCAAACGAATATATGACACAAACAAGTTTCGTCAACGATACGTAATTTGACAGCATAGCTTTTAAAAATTGAAAAGTACATGAATGGTCAACAACGTTTTTATTAAAGTGCTCATTATATTACACTAGATTAAATTAATCTATAGTTTAATAATACTTCAAGGATTACTTAATTAAGTAAATTACTTAATGGGAATAATAAAATATAAAATGAATGAAAACATAGTATCCAAGTAATATTACTACTTCTAAGAGAGAGAAAAGCTTGTTGTTTTGAAATTTGAAAATAGAACAACGTTGTTTCTAATTATTCTACAATAGTTAGAGATTTTCCATACAAATATAACAATAATAAGCAATGTACGTTGTTGTGTTATCACGTCAGCCTTTATTTACTCCACTACTTTCCCACAATTCTTTTATTTTGAGGGGTTTGAACTTTAAGCCGCTTACATTGCCTAGTACAGTATAGCACACGAAACTCTGCCGCTCTGAATTGCTTGAGTTGACAGCGGCCGTACACAACCTACACGTTTTATTAACTGTTTATTAAGTGAAGTAAAAAGTTAATGTGGTTTCCATTGTTTATTACAACAACAATTGCAGCAAGCGATGATAATTCAATTCAATTCATAAAAGCATGCAATTTTTCATTAATGTTTTCTTATGACGTTATCATGTAAAATTATCGCTCGTAAACCGACTTTACAGACAACCAATTTTTTTTACTTGTTACAACAAGCAAACGAAACAAAAAAAGTTTTTCTAATTTTAAGCTTCAAATATTTGTCTTTAGAAATTGTTCGATAACCACAAGAGTTTATAAAAATATAAGACAGAGAAATGACTATTTAGAGTCTCTGCTCTAGTAACACTTTTTAGTGAATAGTGTTATACGACATAAATATTATTGCAAAAGATGTTTTACGAATGTATGAAACCCCGACTTGGACCTTGTGCATTTGTAATTTTAAAACGTCATTACTAAACGAAAGTGTTTAGAAATATTATTCTGACGTAGGGTATTTTATTTTATTCTTTTATTTTTGTACAAAAGCATTAAACGCTTAAATTACAGTCCATATGCATTTTAAAAAGTAAAGATGGCGTCAATGACATATTATCATTAGACTTTTTCCTCTTCTTATTTGTTAATTATTGGAACAAAATATATGATAATACGTGATGCATATATTTTGTCATAACAAAAATAACTATATTTCATTTTGCGATTGATAGTTAACCAATTCTGTTTTGAAGTTGATAACACTAATATCATCAATGTTTTGATTGAACGCCCACAACTTTCGTACAATCTTTTTTTAACAAGAAATGAGTCAAATATGGATTTAAATGCCATTTTGTACATTTTAATTATTGCATCTTTTAACGTCGTTCATAGTTTCATTATATAATCGTTTATTTGATGTTACGTTTCTATACTTATTTTATATAAGTGATACTGATGTCTATAACAAGCTAAATTCCAAGGCACAGCTAACGTCACCTCATTTATCCAAAAATTTTGGAATATCCAAAAGTGCACGCTTCATAGTGGTTGTTCAATTTTTACAAATACCTATACATATTAGTACGAATGTTTTTTCTTGTCATTCGTGCATTTATTTAAGCCTTTAAGTACATTATGAGTAACATAAAAAAATTTTAAGTTCAAAATATAGCTCGATTTTTATAAGGCGAGATTAATGTACAATATATTGTCATATGTTATTTTTACTTATCAGATCTAATTTACCTTCTATGAGGATAGAAGGTAAATTAGATCTGAAAAAATTATATGAGGATATAATTTTTTTCCGGTCTTTTTCGTGAATAGTCATTATTACAATATCATCGATAAAGTTTATGTTACGCCATATCATTATGGCTAGTACGTTGTGTTAACAATCCTGATACATTTTGTTATGTTTTTGGTGAATACATACATTTGTCATGTTCGAAATGAATTTTTACATATTCCTTGATATCGGAAAATCGCATTTCAATACGCTCCTCCGCTCGGCAGCCTCCTATGAGCCACCTCAACCTTATCATTTTCTTCGTAGGCCAAGAAATGTACTTATGTTTAATTAGGCCATATCAGCCCACTCCAACGGGCCGCTTCCATGCTAGGTGGGCAAAGTCCCCCTCATTTCTTCAGGGGGACTTTTTAAGTGGGTTTTAACCTCACACTACGCGCGGGTGTGCGTAATGCATTGTTTACCTCATTGCAAGGGGGAAAAAAACATTTGGTGAAATTAAAAATTGACATATTAAAGTGTGTTCGCCAACTTTTAATGTCCATGCCGATGGGTATATGTCATATTTAAGTGTGTATTTGTTATAGTGATAGAAATATAGTACGATGTATTAGCTTAGACAATATATTGACATCGAGATGCGAAGCACATTCGTTTTTTTTAAGGTTTCGGAACCAAAATGGCAAAAACTGAACTCTTATAATTTCGCCATCTCTGTCTGTCCGTATGTCACAGGCATTGTACTCAAAAATCATAAGATGTATATCGATGAAATTTAGAGTATGAGTAGAGTCTTGTATGAAAACCGCTACTTAGTTTTGTAATTAAATAACAAAAATAGATATTTCTAGAGGGGGTACTCCGTACCTGTAATAGAAATTGAAAAACTTCTTTTCAGCAAACATCAACATATAAACATATTTCGACAGTTCGTATAAGAACGCTTTACCTTGAACGCTTTGGTACCAAAAGCAGCATAAATTGTGTCCCCTTCTTTATATTTTAAACCATATGCCTATAAAATATTTCAAAAATCTCTCAATGACATTAAATAAAGGTTAGAATTCTTTTTAAAGCTCATAAGAATTTTTTTTGTATTTCTGCAGTCAAAATACCAGAATGTAAGCTTTTGGATGGTTGTTGAAATGTTGATGCAATAATTTTATATTTTTATTATTATTATATTTTATTATTAATTAGTATTAAGTTTCCAAAAAGAAAATAAATATTTACATTATTAAACTTTTTTAATATCAATCATAAATTTATTTATCCATCAAGATAATAAATTTTTTATTCTCACATTTCTTAATGCGGTTTACATAAAACTTTGAGTTTTAATTTACTAGTGTCAATACTTTCTATATTACCAATCATATGTTGGCTATTGTGATTAAACTTTAAAATGTAAATTGAAGATAATTATTTAAATTAAAGTATACTAATAATATTTAATGTAATTCGATGAATTAAGGCGTGCAAATTTTAGATAATATGGTTAGAAATTTAATATTCTGTCCAATAGATATCTGGGAAATGATGCCAACTTCAAAACTAAACTACATAATCATGTTATTGTGCTATTTCAAGTAAAATTAAGAAAAGCAAGATGAATATAGATATTTGATTCTGTTGGAGACAGATGAGGTCCCACCAGGGCGGCGCGCTCAGGCGGCGGCGGCGCTCGTCGCCGGAGGAAAGCACCCGTCTCCCTCCTGGGTGAATACTGCTCCAAACAGAAATTGGGCCCACCGAATACAGCTTATGTTTTGAGTGTGGTCCAGACCACAAAAAGACATTTCTTTTCAGAGTAAGTATATACAGGTATAATAAATATTATTATTATACATAAGTAGTTAAATTAAAATTACTAAAGATTTTCTTTGGTATATTCTCATAAACCACGAAGTGCTTTAATTAATTGTCACTAATGTATTGAACTGATTAATTATATTTATAGCCAAATATGAAATTAAAAAAAAACTTGTTACTATTTTCTCATCAACCATATATAAATGTTTAAAGCTCAAAAAATTAAAATATTGTCAAAAAATGTTGATGTAATGGCAGTTAATATTATTATGGCTGGTTGTACCAAAAGTAAAATTGTTTTATAAACATATTGTAAGATTTGACAGATCGTCCATAAATTAACTGTCAAATCTCATTTAATTTTGCAATTGTCATTTTCAACTTTTGTTTAACTCACAATTAATGGTTATTTGATGATTTGTTGTGGTTGTATTGGTGAAAGTGATACTTTAATTTCACCTATTTAAATGGTATAAAGATATGTACAAAGGAACATATTTTTTGTACTGCAATAAAATAATATAAATATCATTATAATAAATATCATTCATTTATCCATAATTCTTTTTTGATTTTTTTTCATGAAAAAAAAAACTATTAAATGTCTTTCTTTTCATCTATTAATACATTTACTTTTTTTGTTGGCTATGTTATTGAAAATGTTGTTATTTGTTCATTTATTTCTAGTAATATTTTATTTATAATCCAGGTAAAAGTAGCAGGAGTGGAATATCAGCCGGCTGTAGCAAGTGCTAATAAGAAACAAGCAAAAGCTGATGCTGCACAATTAGCATTACAAAAACTTGGGATTCTACCTTGATTATATTAATAATATTATTTTGTACCAAAATGTATATATTTAAAAAGAAGAAATAAAAATATTTGTGATAATTGGTACTTTTATTAGTCCCTTAAGACTGAAACACGTTTTCAACAAATATAATGCCTACACATCAATGTTTTCTAAGTAAAATAAGGTTTATTCCTACTAGCATCATCTAAGTTCAATACAATGCCCTAGGCAGCAAAGAATTTGCATTGATTTTAATTTCAAGTAATCCTAAAAAAGCCCATCCAAAGTTTCTCTTCATCACAGATCTATTCCATTCTTATCTTCATAATTACTGTCCTTATTCTTTCTTATTTTGTTGCTTGATTCTATAATCAGAGAGTGCAGCTTTGATTGCATCTTCAGCAAGCACTGTAAATAAAATATTCATTTAAAAAGAGCTTATAAAGTATTTGTGAATGGCCGAGACTTGTTATTAGTCAAAATTTAGTTATCAATGTACAAATGTTTATAACAACCGATCTTGTTCATTATGAAATTTAAAAAAGTACCTACACAGCAATTTTAAATAATGTAGACAATACTTCAGATACATTTTTAAATTAGAAATATAGGATGATTAAAATAACTAAAAAATATACAATGCAAAATTAAAATGATAATTCTTCAGGTAAGCCAATGGCCATATTGTAAACAATTAGATAACAATACACATTAATATGTACGAAATAGTGTAGTCATGGCCACATGTACTCATCCATAGCATGAAAATGGTGGTGTCTTTCAATTTTGTTCCAACACATTAAAATAATGTCACAAATAGTTCATTAACAGGTAAGTCAAACTGATCAATGTTCAAGGATTATGGCATATGTCTAATTACACAAATAGATGTGAATTGCCTTCACTATATTAAAAAAAAATTACAGTGCAATATAACATCCTGTGTCAAAAAGTGTACTGATGGTTTTTCAAAACCCGTTTAATACCATATTCAAAGGTACAATGCTTATGTGTGAAAAAAATGTTATATACTTCATTGAAATAATAAAAGCCTTTCTGAAGAATTACACACCTATTACACTCTAGAGCACTTAAGATACTCCAATAAAAAACAAAATTTACTTACTAGAACAATGTAGCTTTACTGGTGGCAAAGATAATTCTTTTGCAATATCTGTGTTTTTCAATTTCAAAGCTTCATCAACAGTCTTCCCTTTTACCCATTCAGTTGCAAGAGAACTAGATGCAATAGCAGAACCGCAACCAAACGTCTTGAACTTGGCATCAATTATTTTTCCATTCTCGTCCACTTTTATTTGCAATTTCATTACATCACCACAAGCCGGGGCACCAACTAAACCAGTGCCCACGTTTTTGTCTCTTTTGTCCAAAGATCCTACATTTCGAGGATTTTCGTAATGATCAATTACCTGAAAAAAACATACATCAAATATTGAACAGAATAATCTTTTATGCCTTGATATAAGTACAAAAAACTTACATTGGCATGGTAAGAAGTAGATTGAATAATGCTGATATTATTTAAACTGAAACATTTGCGAAAACACGGTATTTTTTGAATAATCGACATTTTGATCAGCGATAACACGAAAGTATTGATTTCTATTTATTCTGTACGTCGCAGTTTCTCTCTGACGCTTCAAAGAAATATTGGCATTCAAGTACACCGATTGACACTACAAAAATTCCCCAGCGTTCTATGATTGACTGTCAATTTCATCTTTATGCAAAGACTAAATAATTATAGAAGTTCTTTGAAGATGGCTTTTAATTCTACGGGTAATTAAACCAATGCGAGTATAAACGGATTTTATAAAAAGTATAAATATATATATTACCATGTAGTTATGCATAAGAAAAAAATTAAAACTTTACTAAATACATAAAAACTTATCGTATATTGCAGAAGACTATTCTAATATTATCGGATTCCGGAAAACTTTATTGCATATTAAATAAAAACCAAATTTCAAATACCAAGAACAAATATTTCTGAATAATATCCATGAGATTATTCAGGAATATCGATGAAGTATGTAAAAATCAGTTGTATGTATTATATGGAGATCAGAGATCAGGTTTTTCACAAGAATGCTAAACGCAAAAGTAACTATTGCAACTAATTTATTTCTATTTTACAATTGTCTGTACTATTAATGTTCTTGATTTACGGTTTGTCTGAAGAAGTTGAAAAATAATCTACGAAACGTTGCCAATTTTGAAAATTTACTGTCTTATTTTTCGCCATTGTAATATACAATAATTATTCATATAATGTTAAACATGAATGATCTCTAAAACAGTTCGTATTGATGAATATTGTCATTCTGTTATTTAATTTAAAATTTGCTTCAAAAAATAAATAGAAATATGTCCATCAACTACATACGTTGAATGCATTTGTATATTTATGATTATACATATGATTTATGGTTGCACTTATTTTGTGGCAGAGGCTATAAAATAAATGCAATCATAAAGTATATACAATAAAAAACCATAAAGATGGTTTTTTGCTGTTTGTACTTAGAATTTTATTTAATGTCTATTCTGAATAATGTTGAGAACCGAATAGTCTGTGACGGTTGACGTTTTAATCTGCTGATCATTGATAGCTCGAATACAGTTATGACAATCGCAAAGAAGTTGTTTAGCCGGCTAGCCGTTCCTGTAGTATTTTCTCTTCGTACTCAAATTAACGCTGCGTAAGTAATCTCATTGTCATGTCTGTTTTTAATGTGAAAACCTGTATGAATGTTTCATAATCTGCAGACAACTTTTATCAAGTCTATAAATAGCATCAATATCTGATTGTCATTAAATATAAACATCGTGTTATTTGAATTACGGAAAGTGTTAATAAGTTTAAATCGATGTATCATGCTATTTTTCGTTTTAATAATTAAATTTAAGTAACTTGCATAGTTATTTGAGTAGATATTAGATGGCTCAGATATAATATACAAGTCTAATTTTTATCAGTACATATCTTAATACATTTCAATTACTCTACTATAATTTTCACCAAAATTAAATTTTTGTTTTAGTGCAATGGCAGAAGCTGCTAATCCGAACTACAAAAACTGCTCAGACCATTTACGAATTTTCATGTAAGAACATCAAAGGCGAAGATGTCAAATTGGATATATACAAAGGTCACGTATGTATTATCGTTAACGTCGCTTCGCAGTGTGGCCTAACTGCAAACAACTACAAGCAGCTTAATGAACTGTATGATAAATATGCAGAAAGCAAAGGTATTTTATAACTTACTTATTTATTTAGTGTAACGGCGATTTCGGCTATCGCCGCGTAAGCCCGCACCCCGGATTGCCTCTCTTCACGATGCGCACGCTTCTTTCTTTGGTCGGCGGATTTCTTGCAGTGTGGCGGCGTGGTCAATAATGGACAGCGTTTTCTTTCTTTCAGACTTTATTAAGCCGAGCTTCACAAGATGACGGTTGGCTAGCAACTGTGTCGGATGCACCACTCCCACTGCATTTTATGGGTGGTGCATCCGTTGCACATGTGAGTTGCATACATTTTTAATTTGGGGAGGCGTGGCCATGCACTTAATTCACATATGCATTGTCAAACATGCATTGGCGCCACTAGCGCCTGAGACACCGATTAGCGGCCGTACCGTAACGACGACCGCTTTCAAGGCCTATGATTGGTCCTCCCCACCAAGGCACAATTTCGTATGCAACTCACACGCACATTACATTTCAAATATTCAATTAATCAATACAAAATTCTAATAAAAACAAACAAATATTTTCCTTAAAAACTAGTACCCGGGTAATTAAAAAACTATAGAAAAACTCTTTAATAAAACACAGAACACACACAAACACTTTTAAGCCCGAATAAGACAATACAATTTTTAAATTTACATTAATTTACGTTAATTGCGCGGCTGTCCGTAACATTCTCCCCCTCGGTGCGCAGCACTACACTTCAGGACACGGAACAGCCGGCGCCTCAGCTGACACCAGCACGACGATCTTCGAAGTGGGACGCCGCAGAACGCCACCAGTCGTCTCGACGTCCACCACACGAACCTGGTTGTCAGGACCCGGTAGGTCTTCTTAATTCTGCCTCGAGGCCACGAGTATCGAGGTGATGATGAGTCGACGATCAGCACGATGTCGCCCTCGGCCGGCGCGCGGCATATAGGGTCGCCGCGCGCCGGCGGGGCACCAGAGTCGGTATTCTCTCAACCACCTCTGCCAGAAGTGATCGGCGAGGCGCTGACACGTGCGCCAGTTTGCAGGCCCGAGGAGCACGTTGTCGTCAGTGGCCCGCTGCGGCAGCGCAGGAGCGCCCGATCAGGAAGTGGTTAGGCGTGAGGCCCTCGGCCTCGGCAGGTTCGACGTCCACCTCCGTCAACGGTCTGGAGTTGACAATGTGCTCGGCTTCTAGCAGCAGGGTGTGGAGAACTTCTTCGCGAGGGCTCCTCTCTCAATGTAGCGGCCAACGCGGTTTTGATAGATCGCACCAACGCTCCCAGGCGCCACCCATGTTCGGAGCGCCGGGAGGTATGAACTTCAAGTTATGGTGCGGACGTCGGCTTCTTTCTTCATCTTCTCGTGTACCTCTTGTATGTTCATCAGTTCTTTGTTTGCGCCGACGAAATTCGTGCCGTTGTCCGAATACATCACTCTCGAGTTCCTCTTCGAGCGATGAATCGACGCAAAGCCAGTATCATGGAGTCTGATGACAAAGACTCCGCCAGTTCAATATGTACGGCGCGTGTTGTCAGGCATGTGAATAGCGCCCCGTATCTTTTCGTGTCTGCGGCCTATCGTCACACCTAGGCCCGAAATAATCGACCCCGTACATGTGAAGGGGTTGGTGATGACGTAGGCGTTCGGGAGGCAGATCACCCTCCGCAGACGGCATTTTCGGCAGACTTCTGTTAATTCTGCACCATTGACATTCGTGGGCGATTTTTCGCAGTTTCGATCGCAACGACGTGATATAATATTTCTGCCTAATTTCGTTCATCACGGTGTTGTGGTTTCCGTGATTGAACCTTTCATGGTAGTGTTTCATGATCAATTTTGCGATCGAACTATCGCCACTGAGCACAGGGCGATTTAAGGTAAACGACACATCTTTAGCGGCCTTTATTCTTCCTTTCAGACGAAGAACGCCGTTTTCATCAATTTCCATAGCAAACTTTCGTAGACGGCTTCTTCGTGTGACCGCTTTGCCTTCTCGTAAGTGTGTCGTTTCTTTCAAAACATTTTGCGCCTCGAGCAAAGTAACGTTTCGGCCCTTCGAATGTAATCACAATTCAAACTCAAAGGGTGCCGATCGTTCTCTTCAAGTCTTCTTTGTCTTTCTGGGCTGGTGTATGCGCCTTCTTGCTTATGTGCTTCCACGTTGGGTCTGAACTCGTTTTAGTTGCCGTCCTCTTATGTTTCAATGCATTAACTTTTCGTTTGACCCGAAACAAATCAATAGCTTGCAATACTCTGGCCGTACTGCGGAGTAATCGGGTCCAACTCGAGAATCGGCTCACGTTTGGTACGACTTGCGAGTCTTCTTTATTGACCAGTGTCAACGTCGTACATGATCTCTCCTCCCCCGTCGGCTGTTCGCTTTCGACAGTTTCCTGCGGCCATTCGTCTTCGCTTTTGCGCAGGAAATCGGGTCCGTGGAACCATCGGTGCGTTTCATCAAAGTGGGTAGGCGGGTCTCGTGTCGCGTCATCAGCGACGTTCAATTTCGTAGGCACCCACCTCCAACATTTCACCGTCGTGTGTTCCTCTAATTCGGCCAGGCGATGAGCGACAAACGGTTTGAACGACCGTGGGTCGGAGCGGATCCAAGATAGAACTGTGCGAGAATCAGTCCAAAATATTTTGCGGGTCACATTCAATTCGATTTCAGTTAGTATCGACGAAGCCAATCGAGCGCCTAACAGCGCCGCTTGCAATTCGAGCCGAGGGATCGATATAACTTTCAAGGGAGCGACGCGAGCCTTTCCTGCTATTAGTGAAACTGCGCTTTCGTGTTCGTTCAATTTTATACGCCAATACACGGCCGCAGCGTACGACTTTTCGCTCGCGTCGACGAACACATGTAGCTCCCCCTCGGTGTGGCCGGGCGATATGCATCGAGGTATTCTGATCGATGCCAGCTTCCTTATGTCGTTCACCCATTTTAGCCACTTCTTATGTGCATCGGCTTCTATTGTTTCGTCCCAGTCGATCCCTGATCTCCATATGTCCTGGAGCATGCATTTGCCCGTGATGAGGACGGGCGAGGCTAGACCGAGCGGGTCGAACACGGACATGACTGCACTCGTGACTTGTCGTTTTGTTGGTGGAAGCGATGTTTCCAACACTTCAGTAGGCGTGTTCCGCAGGCCGAGATTGAAACCCAGGGCGTCATTATTGATGTCCCACTGTAGACCGAGGGTTTTTTCAATTCGTGTGTCGCCCCCGAGTTGTACATTGTCGTCATTTCGCGTGTCGGGCATTTCATTCAAGACTTCAATTTCGTTACTCGCCCAACCGCGTAACTCGAAGGCTGCCTTTCGATGAATCTCATAAACTTGTTTCGAAACACGCCTGGCTTCCTCTATACTGTTAAAACTCTTCAAGAAGTCATCAACATAGTGATCTAATCGTATCGCTTTGCACGCCTCTGGGTACTCAAGTTCAAATTCTGAGGCGTTGCGATTTTTGATGTAGATCGCAGTACAAGGCGATGAGGCGGCGCCGAAAATTAGTGACGTCATTCGGTACTCTTGTGGATTTTCGTGCATGTTATTTCGCCACAGGAATCGTAGGCTGTCTCGATCTTCTTTTCTGATTTTGACCCGCAGGAACATTTCCTTGATGTCGGCCGACACCGCTACGCGGCCCTGTCTGAATCGGACGAGTACACCCAATAGTGATCTTATTAAATCGGGGCCCGTGAGCAATGCATCGTTCAGACATTTGCCATTCGTACGGGCGGCCGCATCAAAGACAAGGCGGACTTTCTTCTTCTGCGGATGCGTGACGGCGAAATGAGGCAGGTACCACAAGCGTTCGGATGTAGATTGATTCGGCGCTGGCTCTGCGTACCCATTTTTTAACAGATTATTGATCTGTTCACAATATTCACGTTTCAAATTATCATTCTTTGACAATTTCTTTTCCATGCTGCGCAGACGTCGCATCGCTGTGTCATAGCTTTCAGGCATCGTTTCGTTGTCCGACTTCCACAATAGGCATGTTTCGAACTGACCGCTCGGTAATCTTACACTATTGCTATCTAGCAACACGAGCGCCCTCTCTTCTGGATCGTGGCTCGGTTTACGCGGAGCCACGCCGAGGGATTCAATTTCGAAATGCCGTTTCACAATGTCATTCAGTTCAGTGTCGGAAGCGTCGGACGGTCGCAAGTGATGTACGGTATTTATCGGTCGTGATAAACTGGAGCAGCATCCATGTAATACCCAGCCCAGTTGAGTCAAGGAGGCGGCAGGCTGGTTTGCGCGACCACTCTTAATTTGTCGCGACACAATCAAGCCCCAATTATCCTGACCGATCAAGATGCACGGTGCGGCAGCGTCATAGATCAAATTTTCAGCGATATCTGTCAAGTGCGAGCAGGCTGCGACGGTGGCGCGCTCTACGCGTTGCGGAGCTAGCTTCAGGTTTCTGATGGTCTGAGCTGTCATGAGTTTCAAGTTTCGAGAAAACAAGCCTTTGATTTTAACTCGAATGACCCGCGATTTTCATCGGTTATCTCATTGCCACCGACACTCGAGACGCGTAACGTTTCGCGGCGTCCTTTCGCTCCGATTCGATTCGCCACCTGCTCATCGATTAAGGTGACCGTGGAGCCTTCGTCAAGGAGTGCGTGGACCTTCATCGAACCTTCGGGGCCATACAGCTCGACCGGAACAATTTTCAAGTATGCGCGCATTGTATTAACATTGTTTACAGATACCGCCGTGTGCTCGGTGACGACGGCTGTCGTCTGGGCGCTCCCCTCATGACCCTCTCGTGGTCCGCTCTTGGTGGAGTAGCCTATGATGTCCGCCTCGACATATCTTACAGGGCTTTCCTCTGCACGTGGCTTGCATGTGACGGCCCTCAGGCATCGGAAACACATGCGAAGCCTTTTCGCGGCGTCCCATTTTCGCTCATATTCAACTTTACAAATTCGCCGCAGTCGGGTAAGCCGTGTTCGTTGTTACAGAGCGGACATATCATTTTCACATTTATTGTTGACCGATTTGATGGCTGGAAGGCGGTGTGCGAATTCGAGTTGTTGTCATCGTACTTCATAGTGTTGATCGTGTTTGTTCTTCGCGGGCGTCGTTCCGGTGTAGGCCTCAAATTTCTACTGCCGCCTTTCTCTATCGGCATGGAGGCGCTGCACTGGTCGGCTATCTTATTCAAAAGTCGACAACATCACAAGTTCGGGCTCGTCGCTGTTCTGAGAGTCCTTGTATTCGCACCATTTGAATTTCAAGATGTCATTGAATTTGTCAACTATCTCATCGGTCATTTCGGGGCGGACAGGTAGCTCAATTTATTCAACGTGCGTATGGCCGCAACACAATTATTTACTTTATTGGCGAACGAGCTGATGTTGCCCATTCCACCGTTCATCGGCGTCATCATACGTCTCAATTTATTTAGCTCCTGTTTGATTATGGCGTCAGGTCGCCCGAACCTGCGCTCGAGCACTCGCATAATTTGTAGCGGATCCGTTTCAGTATAGATCAAGGCTTCACAAGTTTCACGCGCTTCGCCACTGAGCGCTTTGCGGATCCGTGCTACGTTTTGAACATTGCTGAATAGTCCCGACGTGTCATTGTATACCGATCGAAATGCGATCCATTCGCTAACATTTCCACAGAAACTCGGCAGATCTGCCAGAGTTTTAGACGGCTCGTTCACAATTTTCGATGTTTCTTTGCTAGCAGTCTTGATCGCGAGTACGATCGCATCGGCCAATGTGGATTCGCTCATATTCGAGTCGGTATTACGAGGGGATGCACTATTAATTTCGCTGCATGCCGTCGGTGGCGGTGGTGGCGCTGTCGTCGGACTCGATTCGGGCACGGGCTCAATGTCGCCCAACGTAACGGTCCGTTTCTCAAGTTTATCCGTTTTGGATAAATGGGACGCGTTATCACAATCAATCAAATCGCCCGAATCCTCTTCGTCCGCTTCCAGGCGTAGCAACAACATTTTTGTACGCGCGACCGCGGCTCGTGCAGCTATCCTTTCACTTTCCAATTGCTCAAATTCTAATTGAGCCAATAACGCGGCGTGCTTCTTCTGTCGCGCCGTGTTCACATTTCTGTTCGAATCGTCAATGTTCAACTGATGTGCAGGACTTCGGTTTCGCATATTTGCCGCTAGAGGGCCAAGTGTTGCATCGGATGCGCCGGCTGCATTCGGAGCGTCGACTCGGTCGGATCTCGTATCCGCATGCAAGTCACAAACTTCCTCGTCGATCCTCTCCTGCCCAGGCGAACTTCCGCTCAAGTTTTCATTCGTACCGTGGTCCCACGTGTGCGTCGACGACGTGCCCGTTTCTGACGACCGGCTTGTCGGCGCACTCATTGACGTTTCGTTCTCTTGCTCGGCTGTGTTCATTTTGCGCGCTCTTGTAACACGCTTGCTGTCCATCTTCAAGTTCAATTCTTCAATCTTCAATCCCTAACGGTCCCTAACAGCTCGTACGAGGTCCTCGAGACGAGGATATGCTCAATACGAGGATGGAAAACGGGAAGGGTAGGTGTGGCCCGCTCGACAGTGGACATGCACAGAGTCAGGGTGCGCAATAGAGCTTCGGTGGGAGCGACCGTCGCCAGGCGTGCCTACAGTCCGGCCCCCTATCTGTGCATGCGTATCGACGCGACAAGGCTATTCGGCGCCGAGATCGTACTCGGCAACCGGTGACCACGCCTCAACTAGTCACACCGCTCGAAAGCGTTAAACAGTGAGATGTCGTTAACACCGCTAGGTGACCCTCTCACGGTCCGAAGCGCGCACACGGAAATAAAAATCCGAAGCACACGACTTACTCGTAAAATTTGTTCAGGATAATCCGGCGAACGAAGGACCAGCTGTAACGGCGATTTCGGCTATCGCCGCGTAAGCCCGCACCCCGGATTGCCTCTCTTCACGATGCGCACGCTTCTTTCTTTGGTCGGCGGATTTCTTGCAGTGTGGCGGCGTGGTCAATAATGGACAGCGTTTTCTTTCTTTCAGACTTTATTAAGCCGAGCTTCACAAGATGACGGTTGGCTAGCAACTGTGTCGGATGCACCACTCCCACTGCATTTTATGGGTGGTGCATCCGTTGCACATGTGAGTTGCATACATTTTTAATTTGGGGAGGCGTGGCCATGCACTTAATTCACATATGCATTGTCAAACATGCATTGGCGCCACTAGCGCCTGAGACACCGATTAGCGGCCGTACCGTAACGACGACCGCTTTCAAGGCCTATGATTGGTCCTCCCCACCAAGGCACAATTTCGTATGCAACTCACACGCACATTACATTTCAAATATTCAATTAATCAATACAAAATTCTAATAAAAACAAACAAATATTTTCCTTAAAAACTAGTACCCGGGTAATTAAAAAACTATAGAAAAACTCTTTAATAAAACACAGAACACACACAAACACTTTTAAGCCCGAATAAGACAATACAATTTTTAAATTCACATTAATTTACGTTAATTGCGCGGCTGTCCGTAACATTTAGCTTTTCTTTTATGATAAAGTTCTATGCACTTTTTATATATCTTAGGTGAATTTGTGCTTAATTATTATGTACATAAATAAAATACTATCTTATTGATAATTACCCCAATTTTACCAATATTCTATTTCCTAATTTATTTTCAAAGTTTCAAACATATTGTGTTTGGAATTTTTTTATATTTTAAGTTTCTTGATTTTCTGTTCTTTGGTTATAAATTTAATAACTTTTTGTTTAAATAAACTTTATTATTTTATTATAACAATTAGGCAAACAAAAATGATGTAAGTATATTTTCAGGACTGAAATTCTCGCATTTCCATGTAACCAGTTTGCTGGACAAGAACCAGGCAACTCTGAGGAAATAGTCTGTTTTATGAAAGATAGGAAGGTTAAATTTGATATGTTTGAAAAAATTGATGTAAACGGTGACAATGCTCACCCATTGTGGAAGTTTCTGAAGGTAATAATATATTATTTAAATATGTATTCAGTTATACATAGTGATAATAGTATGCCTATATAATATTTTATCTTGTTATTCATTTGTACTGACTAGTAGTCAATAAGTTTTTAAGTGGCTGATATTGATTACAGTAGTAACCTTGATAACAGTTCTGTATCTATTAATAATTTATGTTGACTGTAGAAAATCAATAAGTTTCATCGCGGTGGCATTACCTATGCCATAATTGTGGTATAGTACTTTTGTTTTTATTTTACATTTCTTAAAATAGTTACAGCTTAAATTATGAGCTTTATTAAGTGTAAGTTTTGGTTTAATTTTACACTTTTAAAAATGTTTTAGCATAAACATGGTGGTGTCCTTGGCAGTTTTATCAAGTGGAACTTCTCTAAGTTTATCATTGACAAAAATGGTGTCCCTGTAGAAAGACATGGCCCTAATGTAGATCCAGCTCAGCTCGAAAAACATCTTGAAAAATATTGGTAGAACAGCATAAAAGTACAGTGAAACTTGGTTAAGTGGGACCTGGATAAGTGAGAAACCTCCATAACTGGAACTCATGCTGAGGTCCCAACACTTTGGCAGTGAATTACCTCTGTTAGTGGGACGAGGTAAGCCTCTATATCTGGGATTTGTTCTTTCGATTTATCATCATAGTTACCTCTATAACTGAGACAGCGAGTAAATTTTATATGCATATACCTCTGTAACTGAGATAACATTGTTTGTTTACTCATTCTTATTCTACCCACAAATTCCACACGTAATTCCAAGTACGTAAGTACACGTTATTTTATTTAATGATCGCACCTGTATAACTGAAATAACCTGTATTCTCACCTCTATTAATGGAACTCTCTGTAAATGAGACAGATATTTATTTATACCTGTATATCTGAGACACTGGGTAAGTGGAATACCTCTATAAGTGAAACGACATTGCAGGTCCCTTGCAGGTCTCACTTAAACAGGTTTCACTGTACAACACTGCTATATATGCAGCAGTTCCTTGGATTTGTTATGTATATAAGTTAAAATGTGATGCAAGTGATATTTATTTAGATTATAGTTATGCTCAAAAAACAATATCAAATAAGCAATATTTTGCCACTTATTTCAGTATATGCATTTATTCAATGGTTGTTTAAAAGTGTTAAATAGATTTCCCGATTTACAAACTTAGCATATGCTTTTTTAAATGTGTTTACACCAAATTTAATGCTTTTTATGTGCATTTCTACTTTCTTTAAGTTTTAATTGAAATTATTTTGGGCATCATTATTTTTGTATGGTTGGTAATGTCACTGCATCCATTAAACCAATCTAAATATACTCCTAGTGTTTTTATTTAAAAAAAAAAAACTTTAAATCGAATCATATCCTTACATACTAAAGATTAATTTACGTAGGTATAAAAAAATATTTAATTGAAAAAATGTTTCATTAGAAACAGTTTTAGAAGAGGGTGAAGTTTTTTTCTTAGTTCAAATGTTATATTTTATGGGACTTAAAAGTAACATACTTAACTTTTAATTGACAGATGACTATCTTAGATTATTTTCTATATTATCTAATTAATTTGTAATTCATGATTCATCATAATTATCTTAAGAATAATAAGGACATATGAAGGTCAAGATAATTTTATGTTTCATAATATGCTTTAAAGAATCAAAATAATTCATTTAAAAGTATAGCAAAGAAGTTGATTACTGAATGGGTTTTTCAAAATTTTCACACAGATATAACATTACAAGATTAAAAAACAACTATGCCTGCTGCTGGTGTAGATACTTGATATATATTTTTTAATATTAACTTGAAGACTACCTCTAATTTACATACTTATCCATCATAAATGCCATCCATAAATTACGTCACACTTTTTTGGGGCGATCAACAAAATGTGACAATGCGCGACAAGGAGCAGGTCAAGGAGCTTTGTGACGTTAAATTCGAAATTCAAAAACGAAAAAAGGTTTATGTCTTTTATTTTGTCCAATATTTTAAAGTATTTTGAACAAAAAAAAATTGTAAAAACTGCTGTTTTCATTTACGTGTGACCGCCAGTGACAAGGACGGTGGGGGGTCAAAAACCTTATAATTTATGTGACGTAATTTATGGATGACCCCTAACGCCCTTGTGCCATCCATACCCTAACGCCGTCTCGTAGTTGCCAGAAGGTATCGCGAGCTAAACTTGACGTCTCGAAGACCCTGCGGCCGTGTCTCCTGCCTGCTGCAAACCATCCACCTGGTTCAGCTGGACCTGCTTCCTCACACTGACATGTCCTTTTTGTCATCCCTCTGTTTAAGACATACCAGCAGTCATCCTATTTCTGATACGCCACCTACGTCCTTCACAATGGTTTATCGTGAACTCGATAATGATTATTTCTCCAATGCAATAACAAATAGAATCTAGGATATACCCTACTAGGCATATTTTAAGTTAAAATTTCCTTGGTCAATTTATCCATGATGAGATTCGAGTCTAGTATATACTGATTTAAAAGCATTGTTTTGATCACTCTACCACCATAGTAAGGAGTCAAGTGAAAAGAGGCAAAAAACATCATGGTTCCAACAATTGCTAGGTCCCCAATGATTCTTTGGGGACGACCAACAATCGGACGCTGTATTTGCTCTTACATAGGCATACTTATTGGCTGCACCATTATATCATGTTTAAAATTATATATTAAAAAAGCTCGTAGGTACATCGAAAGTTCTACAAATCGATAGTATTGTTGCGAAATACACTTTTATACGAGTAATTATGACAAGCAGCATGCCCTCCTATCAAATAAGTGGTAGAATGGGCCTCTGATTGTTTATCTTGAAATCATAATCTGCAAACTTTGATTAGTCAGCCTATTCTAAAAAAAAAACGTCGTTGCTAAAATTACAGTATGTGCTTGGTTACATCAACGTGACATATACCTTTTTACTTGACCGCGCAACAGAAAAGACGGGGTTATCTTTTTTTCGCGTACCTACATATGCAGATACCAATGAAAAAAAACCTGTCTATTGTCGCGTACATAGATAAGGAATTATATAATGGGTTGTCGGGTATCTACATACGTACAGTACAACGCACGAAACTGCCGCTATGAATTGCCTGCGAATGATGTCGCGCAGGTTTATTACTCCCAGATCCTTCTCCCCGCGTTCCTATTTAACGCCATTACGCCGCTTTCGTGACTAATTTCACAGCGATAGAGTTTCGTGCGTTGTATTGTATGTGTGTAGGATTTGGATATGTGTGTTGTGGTTTTATACTGTAGAAACATCCCAACGGTTGGATGGACTTTGATCAAGGACATGTCTATTGACTATTGAGTCGTCTAAGCCATGCGATGCTAGGCTAGGTTTTCTTTTGATGTGAAAGATCTATAGGCGCAAGGTAAAACGGATTGTTGGCGTGGCGACGGGTCGCCACGCCGTAAACATTATCACATTTTGATTAATATGATTGCATTTTTAATTATTAATTGATTATTAATAATCATTTATTAATTATTTTGACAAGCAATTGTCACATTAATACCATCAAAAGAAACAGTAATAACTATTACTGAAGTCACAAATGAAATGAATTAAGTTGTGGCAACTTGAAATTAATACTGAATTTTTGTATTTTATGAAAATAAATGTTTATTAAATAAACAGTCATCATTTTCTGTAAAAAATTCGTCATATTTAATTTTTCCATTATGATATATTTAATTCCTGTCGTTTCTTGTTTTTAATGCATATTACTTGTACAAACTCGATGTTTCACATCTGCCAGGTGTCATGTGATGTCTCACATTTTTTTATAAAATCAATATGTCGTCTATAAAATGAAAAATGATGGTACATATGAATAAAACATGGGGTACCGTATTATATGACATATTATTTATTAGCTCTTTTAAAAATACTCATATACTAAGAAATTATTAACATCATTTTTTTTGGTCCTATGTAAGAAATTCAACATAAAATTATTATTAACTAAATATTCACAGTTCATACGTAAATAAATACTTTTCTTTGAGTCGATGCAATTTACAGTACTACGCACGAAACTCTGCCGCTGTGAAGTTAGTCACGAATAATCGCAATGGCGTAAAATGGGAACACGGAGGAGAAGAAGGAAGGGTCGGGAAACGCTGAACCTGTGCATTGCATTTTTCGCGGACAATTTAGAGCGGCCGAGTTTCGTACGTTGTAGTGTAACCTTCTTGAGAACATCCAATACAGTCCCATACACAACAATATAATCTGTAATAGCTTATATGTAATGTATCTGGAAGAAAAAATTTCCAGATAGAGTTAAATTAAGAATCTCTATGTAAGTCCATCATAATGACGTTTCTTTATTGGACTTAATGGGATTGTAATGTTATTTGTATTTGTATGGATCCTATCTGCATTTTACCTGTAGGTTTGTATCTGTTCTTATCGTAAATCCATTTGGACATAAAAACCAATATGGATTTCCGAATACGAAATAGTAAATGTTTTTAATGCATTTAAATGACAATTCCACAATCAGAAAAATTAATGTATTCTATATGTAAATCCAGATAAGAACTCTGTAGACATATAAGTTCCATTAAACTTTCCGTTTCTTTTCTTCGAAAATTTTTATGGGTATTGATATGGATTTGCAGCGACAAAAGCACATTAGGTCTCAATACAATTATTTCTATTGGAATCTATTGGATATTTTCAACAGGGAAAGCAAGCTTGCTTGTACGCCCTCTTTGCCTCACGTGCTGTCTTCAGTCAGTTTTGGAATACAAAATTTGCATTCGACATTCAAGTGGGTAGACAATTATGAACAATATGAAAATTTATTTTATTGAAAACTTACTTTATTTTTAACTTTTTCGAGGAAAGCGTTATTATTTTTTTTTTTTTTTTTTTGGATTACTATTTGTATTTTCAGGGTCCACTTTCTGGTTCTATCATCAGACCCTTGTTACAAAGTGTAATATAAAAGACTCGTTAAAACAAAACAAATTAACCCAAATTCCACGGGTTTACTAATAACCCCCGAAGAGTTCCACTATTCATCTCCTGACTTTATTAGTAGAAACAAACCAAATGAGAAACAAAAACCAAAACTCGAGAGGCTACTAGCTACTGTATAGTAGCTAGTAGCCCTTAAAGAGTTCCACTATCCACTATTAGCTAAAAACAAATACTCGAGAGGTTTACTGTATAGTAGCTAGTAGCCTTTAAAGAGTTCCACTATCCACTATTAACTTCAACATTAGTCCTTCTTTATAATATGCAACGTAGAAGGCTTGTCAAAACAAAACGATTGAGTCTAAACTCAAGGAGCTTATTAGTAGCCGTAGAAAAATTATATTCTGCTCTTCCTGACTTCATTATTAAACTATCAATACCATGTAGTATGCGGGACTCATCAAAACGAACGAAATGATCCCAAACTAAAAAGTCTTAGTAGTAGAGATTGACAAATAGTTAATGTCCACAAATCACAGTTATTCTTTAACTTCTAACCGTTAAGAATAGTTAGGTCACCATCTCAGCAACGTGAAATAATGACTTCTAGGTATAGATATATAGGTCCTGAATAAATAAAAGAGGACACTACGTGCCTATAATATTTCCACTAATGATAATGACAGTGAGTAGGTACGTGTTGCATAATTTCGAGTACTTAGCGCTCTTTTTTTAACTCATTTAAATTCTGATCTTTCAAATATGTAGCCTAAGGAAAGTATTATTTCATTGTGTAGTCATTAAATATCATTTATTTCTATTACAATCTTTTTAAATGACAAAAACTCATATCTAGTACGAGTTTAATAACTTTAGCATCAATGGTTTAATAAAACCGCAATAAATATGAAATTACTGCTTTTATCGTAAAAAATAATATAATGTAACAGCAATTAATTTTGAATTTTAATAAACATCGCTTTAAAATGTAGCAGTATGTGTAATTGTTTATTGTTGATATGTCAAATAATTAATGCTGACTAAATATGATTTCGTTCATTCAAACCGCAATCTATGTATTTACCGCTCATATCATTAGCAAAAGCAGTGTGAATAGCACTTAGGCGTCCTTATGCTAAAGAAAATCGTAAAATCGATCCTTATTGACAATTAAAGGTTCCTTTAAGATATTAAAATGACAGTCAGATCAAAGTGTACAGCTCATTGCGCTGAATCGAATCTATGTTTAACTCAATTTGGACAAAAATGATACTGCTGTTATCGTATTCGCGGCAGAATCTCTGAGGGTATTCATTCATTTTCCTGGGATTCCATCATCACATTCTAACTTGGTAATAATAGTACCACCTCATTAGTATATCCTTTCAAAAAAAATTTCGAAAACGATTCATAATTAGCGAAAATATCACGTAACATACACAAAAAAGTACAGTTGAAGTGTAAATCTCATTTTGTGGAGTCAGTCAAAAACAAAAATAATGTTTTTAGGCCATTTTATGGTCATAAGTTACGTACAAAGAATTCCTTTTAACACTCACGTTGTGTAAGTAAAATATGACATATTTTTTTAAATGCTTGTAATGAATGAATCTTTTCTGAATCTAAAGTAAATTGAGATGAGATTGCATAACTAACAGTCAGTCTAAGTATATAAAATTTCTAAAGTCAATAAGGTATTTATTTTGATGAGTATTAATATTGTATTGGTAAAAAGTATCCGAAAACTAATAAACATATCACGTGGTGCCACCACCCCGACTGCGCTAGCGCTTGCAGTTTGGCCCACCATTTTTAGGGTTGTGTCTAATTTATTTTTTTAAATGTTTTTTCATTGATACATTTTTGTTATAGTTACTTTGACAAAGTTGTTCTAAAAAAAGAAGGAGATTATGAATATTTGCGAAAAGATGCATGATCGTTTCCGTTCTGTAGACCATTATACGGCCCATAAATTATTTCAAATGGAAACACCATAATTGTTTGTTCTGTTGTTGCGTCTAAGAAGAATAAAGCGATCAACATGCTTTTGACGTGATAACGTCTTATAAATCGATGAACGCCGACTGCACGCATGAAAAAGCATGACTTATTGTCGCGTTCCGCCTGAGCCGAGCGTGCGAGCGAGCGCGTGGAACAATAGAGAGGCACGATCGGCCTAAGCGTTCGGCTTGTGACGCATCTATCTCATTCCTGTATAATTTAAATAGAAAAATATTTGAATTAACGAGTGCAAATAAATGTTAATTTATCGAAAACATTGTCATTTTCAATTAACTGCTTCTTTGTATTATACAAAACAATAATAATTCAGTGATAATAATTCAATTCATAAAAGAATGCAATTTTCCATCAATGTTTTCTTATGATATTACCACGTAAAATTATTGTACGACTTTATTTCATTTATAATATCATTAGAGACAGTGACATCACGGTACGATGCAAAGATTCTTCTGTATGTATCGCCTGTTATGAGATAGAGGGAATTTCCCCATCTGCATCGATTACTTATGTTATTTCTTTAAAACATTATATTGGGGAATCTCTTTTAAAAGTCTTAAATAGAACTTATAGACTTTTGTATTTAATTTCATAACAAATAGACGCCGTTGTTGTGATATAAGAAAAGGTAGATGCAATTTATGAGAATGAATTCGATGAGAAGATATCTATGTTTGCAATTTAACTATCTGAGTGTCTGAGTCTCAGAAAATGTCTATATCTATAGTTGAATCGTTATCTTTAGTTGAAACGATTATGATCATTTTCAGCACAGATAATTATTGATTATATATAAGATTTGTATTTCGAAAATGTAGATATTCATTTGCCGTACGGTTGTGTGTATACAGCAAGTTCACCTATTCGTAGATAGTACCTAAATATCGACAATTGAAATTGCATTTATGCTGGTATAGTTAGTGTTTTTCTGATTTGAACTTTGATGTTCTGATTAATAAGCGATATTCGAAATTTAGACCAACGATTCATAAAATTTTTTGAGGAACTATAATACAAAAGTAAAATCGATTTAACACAAAACAAATAACCCCAAACTATACCGTCAAATCCTACGACTTTGCACGCTGTTTTTCAATTTTTCGTTCATAACTTAAAAAATACGCGTTATGTAACAATAGTCAACGCAACTACTTATTTTTCTGGTTATAGGCGACTAAAGTGCTTATAACTATTCTGTGCGAGAATCATGGAAAAAGTGTAACAATGTACTTTTTTCATCTGTAGTTCATTTCTTTGTAATTATGGCTTCGCTAAGATGAGTATGATCCGATATGCTTTTGGCAAATTTTTACATGTAAGTAAATGAAAACAATAAAATTATTGCTTTTCTATCGTATCAAAATTTCCATACATGATGAAATTAAAAAAGGTATTCACACACAATTGTATCTTCGGCCACATATAAATATAGTCAATTATGCCGTAGTATTTAAAGTATTTCATTGAATTTCGCTTCCGCAGCACCATTTCGTTTCACATGCATTAGTATAGATGAACATACAAAAGATAATATAGCGGGTTATAGATGAATATGAATATATTGCGTAAGTGTGCTGCTGGCTACGAGAGGAGTTATATCGTGTAGGACGCAGTAAAAAAATTGCGCGTCCATTTATGTCATTAGTTTACAATATTTCGCGAGTTATGACTCAATCTAGTACTAAAAGGCAATCTCTAGTATATTTAAAATGTCAAGTTATGGATGTAAATCGAGCGCTTTTCGCTGCGCGCGTTAGGATTGTCATTCAATTGTTTACATGGAAATAGTTCATTCAAATTATTAGAGTGCTCTAAATAAAACGTATTTCGATTTATCTATATAAAGACAAATTTTTCATTATTATTAACTCAAGTCACACTATATCGTTTATGTGATCGAAAAATTTATGATTATGTCACATCAAATAGTATGAGAATTATTTACTTAATATTTTTTTTTGTTTTAGATAAATATGGCTCTATATTACGTTCATGTTTCATCACGAACTCGATTATAAAATGAGAGCAATAAAAACAGAAATCAGCGCCAAAACAATATCCATTAATTAGGTATAACATAAAGGACAATTTTTTCCCAATTTTAAAAAATATTTTCTAAATAATTCCAAGAAAATCTTTGTTTAAATGTAAAAATTCATGTATTGGTCAATTTTAAACTAATATCATTCACATTCGCCATAAGTCGTAACTCATGAAGCGGCCGATTTAAAAAAATCGATAAATTCAAAAATTTTTATGTTTATAAAAGGAAAAAATACTTTAAATACCTAAACGAATTTCAATATAAAAATTATAAACATAAAAAGAAAAATCTATTTAGATTTAAAAGTGGCCCTTAGAAACCGCCTAAAAACACCATTTTTTGCGGTTTTTGTGATTTTATCATTTAATTTTAATAAAATTTCTTAATGTTTTTAATCTTTATGTAGTCCTTATCCATACGCATCTTTTGACATCTCAAGCATTCACTTAAATTTAGAGCTCACGGCACAAAGCGTATTCGCACTTTCGCTGGAACTGAGGCCTTTTCTGAGGCGATCGAAAGAACATTTTCAATGTTAAAATAATTGTTTATAAAAAACGTTCGAATTTTCCAATGTGTGCTTTTGTCAGTATTATTTTTAATACGAAAATTAATCATGGGCAGCATTAACTTTTTTCTTCTTACTGCAGTAATGCATTTTTTTCTCTTTGGGTTGTTTTCCGATTGGCAATCGCAAATTTCTAAAATTGACATTTATCTTTATTGTTTGTATTTTTGTTGTTCACAAAAGAGTATCTCTGGTGGTTTCACTTTTTTAAGTATTAATTTTAGAAAATGCATGTGTATTCCATAGCCCGATAGTTTTAAAGTCTTCTAAAATGCCTAAATTATCTGCTGTGAATGTTGGAGTTGTTTTGGTTCTCCCTAACTACATCCTTGATATGGAGCGGATAGTTGTGAGTATTCATATAGAGAAAATTTGATGTTTATGGGATTGACCATGTGACAGGTTCAGTAATATTAAGATAGTTCTCTTCACACTTTTAATTTTTCCATAGAAAATGTATGGGAAAATTATTCTGCTTCTTCTAATTTTTATAAATATCTAACAACACACCATATAAAAAAATCTCGATATATATTTTATTGTTAATTGAATGCTCTACAAAAAATCACTAACATTGGTGTACTTCAAACTCTCATTTGTAATAGTTAACTGCTAACTGTTAAAGTTAAAAACTAAACATGTCAAAATATCGGTAATCTTAGAGATATTGGCATATGTGACATTAACTCAATGTCACAAACATCAATATCTTTATGACTAACTTAGTCAACTGCCAATTGTGAATTTGAACAACATATTTTGAGGTGCAAAGTTTTTAACTTTCATTATTTCAAATGAGATTTCGAAACACACCACCATTCATGTTATAACAGTATATTTTAAATGTCGAATTCGACATGAGATTTTCCATCGACTTCCCTCTCTCCAAATGAAATTTGGTCAGATTTTGATAACTCTTCCCTCTTTTTTTTTGTTTAGATAATTTATGTATGACTCCTAATGGTATACAAAAATGCCATAACCAAAAATACTGCTGTTTAGAGATTTCGACAGTAAGACTGTGAACAATTTAACATGATGCACTTACGTCAAACTTTGTGTTTCAACATTTTTACATCTACACACACCAAAAAAAAAAAAATAATAATAATAAGTGGAAGAGTAGAATTTATTAAAATAGGGAGACAGTACAAAAAGAAATAAGCCTTTGATGATATAAAATATGGATTTATTTATTAAAATAATCATATAAAATATAGTTTGCAGTCATTTTACTGGGTATAGAAAAATAAATGTTACACAGCCTAATACAGAGTAGTTTTCATTAGAGACTTACATCTAAATTGTAATAATTATAGGAATTAAAATAATTCACTGCCAAAAACACCATTATTAATACAAATATATTTTTTGCAGCAATAAAGGTGAGATAAATATTTGGATTTTGAAAGCAAAGATCATTGTCATATCTATTCCTTTTAAAAAATATGTATTAAGCTGCCAAAACTGGTAATAATTACAACTAATAAATCTGTTTTTGTAGAATATTTCCTCATTAAGTAATCTTTTTAGTGAGTTCATGCAGTTCATGCAATTCATGTAATAGGGCCATATTCATGTGAATATATTAATATGAATAGAAAAAGTTTTAAATCAGTAATATGTCATTAAATGATAAACAATAAAGTACACACAAACTGCTCATAATTGCAATTGTTTGACCATTACAAAATACATACGTTTTGGCTATATTTATACACATAAATTTTGCTATGTTTAATACAATTATAAAACGTGGATCGAAAATAAGATCCCAAACCGATTTCAAACGTAATATATATTAAACGATTATAATTATTTTTGTCCCCTGTTGTCTCAAAAAAACTAAAATTATCAAAACATGTAATACAAGAGCAACATCTATGAATTTAAGAATGCTCGTTTTGAGATCAAATTATTAGATTGTGTTAAAGCTTATATTAATTTTTCCAAGCTATACCAAAGACAGAATGTTTGTCTAATTAATATTTCTCATTGTTTATTAGTATTAATACTTCTTAAGCTAGTAATTCCAATACATTTTGAAAATCACAGTATTATCATCACTTCCTTCCCAAACATATCTATTTTTCAAATGCCAATGGAATGAACCACTTACAAAATAAATACCATTCTAGACAGGTAATAATCAGTTTCACAATACCTACTTATTCAGAACACAAAAACATTATTGCTGTTTGTAATATACTATTAATAAAGTTTTTGTAGGGCTTCTTGAAAAGGGCTGCTTCAATTTATTGTCTACGGTGGTTTTAGGATATTTTTTAATAAATTCTAATGCTAGAGTTTTACCTTATAACATTGAGTAGTAATTAATTTATAGGTACTTTTTTTTTTGAGGTTTCAACTATGTGACTGTGAAACTAAAGCGAAAATTTGGATACTTCAAAATGATATACATCCTGCATACTTTAAATGTAATTTTTATAAAACAATTGAAAATTTTACATGACAGCGGACAATACAATTAATTATTCATACTGTTTAGTGAACATTGCCATCATGTCTTCATGCTTCCAGACTAAAATGAATCACATGCACTTTGGGTGTATTCAAAACGGACTGTTTCTCTAGTGAGCCAATTTATATATATATCAATAAAATGTGTCCTTTATGGAATTTTTCAATCTGAACATTAGTTTGTCTAACGTTTTTAATTCATCTTGATGTATAAGTTGTGTTTGTGTTCTTCCACTATGTCTACCTATTATAAAACAGTAGACAGTTTTCTTATACGTGTATAACCAGATTATTCTCTTAAAAATTGTAATACTGATGATTATAAACAATTTGGCACAACTGTGTACATTGATACTTAATTCCATATACTATTGAAATACATTGCTTATATAAGAAATGATATTACTTTAAGTAAAAGTCATTAGAATCTCTTCTTTTTCTTTATTGCAAATTAAATTAGCCTCTGCAACAAAATTACAATGATAAAAATAAGTTTGTGCACACAAAAAAATTAATGACTTCATTAAACTTCCAGATGCACATTATCGGTTGCAATAGCAAATGTATAATCAATATGTGAATTGAATTTTTTAAAAACACTTTTCAAGAAATATGAATGAGTTTTTATAAAATCATTCAATTAATTACTGCTTATGTTTCATTAGCACTCTTTTCGAGAACAATAGTAGTTCTTAAAGTATTTAATGCATCTCTAATAATATCTAAGAACTATTTTACACATGTTAATTTTGTCATAAAATACACTTTTTTAAGTACTATTGGAGGTTCCTAAATAAATCAAACAAATCTTGATTCTTATCAAGATTACTGTTGGACACCAAAAACCCTGTGAATCTATTGAAAACCCTTACTTAAAGTGAGATTCCAAAATTATTCTTTAATTTGGACTATTTCCAAAACATTTTCTACACACAAGCACAAGAATTTACAAAATGTGACGATCTCCACCATAGCTAATTGTTAAATAAAGTGTATAACTTTATTTAACAATTAGCTATGGTGGTACACTATTACATAGTGTAATTTCATTGAATAGGAATATTATTCAATTGACATAGTTGACAAAAATATCAGTTTGTGAGGATTTACAGCCGCATACTAATAATGCAACCGTCGTCACCTCTTTATTGCTACAATCTGTAAACGAGCCTCATGCTCACCAAAAATATGTCTATAAGTTGAAAACAAAAAGGTGAAATCCTCTTTTCTTATGCCGGCCGAATAGTCACAGTGATTCAATATACATTGCGCGGGGTAGAAATAGCGACTATGGCAGCACCGGCGCGGCCTGAACTCAGTGGCGTGAGCCGACGCCACGTGTTTGTCTCGGGGTCGTACAGCTCCACGATATTCAGGTACTGAACTCCGTCATAACCACCTGAAACATTGATGGGATTGTTATTCTAATGATTTGTTTATGTGTAATGTGTAAAGGACTACGTATTGTATTTGTATTATATTGGGAGACTAGTGCATATTCAAAGTACATCTTCAGAATTAAGAAAGCTCTATGCCACGGGAGCGACTTGTTTATTGGAACGAAGTTCCTTATTGCACGTTACATTCAAGCGGTTGGCGGACACGAGCTACACGAAAAAAAGTGTAACCGCAACGAAGAATGCTAAACTCTGTTGCTTTAGTTCACATTTTTATAAATTTGTTTGCCAACGTCTATACCACGTTGAATATACCGGTTCTTATCCAATCACTAAAGTTAAGCAGCGTTGAGCGCGGTAAGTGTAGTACAACGCACGAAACTCTGTCGCTATGAAGTTAGTCACTAAGTTAATCAGGAAAAGGTACGCGGGCGAGGAGAAAAAAGAGTCGGCGAACGTTAAACCTGTGCATTATAAAATTCGCAGGTACTTCAGAGCGGCAGAGTTTCGTGCGTTGTACTGTACTTTGGTGGGAGGGCGCCTAGGAATACAGCATGATGTTGGCTTTTATTGGTGTTGTAATGTTTTTATGATAATTTATAATAAAATATTGATAATAATTTTTATTATAATATTTTATTGCCATTCCTTTATTCTTTATTTGTTTATTGTTTATTATTTATTATTATTATTGTTTTTGTCTTTTTTGTTTTATTAATTCCAAAATAACTAATTTATTTTATTGTGCTTGTATCTAATTTATGACTCCCTTTTTTTTTCCTAAAATTTTAAATGAAATTTTGGGATTGTTTCAGTTCTGGGAGATTATCAATTTTAAACTTTAAATAATTGAATACTTATACAAATACATGAAAGTGACATCTATTATTGATTTCATAACTATGTAATTGTGCAAATTGCAAACTTAACAAGTCTTTCATAAATAAAACAGATGGTACTCTTTAATCTTTTTTTTAGAATTTAAATAGTTAATTAATTTTATTGTTATTATTCAATTCACAAAATATATTTATATATAGCAAAAGGAACTTCGTTCCAACCTAGGTGTCAATTGTGGCATCTAATCAGAATCAGGAGCAATACCAGGATCATAGTCAAAAGTGAAACTAACAGTGGACAATTGATATAAAAGATTAAAGAATTTATATGCGATGTCCACATGGGCAGAGTTGCGGGCATATACTATACAGGAACCTAACCTACCGGAAAGGGCACAATCATGTCTGTCGGGCGAGCCAGCTATGTATAAGTTAGTAGTATATTTACAATTCATGCCACTTGTTTTGTTGCTTTTGTTTATGTCAACAAAGTTTGTGATTTGTGCTGATTTTTTTTCTAATAAGTGCCTCTTTATAATACCTGCAAAGTTTGGATGGTAACATATTACAGTTTCTTACCGACAGCTACGATTCTATCTCCCAGAAGACAGGAACCAATTGCATCACGGGGCACAGTCAGGTGAGCGAGTAACACCCATGTATCAGTGCTGGGGTCGTACCGCTCAACGCAACCAAGTCTCACGCTCGCTACGTTCGCCGGTGCCTCGTGACCGCCCAACGCATACAAATAACCTCCTGCAGCACATACCTGTGAAAAAATGTAATAGCATTCTTTGCTTTGTATTTGGAACTATTAAATGTGGTTTATATTTTGCCTAACCTAACTCTTTGTGACTGTTCATTACTTGATGATGATCACCTCTTCTCTTTCCATTAGGAAATGTGTGATACGTTCTAAAAAGTCTCCCTTATGGAAATTGTTAATTTTTTAAGAAGCAACAAATTATGATATAAGTAGATATAGCAACATGTAATTGAAATTAGTTATGTTATATAAAATATAAGATAAAATGTAAATGTAAATATAAAAAAAAAGTGTGTAGAAATTTTTATTTAAGTAAGTAACCTTAAAGGAGCTATCTTGCAATTACTACCAACAATAGGATTGCAATAATAATCTCATGTGTATCTAATATAGGCTACATTATTTATTGAGTATGCAGTACGATGGGTATGGTAAAAAAAAACTAGATACTCAAAATTTATAATATTTATTACTAATATCTAACTTCAAAATATTCACCCTTAGCATGTATACACTTTTCCATGCTTGAATACTTGAAAAATATCTCTGACCACTCTTTTTCATATACTTCAGAAATTTTGAAATTATAAATAGCTAATGCATCTTTGTTGCTCTCAAATCTCTTGTCTTTCAATTTTATATCTATTTTGGGAAACAAATAAAAATCACATGGTGAGTCGTTCGATGAACGGCTCATCTTTGCTTGCTTGTTTTCGATGAAATAGAGGGTGAGTGTGTGTGAATGGCAATTATATCAGCAATATTTTTTATTTAATCTTTCATATTTTTTTGCAAGATTTAATAGATTCCAATTTCAATATTTATAGCAATTTTGCTTGTCTGTGCTCAAAAGTGGAAAGGATGTTTAGGCATTTTCTAAATGATTATTCTAAATCACTCTCCTGAGGTGTTAATTATGGTTAAAATAAGAGGGGGAAGGGGAGGGTAGACGGTTAAAATGAGTGAAATTCTGCTTATGTAATATTTGAATGACTCCAAATTAAAAAGTGAGAATATACAAGAAGTAAAAGGCTGAGAAATCCAAGTGGATAAAAAACGGAAAAAGAAATAACTACAAAATAAATAAATGTAATCAAATGCAATTATCATTTTATTCTGAGAAACCGAAGTTAAAATTGATTGTTATCAACTTTGTTTCTTAAATGAAGATCAGCATAAAATATGTAAAGCTTTGAACAATACATTTAATTTAATGTTTTGGAATATTTTACAAGATTATGAGTTTCTTCATCAATTCATGTTAAGGTAAGCAGAAAGTTCTTTACAAGGTAGCAAACAATATGAAATGTATTCCTAAAACCTAACATAATTTTATTGAGTAAATAACAAAAATGTATTTAAAATGAATATTCTGCAATTGAATTCTGTAAATAAGATTTTAAAATATAGATCACTTAGAATTAAAATGGAAAGAAATAATCAAAATATAGTTCATAATAATTATGATATATTTAGATACATACTGATACACCACCACGACGTTTGGACATGGGTGCACATGTAGTCCAGTGGTTGGTCGAAGGATCATAGACTTCAACAGAACGCAGGCAAGTACCACTGTCGCGCCCGCCCACCACGTACAGTTTGCCGCGCAGTGCTGCTACACCACAAGTACTGCGTGCGCCCGTCATCGGCGCCACCAGCGACCAAGTGCGGGAGCACGCGTCCCATCTGTACAGTTTACGTAATTGCTTTATTGTAACTATATTAATTTAATAGTTTATTATTCAATTAGGGTAAGTACAATTTACACACATTTTTATAGACATTGGTAATCATTAGAGCCATGTTCTTTCGTATAGGATATGTAGTGCAATTAACTAACCTATATAGTAATATAATATTGTGAATAGGGAGAATTTGTAATTATTTCTATTTGAAGACAAACAATGTATAAGGTATTTTTAAGTTTTTGAACAAATTTTAGAAGATTCCATCTTATGGGTTCTAATTGGAAATATTATGATTCATATATATGTTTTCATTTTATTTGTCTCATATGTATCAGTGTATCTATTAATATTCGTATTATATAAAAATTACAAAAGAAATAGTGGAAAATGAAAAATGTGACTATATGTACATATTCAATTTAAATATTAAAACAGGGTTAAAACTTACAGAGTTAAATTTCTTCTGTGAAATTGAAACAATGGTTTCGTTTTTGTAAGTATGATTTCAGTTCAAAACCATTGTATATATATTAAGTTATTCTCAGAATATTTTCCTTCACACTTACTCCATCGATCATTTATAATATTATGAATACATTTAAAATTTGTGCTTCTTTGTTGTTAGTCTAATAAGTATTTCCTGTTTTTCAGACTCTGTGAGTGTGAAGGAAAAACACTAAGAACAAATGAATTTGCAGCGGTTTTGCACTGTAGCCATGTATGAACTGTTATTTTCGATGAGAAAGCGAAATCAGTTTCAGTATCAACACAAAAATGTGCTAACCCTATCAATATGACGAAAATTATACTTTCACTGATACTTATTAGCAACAGTTACACACACTGAAGGCATCACATATCCAACCTCGAATAGAAATATATTGTTTATATATTGCTCGAGAACAAAGTGAAAAATATATTTAGCAATATAAATAAATGCTTGTGGTCAGGCACAGGAACTTTGCTTTTTAATTATCTTTGCATCTCTAACCAAATATACCATTCAAATGAGCTGGAGGTAAGGTGAAAGCAAAGAAAATAGAAGTTAAAATATTTGTATTGTTCTATAACTAACCCGCTTAGACAACTCATTATAAATTCTAGAGTAAAGTAAAGCCGTTCATATGCCAGCTCTAATGATGATAAAGTTAGCAATTTTCACAGTGCAGAAACATTTGTACAGAGGCTCAGGAATACTTAAGTTTGTAGCAGTGCAATAAGTAAAATTGCTTATTCATCAAGTACTTATTTCTTTAATGATACTTATTTTCTGTTAAACTCAATTCATATGTTTCAAAATAGCTTGTATAGTTTCTAATTTAAAAAATAAAGTTAATACACCTCTCTACTGAATTGAGATAAATCCATCCATCATGTCCTCCGACAGCATACACAGGTGAATTTGGCGAATCTCCAAGCACAGCCACTCCTAAGCCATGACGATGTGTATTCATTGATGCTAATGAACTCCAAGTCAAAGATGTTAAATCAAAACATTCCACCTGCGCAATATTAAACAATGTAAATAATTAAGTTATGACTTGTTTATTCACCATATTTTAATTACTACTTTCACATGATTATAAGTGACTATTATTCAAAAAGACTTACGATATTACTGTATGTGATTAGATATTACTGTATGTGATTAGATATTACTGTATGTGATTAGATATTACTGTATGTGATTAGATATTACTGTATGTGATTAGATATTAAACTGTATTAGAATTTTTTTTTGAGTAAATGTAACTCAAAGTTTCTTTGATACAAAAAATATTCACCCAAATATCAGTTCAAAAATGAAGCTGCCTGAGGGTTGGGGGTTTCCCTTTCCTATTTAAAATATATCTATATATTTTTTAAATTAATCATATCAAAATAATTTTTCAGATATACTGTTTTTCCGAAGTTATTATGGAAAAAGTGTGCTTCTCAACAAAAGGACGTTGCACACTATAAGAGTAATAGTTGACATGTCTACTTGTTTCTCTAGTTATAGGCGTCTAAAGTGCTTATAACTATTATGTGAGTGAAACATTGAAAAGAGTGTAATGTAGTTTTTTCACCTGTAATACATTTCTTTGTAGTAACGGCTTTGTAGATAATTTAAGTTTTTATAAGATTACAAAATTAAAATAAAAAAATTTTTTGCACACAATTATTATTTAAATAATTACATATAGTTTAAATGGGAAAGAGGGACCCCCATGCATCAGTTCAGTATTAAGATATCAAGTTGAAATTTTGGGAGAATTCTTTTTTGTGTCAAAGAATGTTTTGGTATACATTTACTAAAAAGAAAATATTTCTGACACAGTTTATTAAATATAATATATACATTTTATATGATAATATTTGTATGAAATTGTATTTATTATGGTTTGGGTTCCCAAAACTGAATAAATTATTGATTTTCCCGTACGTCTGGCTATTTTTACCATTGATATCTCAAAATAAGGTGTAATTAATTGAACAATTGCAAAATATTGATTGGCAGTAGTATGTTGAATATTCTTTGATTTTAAACTGAAAGAATGGTAGACTGATATAATCTTATCTTGATTTTGTTAGTAAAAATCTAATGAATAAAAACATAGAAGTCACCTAAAGATATGTAAAAAAAAGAAGTTTTAATGTAGGAAACTTTATATTGTTATATTAATCTAATTGGGTATATAGTTAGATAAAATGACCAAACCAGGAATAAATGTGAAAGCTTGCTGTTTTACATATTTTTTATGAACAACACAGAACTTCCGTTGCATTTATAAAATAATTGGTACTCAATTCCTACTCTATCAAAAATATACTTTGTAATACTACAAATATTCTTTATTGACCATGCCAGAATATGATAAAAATATTGTATATATTTAAGGTTAATGATGATAATATTTGCCAAATTAAATTCAACTTTTTGTAATGCAGCCAGCCTAGTAAAATATGTGGTACCTCAAAATAAAGTTATTAATTATATATTTATGAAATGTAAATTATCAAATAAATGTTACAAATATTTAATACTAATGTGATCACCAAAATAAAGTTGAAACTACAAATTAGCACTACAGACAGAATGAGCTTGAATATAAATAAATCTTTAAATAAGAAATTAATTACAATTGTCTATAATGTGGTAGCCACCAGTGCTTGTGAAGATACACTAGATAAAATTTCATGTTCCTACAATGGTATTTCCTTAATTTTTCTTCACTCTTAAGATTTCACGAATATGGTTGAATAATTACCGTATTTAATGTTTTTAGTCCATCTCTTCCACCAACAACAATAAGCTTGTTCTGCATGACTGCTACTCCAAATTGCAATCTTCTTGCACCCATTCTCATGAAAGGTGACCATGTATTCGACCTAGGATCATACATTTCCATATTGCATGCACCTTTATACCCATCCATGCCTCCGATAGCGAGAAGTCGACCTATGGTAGAAGTACGAGGTCTAGTTCTGTTCGAAGATAAATTAGAACGTCTTTCAGGAAGCAAATGCCACTTCACCGCCTCCATTATCAACTTCTGACATTCTGTTACATTACCACATGCTGATTCCACTTTATCTATTAAATACTGCAATGTACGAGATATTGATGTAGCAATAATTATGTATTAAGAATCTTCCCCATACAAAAAGGCAAGTTAAAATAATATTGTAAATAATAACAAAAAAATATTGTAAATAAAATATAGACATTGAGAATCCATTTTAATGTTGTGAAATTATAAGTCAGATGTATCAAAATTTATTATACTTGGCTCAAATAGTAAAATGCAAAAGGAAATAGTGGTAATTCCAACATCAAGGCAATAAAAATAAGACAATATAAATGAATATCTGAAGAACGAATAGTTTTTTAATATGTAAATATGGTCTTCGTTTATGGATAAACTTTTCTATTGATTATCTTTAATTTTCAATATATTGTTATTTATATTTTTTCTATGCTATTTACGAATACAGTTTTCACCACTTCTGTCTGTCTGTCTGACTGTCACCAATTCTGGGTACAGTCATGTGCAATAAATGTAATGAATAGATAATAAATAATTATGGAACAAACCATTGAACACATGATGTATAAGTAAATACAATAATTTTATTTAAGCATCTAAAATGAAAGTACGAAAGAAACCTGCATTGTGGGTATTAAAATTTGAAGTACAATTGATTCGTACCTCAGAGGTCAATAAGGGTAATTTTATTAATTTAAGTAAAACGGGCAAGTACTGTTCTCGGTTCACACTGTCATGTTGTACCCATGTCATAAGACTTTCAAAGACATTTTCTTCACTGTGGACATTAAGGTCGTCAGACTTCAATATTAAAGCTAGTTGATCAGGTTGTAATGATAAAAATTCTTGATGCTTCACCACCTGCAAAAGAGGTATATATAAATATGAAATTCGATCAACAATAATATCTTCTGTCGGTCAATCTAAATTAAATAAAACATTTTACCCCATAAGTTATTATTTATGGTATCTTTTATTATTACAAGACACAAAATAATTTTATTTTTATATGAGGATCTTATTTGATAAACTAAATAATAATTTAGTTTATGACAATTAAAAAAAATAGAATGTAAAAAAGGTGTTCTGCCATTTTTTTATTGTTTTTCTGTCCACCAAAATGAGTAAATGTAAAGAAGAAATTCATTACATTTTGTATTTTTATTACAAAAAAGGTAAGCTGCGACACAAGCTGAGAAAAAAAAATGTGATGTTTATGGACCTAAAGCACTGTCGATAAGAGTAGCACAAACTTGGTTCAAGCGTTTTCAGTTCAGTAATTTTGATGTCAAAAACGTACTTGATCTGGTTGACCTGTCACGGATAAATTTGATGCCATTTTGAAAAAAGTAGAGCAAGATCGGCAGATTAGTCCCTACGATATAGCTGAAGAGCTATTGACAATAAAACAGTTTTGACCCATTTGAAAAATCGATACTTGTGTCCCATACGAGCTCACTGAGAGAAATCTAATGAATTGTGTATTCATTTAGAATTCTCTATTGAAAATGGAGAATTCTAAATGAAATCTCGACAAAAAATGGATTACCTACAATAAAAATATGAAAAATATCATGGTTAAAAAACAAACAAACTCCACAGACTATAGCAAAACACAGATTATCTTGAAATAATTTGATGCTATGTGTATGGTTGCATTGGAAAGGCATTATTCAATATGAGCTTTTACCACTGAGCAAAAGCATCAATTTGAATCTCTATTGCTAACAACTGATGAGACTCAAGCAAGAAGAGAAAAACGATCTGAATTGTTCAACAGAAAGGGTATGGTTTTTCACCATGATAATATCAGACCACACATATCTTTAGCTACTCAGCAATTATAAATAGTTTGGTTGGGAAGTATTAAATGCATCCATCATATAGTCCTAATCTTACACCCTCAGATTGTCATCTGTTTCGATCTCATCAGTTTTCTTCAGGTAGAGTTAGGTTAACATCAAGAGAGTACTGTCAAAATGACTTGTCGCAGTTTTTTGATCAGAAGTCCCAAAATTTCTAAAGCAATGGGATTATGTCACTACCTACAAAATAGCAACAAGTTGTTGAACAAAATGGCATATATATATTTTATTTGTATTTAAAACATGAAAAAACCTTTTCCCTGACCTCATATTTCTTAGTAAAAATATTTAATTATATTTACATATTAGTCTAACTAAACGATTATCAGTATACAATATTAGCTGAAAAAATTATGTTGGTTTTTTTTTTAATATAGGCTGTGATAAATTTTTATAAATTTCCTATTTTAGTCATTTACCACTATATAAGGGTAAATAAATAATAATAATAAAGCAATAAAATTAAAGTAAATAAAAAGAATATTCATTAACAACATATTAACTTATTGGCACGTTTACCTGCATGAAATGCTGATAGGTATATTCCATTGCATGTTTATGTAGAGCCATACAAGATTCCCTTTCAGCAAACAATGCTATTCCTAAAGAATTGCAGGGATCTAGTTGTCGTTTCAAAAATGAGCAACAAGCATTTGTCACTGTGTGCAATTGAAGTAAGCTGGCTGTCGATAACAATACTTCTACTGTTTCTTCTTTTAATTCTATGAAATATTGAACAACGATGCTGATTAAAAAAAAATTATATATCTAAAATAAGATAAAAATAAATTATTATATATCTCTTAAATTCTAGAGGCAAATGAGTGTTGAAAAACGAATTTACCAACAATTATAATGATATATAATAATATGAAAACAAAGAAAGAATAATCAAATGTTTGGGTTTGGTGTATACATTTTGTAATATCCACATGTAATTCATTTTGCAAAAACAATTCTACTATTGAACTGGTTTCAAAGAAATATTTTCCTGTGATAGGACAATGACAAATTATGTGACCGATATACTAATTACACTGAGACTGGGATAATATACTAGAAAATTCGATGTATAAACAGCTTGCTTCACTGGGTGTGGATTCTACATATCTTGCACCTGAACCATCTATCTTGCCACCGAGTCATTATGATCACAAATACTTTTAGTAAAAGACATGAGGTTATCATTTGAAATCACTTATTTATCAAGGGTACATAAATTTTACATGACATACGTTTTACAATTATTAAAATATTATTTGACTTTTATGATTATTTGCAATTGTAATATAATAAAAACAGATTATCTGTCTGCAAAGCTCAGTTATTCTTAAAATAAATTAGAAGGAAATGTGCAGAAAGCACAGTTTCTAAAAGAATTAGCTTCAGAATTCATGATTGTGGTCAATAATTAAGCACATATAATTATATATAATAAATACTATGCTCTTGTAAGAAAAAAATGCAATACAACATCACAGTAAATTCTAAATAAGCACACAATTTTGGTTTCTCTAGATTCTTTTAACTTTTGTTAATTTATACTAACTATCTTAATGTTCCATTAGTTTAACATAATGCTATACAAGTAATACCACTGCAAACTCATAAAAAGGAAACAAATGCCACTTTACTGTATTCCTAATGAATTTTTGACATTCTGGCACGTTATTCCATTTTATTAATTAACTACGTAAAAGACCAAATGCAATAATAGTTACAAGAATCCTCTAGAGAAAATTCTTTCTACATAATTGTAGAGAAATTAAATGAAAATAAAAAAGTTTCTTTTGGTTTAAATGTAATTGAAAACACATAGTCCGAAACATTGACTGATTCAGAATCACCAAGTACGAATATAAAAACATAGAAAATTAAAAACGAGAATACATATATATGTCTCATATAAATAAAAAAAAAACTACTATTTCTTTGTTAAAACTATCTAACAAAGAAATATTGGATTCTTTTCTGCAGTTGATTGTAAGCTTTGTATTTTATTCAGAATTATCTGTATAAGTCTAATACTTAGTCACTGAAAAAGACTTATTAGATATCAATTGATAAAGAACTAACAAACTTAAAAGATCATTTGACCAATATGAAGAAAGCATTCACTTCCTATCATATTGTCATTATGAAAACATTTATGTCACACAAATAATTAAGATATAACGTGGAATCTTGATAATTCAAATTTCAAGAGAAATGCTAAAAATTTCAAGTTTGAATATGTTTGCTACTTAACAAGAATGCTATAAGTTGAAACAGAAATAAAGAAAGTGCACAGGAGGGTTATTTAAAAAAAAAAATGATTATAATTGCAGATATACAAAGTACAATAGAACAAAAGCACCAAACATTTTTTTGGATTTAGGAATTCAGGAAATTCCAAGTTTATTATATTTTATAATATCTATATATGTGAGGCACACTATAAGTTTCTGAAACTGGCCACTTGCATAAACAATATTTTAATGTAATTAGTACATTTTAAAATGGAAGTCATTGGCTGTAGAATACAGTTTGTTTCATCTAATTGTCAATTGTTTTTACATTGTGGCAACTTTTTAAAAATTCTATGGATTTAAGTTGTGAAAATTTTCGTGTATGATTTTCTGTGATTTTAAATGTAATTTGACAGCTCATCAGACCCTCATTCGGCTTCAAACCATTTTTGAAGATGAAGCACCATGCAAGATGACTATTTATAACTGGTATGCAGGATTCAAGCGCAGTTACATCAATCACAGTGACGAATGTCGTAATGGTCGCCCATCCGCCAATGTGCACAATTAAAACATTGATGATGTGTGCCATATGATCGAAACAGATAGGCATATAACCTACCATGAGATTTGGGCGTTTCATGAGCGTTGCATGAGTAAAATACAAACAATTTTACATAAACATTTGGATATGAAAAAGCTGTGCTCACAGTAGATCCCACACAATTTGACTGACATTCAAAAATTGGACTGCGTCATTTGGTGCAATGCCATGCAAGAACATTAAAATTGGTGTGCGACATAGCAACAGATGACAAAATGTGGTTTTATTCCTACGACTCCAATACAAAGCAGCAATCGACGATATGGGTCTATCGAGATAAGACAAAATCAATCAAAATGCCGCACGAAGTGCCTCTAAGCAGATGATTGCTTCTTTTTTTAATAAAACATTGCGATTCGTTGCTTTGGAGAATTATCGTATTGTGAATGGTGATAAACGGCTATTTGTTTGTTGGAAGTTATTGATGAATTCCATAAAAAAAACAGAAAATATTGTATCATCTTGCACCACGACAATGCTAGCTAGTTCTCACATGGCCAAACAGATAAATAAATTTTTGAAAGTGAAAAACATAAAAATTACGAGCAATCCTGCATATAGTCCCAACCTGGCACCTTATGACTCTTTTTTGTTTACAAAAATTAAGAATCAATTATGCGGTTAACAATTTTTAGCACCAGAAGAGGCTGTTGAAGAGTACAAAAAACATGTTTCTGAAATTGCCAGGTAGGAGTGGCATAAATGTTTTCAAAATTAGTTTATTCATATGAATAAGTGCATTTATGCTAATGGAGAATATTTTAAGAAACAATAAATTCATTCGTGACCATTCACAGTAATTTCTCATTCATTCCAGAAATTTTGACTATGCCCTATGTACTATGGAGTCAAATTTTTAAAATTTGAGTTAGAGTATAAATATATACTATCACTACCTCATAAGGAAATAACATTTTGTTTGAGTTACAAAGTGTAAATAATTTGAGATACCACATATTTAGGGGTACAATGCAAATGGCAATTTTTTTCAACTTAGTGAAGAATAAATTTAACAAGGTACGAGTTATTAAAATTCTACTATTACAATAAATACACTGCATCAAAAAAATCTCAACATTGGCCTATATATTGATTTTATAACAGAGCCTAAATTTATTTAAAGTTCCAAAATAAACTTCAATAGAAATATTAATATTAAAAAAATACAATATTCTCTCATAAAATTATTATAGGAAAGTTATGTAGTACTACAATTTAAGTGAAGATAATTAGCTACTAACAAAAAAACTTCCGAAGGAAACAAGACAAATGAACACACCCACAATCCACTATGACAACATTGTAGATGCCATATACTGAAAATACATTGTTTACCAGATCAAGACAGTCTTACACAGATTCATTAGCATGTGAATAGAATATTTTGGTAGGTAATACCTATTAAAATTGGTTAAATTTATAAGCTATATTCATAAAATAATTAAATAGAATATATGCATAATTATATTGTGAGCAATAACACAATATCTTTTATTTTAACACAATCAATGAAAGTGGAAATAATAAATGAGCCACATCGTCACCTATAGTGCCAGTGTAACAATAATTAACAAGTGCTTGGAGTGCATGTGCATCGACTCTTTCAAGAGTCACTTCACCAAGCTCAGCTTCTCTAAGTGAGCCCGTGAACATTGCTGCAAAATATTCACTACATGATGCTAGAACTACTTTGTGTGCTGGTACCCTGTAATTCGAAATTGGCAATTAAAAAATTAAATTAAAAATTATCATAACAAAGAATTATAAGGCATGAAAATATACCTGTTTCCTCCAGCTATAAGAACTACGTCACATAATTTCTGAGCATGATAATATGCATGGATATTTTTTAAAGTATTTTCGGAATGTCCTTTATCATTATACACATCGTCTTGACTCGTAGAACTAGACAGACTTAAATGACTAAATTCACGAGGCAATCCTTCATCAACAGAACTACTGGAAATATTATCTTTTGAAGTCTCGGGTTTTTGCGAGTCGCATCCAGACATGATGGTAGATATTTCTGAAAAGCCAATGAATGATTTTTTAAATCAAACAATGGACTCTCAAATACACCTATACACAAAGAACTAACTAAATATATAAATGAAAACAAAGGATTGTCATTAGTCAGATAGGCTGTCAGTTATCATCGTGACATTTACTGAGTTGTCATTAATGTCATTTCATAAAGTCTGTTTGAATTAGGCAAAGGTATTATAATAAAGCCTACTAATAGAAATATAAACAGTGAATGCTATGGAAATTAAATTTTAGAATAAATACACTACAGTTTTTTGGTTTAAACGAACGTCGTTTTCATACAAATTTATTTCGTAGCGTACTTTGATTGTATAATAGAAATAAATCCACAATTAACATTAAAAAAAGTAAATTTCTTGTTGAGATTTAGGAGAAATAAGATCACTTATTTATTTTGACATTTAATTTTAAAATCCATGGAAAATTAACAGCATTTCCGTCCGTGTGAATGCACACATAAATGAATTTAATGCGTTTATAAACATATATACAACTATATATTATTATTTAATCGTCAAAATTGAAAGCTGTCATAACTACATAGAGTACATATTTATTCTGAATATTTACTAACAAAAAGTAAAAGAGATGACTGATATAACAGCGTAATAATTGTACAGGTGCGAAAGAGATGTCCGCAATTTCAACAACTTCCGCATTATTAGACATAGCGTTGCCGTTTTAGTCTTTACAAAGTACCAACATGGATTGAGAAACAATCTCTGTTTATTTATTTATGTTTGCAGAAATATCAAATTTTTCCCCGGATTTTCACGTCTCCACTTTTTCGTTTTAAATCATACAGATATTTTAAAAAGTAATAAAAAATTACAATGACATATTTTCAGGACGATCTATAAATGGTTAAAAATATTTATGTAGTTTTATTCTTCATGAGACGTAGAGAAATTATTTAATATGTACCTACTTAAAGTCTGTTTTTTTATACATATATTATTTATATTTATGTAAGACTAATTTGAGCACGCCGTACATTATGTGCTGTTAGAAAATTGAAAATCGTACTTAAGCAATACATTTCAAATTCAGAAATTATTCATATTTGCGATTCAGAATGCATTGTCAAATCAAAAACTAAGCAACTAATGCTCACAACTAATAATGCTCACAATCAATATATCAGTTAATTAACTTTTTGCTATGAGAATGTATTTTTATATTTTTCGCGTTGGCAATAAATCTTTACCTTACATATTTTTAACGTGACTAATTGAACAGTTTTATGTTACTATTCTTATACTTTTTCATAACTAAGTTCTAATTTTCACAGGAAATATATATAAAAAGATGAAATCATAAACAATGTTAAATACTCATAAAAACCATGTAGTTGGATATGTATAAACTATATGCTAAACTAAAATTTTTAATTATCTTAAAAATTTCACGTTAATTTGTACACATAAACATTTAAAATGTTTATATAACATGCATTTATGGAAACATTGAGCCTGCAAGAATGTTTCTACAAGATATTTTTAACAGATAATATAAAAAAAGAAATAAAAATTATTGTAAAAAGCGCTTTATGTGCGATAAAAGCAATAAAGACTACCACAAAAAAATACTTAAAAATTACAAGAATTCTCTATAGATACAATATAATTTGAAACACAAAGACGTTGTTACCCAAACCGTGCATTAATAATATTATTATTGGCAACTATTCTACGTCGTGCATTGAGTTATATATTTCAATGACGTCGTGCTGTAATGTTGACACTATAAATGTAAAGTTTAAGGTAACAATTAATCTTACGACGTAAAATAATTTCCAATGGATCCGACAACGACAATGACGTAAAGAAAGATGACAACGACGCTTACGAAATATGAAACTAAAAACAAATTATGGAAATAAATTTGTTTGTTTATATTTTCTTGAAACTATGAACAAGTTAAAATTAAATGTTTCTTAGTAAATCATCTAGGAACTTTTAGGAACAATTTTATAACAATAACACATTTTGTTTTGATTCTGAAACATTTGACAACTTTGAATGACTTTTTTGAACCCATAGATATGTTCGATAAACTACAATTCCGTATGCCAATTATATTATTATTAGTATGTTTTTTAGTATATTTAACGATACATATTTATTTCTGATTCGTAAAAAATATATGATGTAGAATTTTTGCAAAATATTTTTGCACAATGTGATCATGTTATAGATTTTGAAATCGTTTACCAACCGTTGTCATAATTTTCTAAATTTAACTCATTTCGACAAAAATGTTTGACTTTTACTCAGGAATACTCAATTTTTTTGTTCGTTTTGATTAAACACTCATTAAAAACTGTTCTGCACTTAAAAAAGGTATAGCCATGAGATTTATCGTATTGTTTTCTGTAAATAATTGTCAGTAACCATTAGTGCAGGTATTCGACAAGAATTGAAAGACATAATTTTTTCATGCAAATGGAAAATTCCATTCTCGCTCAGCTATATTTGTTACACATACCCCTATATTTTTTGGCGCGTAATTGATTAACAAATATTCTTTATAAATTTGACAAACATTTTACAATCATTGTTTGCTATCGAGTCATGGACTGCGATTCTGTATTTTGAGACATATTTCGTTTCACACAAAGGAAAAACTAAAAATTTCAGCGAAACTGATCCAAACATATCATTTATTTTTTTGTAGTTTTTAGTGAATTTAACCGTCAAGCACGGTTTTACGGTTAAATTCACTAACGTTGGGAGCTGATCGATTAACGCCATTATATCGTTGTTATTTAATAGTATTATCAATGAATGGAATGAATGAATTATTTGTTTGTTTGCGGTGTACGATGACGAGTGGAAGGTGTAGAGTATCTATCTATTTATGTATGTATGTATGTTTATCACGGAAACAAAGTTGAAATAAAATTTGTGGCCCTGAAAAGGGCCGTTTAATGTTTGTTTGACCGACTGTCTGATGTGTCGCAGCGAGCAGCGGCGGCACGTAACCTCGGCGAGCGGCGCGCAAGCGCTCACGCTAACTTAGAGCTGGTGTACTTGATCACAGCCTTCGTACCTTCGCTGATGGCGTGCTTCACCAACTCGCCGGGCAGCAGCAGACGGACAGAGGTCTGCACCTCCCTCGATGTTATCGAGGGAGGTGCACGTTAAAATGTAGTTTTTTTGCTTGCTTTAAGCCATCTCTATAGTAATTTTATTGGAATCACTCAAATTCTATTATAAGAGTGCTTATTAATCTTATAAAAACACAATCACATAACCATAAGCTGCTCCAACTACTAATACTTTATATTAATTAGAATAATTTGTGTAAATTTTACAAAAACGGTTCAATTATATGAATTCTTAGTAATACTCACAGAAGCCCAAAATATGTAACTAATATCCTTTTACGAACTTTTATTATTTATTTATTATCTTCCTTCGAAATTTTATTGAAACCAGTTTAACGATTTAAGGTAGCTCCGTTAAAAACTATATCTCTCGCCCGCTTCGAGTTATGCGTGGTTTTATTATTAGCTAAATTACTTCGCTACGTTTACGATATATATAGTTCCCCGTGTAATATCCAAAATATTTTTGCATTTTCTGACTCTATGATTGTATTACATTGGATACCTTCACTGTCGGACCGCTGCCACACATTTGTTGCAAATCGCGTTTCTAAGATTGAGGAACTCGTCTCACCTTAAAACTTTTAACACGTTAATGGCAATGAAAGTCCGAGTGACTGTTTGTCACGTAGTTTACTTCCATCTGAATTAATTTCTCATCATTTGTGGTTTATGGGACCCTCTTGGACATCAAAAAATATAGCAGATTGGCCTCTCACACCCTTCGTGAGTAGTGAAGCACTTCAACAAATTAGTGAAAGTAAAGTACTAACTTTTCGTAGTAAAAGTTTTGAGCCAGAACAACAACCTTTTTTTTTATGTAAATTAGCATTAAAAATATCTTGTTAGTCTAAGTTATCGTGTATAATAATTTATATTTTTCGATTTATTTGACAACTCCCTCGTGCTAATTGTATCCACATCGCAGATTTAGGTATAGCAGAACGAGCTGTACTCATAAGCTTACAACAAATTTATTTTAGTAAGGAACGTATTCTTATTGCGAAAAATAAACGATTAAATCCATCATTAATGAAGCTTAATCCTTTTATACATAATCATTTAATACGAGTGGGTGGACGGCTTTCTTATGCTGATTTACATTTTGATAGTAAATATCCCATATTACTACCGCGCAAAGATTACATAGTTTATTTAATTATTGATTACTACCATACAACATATTTACATGCGGTTTCAAGTTTACTAATGCTTCGGCATACGTTTTGGATTATGTCCGCACGCAACATTGTAAGATTGCACATACAGCAATGTAATAATTGTTTTAAGCGCAAACCTAAAGCTCGTCAACCTATCATGGTGGATTTACTAGTTTTTCGAGTAAGGGAAGCTAAACCGTTTCTCCATACCGGCGCAGACTACGCGAGACCGATATACATTATTTTTAAAAGATGTAGAGGAGCTCTTAAACAAAAAGTCTATATATGTCTCTTTGTATGTTATGAAACAAGGGCGGTTCACATAGAATTCGCTTTGGATTTAAGTATAAAATAGCATGTATCAATGTATTTAAACGTTTTATCTCGCGTCGCGGCCCTTGTAGTGTATTGTACTTGGTCCGAGAAACAAATTTCGTTGGTGGTAAGACACATTTTAAATGAAGTGTATCACCTTATTAAATCGTAAGTATATAAAACGAATTCTCTAATGAATTATAAAAACATCGCATTGAATTTTAGTTTAAACCATCACTTTCCTCCATTTTGGAGGACTTTGGGAAGCGATTATAAAATGTATTAAAAATCAACTTTTTAAAGCGATCGGAGCTCAACTTTCGACTCACGAAGAAATGTTAACGATTCTTCCTCAAATTGAAGCTCTGTTGAATTCACGACCGCTATCAGTTTTAAATTCGGATTCAGTAGAACCGTTACCTTTGACTCCGTCGCATTTTCTTACACTTACGCCTTTAAAGCCATTACCTGCTCCGGATGTATCGCATGAATCTACGAATATTTTGAAATGCGAGCATTTACTTGATAAAGTAATTCAGAGTTATTGGAAGCGTTTGAAAGATGAAGTTTCACATACTTTACAAATACTCAAAAATGAAATTTTCTCTCTAATCCTGTACAAAAAGAAACTGTTGTTATTCTACGTGAAGACAACGCTCTTCCCTTACACTGGCCGCTGGGGGTCATTGCTACAATAGGGCTACTTTGGGTACTGCATCAGGATATTTGAAAAGATCCGTTGTTAAATTGTGCCCGTTGCCATTGCAGTAACTATTATTAACTAACACTATCTTCTTTCATGTATAATTTTAACTTAAGTATAATGTAATACATTTTTGTATTCACTTACTTTTTATATATTTTATTACATATTTAAATACATTTAATTAGCTTACTTGTGATCATAGGATTTCTTTCTAATATTTTGTTAGCGCTTCTAATACTACTACTGTATTACGATACGATATTATATACGATACTAAGCTCTTCTTGTTTAGAAGTGGAAACTATCTTCCACTTCTAGGCCGGGCGTAAGCTTACGCCCGCATTATTAGTTTTCAGTACATGTACTAATTCCTTAATAATTATTAGGATTCCCATCATTCTCCCTTATTCATTACGAGCAAAGATGTTGGCACATCCGCCCTCGCCCCGCGCGGATGAAAGTGCCCGCTCCCGCTTTACGCATGCCGCGTGGCTTGCTATATACAAATAACTTAAAGTTTTGGTGGAAAACCAGTGGTTGGAGCTCCAAGATTGACAGTGAGTCCTTACTTTTCTTTATTCTTAGACTTAAAATTAATACTCTGGTTGTTTTTATATAAATTTGATATCAGGAACAATAGAACCAGCGACATAATAGATCGAAGGAATTCATTACTTTATTTTAATCGCATCGCATAGTATCGCATTCAATATTATTTGAACATATTGATAAATAAACATCAAATTGTCGGGTGACTGCCTATAGAGCTACCCTGGTGAAATATTTTTTTCTATGAATTTGTAAAATGTAAGTCACAGCTTTTTTGTCAAAATGCCATCTGTTAGATCGTAAAATGTAGGTCAGTGTTTTCATTAAAAGCACCATCTGTTAGATCGTGAAATGCAAGTCAGTGGTTTCTTTAAAAGCGTCATCTGTTAAATCGAAAGGTGTAAGTCAGTGTTTTCTTTAAAAGCGTCATCTGTTAAATCGAAAGGTGTAAGTCAGTGTTTTCTGTAAAAGCACCATCTGTTAGATCGTAAGATGTAAGTCAGTGTTTTCTGTAAAAGCTCCATCTGTTAAATCGTAAAATGCAAGTCACTGTTTGCTGTAAAAGCGTCATCTGTTAGAACGTAAGATGTAAGTTAGTGTTTTCTGTAAAAGCACCATCTGTTAGATCGTGAAATGCAAGTCAGTGTTTTCTTAAAAAGCGTCATCTGTTAGATCGTAAGATGTAAGTCAGTGTTTTTGTAAAAGTACCATCTGTTAGATCGTGAAATGCAAGTAGTGTTTTCTGTAAAAGCGCCATCTGTTAGAACGTAAGATGTAAGTCAGTGTTTTCTGTAAAAGCACCATCTGTTAGATCGTGAAATGCAAGTCAGTGGTTTCATTAAAAGCGTCATCTGTTAAATCGAAAGGTGTAAGTTAGTGTTTTCTTTAAAAGCGTCATCTGTTAAATCGAAAGGTGTAAGTCAGTGTTTTCTGTAAAAGCGCCATCTGTTAGATCGTAAGATGTAAGTCAGTGTCTTCTGTAAAAGCGTCATCTGTTAAATTGAAAGATGTAAGTCAGTGTTTTCTGTAAAAGCGCCATCTGTTAGATCGTGAAATGCAAGTCAGTGTTTTCTTTAAAAGCGTCATCTGTTAGATCGTAAGATGTAAGTCAGTGTTTTTTGTAAAAGTACCATCTGTTAGATCGTAAAATGTAGGTCAGTGTTTTCATTAAAAGCACCATCTGTTAGATCGTGAAATGCAAGTCAGTGGTTTCTTTAAAAGCGTCATCTGTTAAATCGAAAGGTGTAAGTCAGTGTTTTCTGTAAAAGCGTCATCTGTTAAATCGAAACGTGTAAGTCAGTGTTTTCTTTAAAAGCGTCATCTGTTAGATCGTAAGATGTAAGTCAGTGTTTTTTGTAAAAGTACCATCTGTTAGATCGTGAAATGCAAGTCAGTGTTTTCTGTAAAAGCGCCATCTGTTAGAACGTAAGATGTAAGTCAGTGTTTTCTGTAAAAGCACCATCTGTTAGATCGTGAAATGCAAGTCAGTGGTTTCTTTAAAAGCGTCATCTGTTAAATCGAAAGGTGTAAGTCAGTGGTTTCTTTAAAAGCGTCATCTGTTAAATCGAAAGGTGTAAGTCAGTGTTTTCTTTAAAAGCGTCATCTGTTAAATCGTAAGATGTAAGTCAGTGTTTTCTGTAAAAGCACCATCTGTTAGATCGTGAAATGCAAGTCAGTGTTTTCTGTAAAAGCGCCATCTGTTAGAACGTAAGATGTAAGTCAGTGTTTTCTGTAAAAACACCATCTGTTAGATCGTGAAATGCAAGTCAGTGTTTTCTTTAAAAGCGTCATCTGTTAAATCGAAAGGTGTAAGTCAGTGTTTTCTTTAAAAGCGTCATCTGTTAAATCGAAAGGTGTAAGTCAGTGTTTTCTGTAAAAGCGTCATCTGTTAAATCGAAACGTGTAAGTCAGTGTTTTCTTTAAAAGCGTCATCTGTTAGATCGTAAGATGTAAGTCAGTGTTTTTTGTAAAAGTACCATCTGTTAGATCGTGAAATGCAAGTCAGTGTTTTCTGTAAAAGCGCCATCTGTTAGAACGTAAGATGTAAGTCAGTGTTTTCTGTAAAAGCACCATCTGTTAGATCGTGAAATGCAAGTCAGTGGTTTCTTTAAAAGCGTCATCTGTTAAATCGAAAGGTGTAAGTCAGTGGTTTCTTTAAAAGCGTCATCTGTTAAATCGAAAGGTGTAAGTCAGTGTTTTCTTTAAAAGCGTCATCTGTTAAATCGTAAGATGTAAGTCAGTGTTTTCTGTAAAAGCACCATCTGTTAGATCGTGAAATGCAAGTCAGTGTTTTCTGTAAAAGCGCCATCTGTTAGAACGTAAGATGTAAGTCAGTGTTTTCTGTAAAAACACCATCTGTTAGATCGTGAAATGCAAGTCAGTGTTTTCTGTAAAAGCGCCATCTGTTAGAACGTAAGATGTAAGTCAGTGTTTTCTGTAAAAGCACCATCTGTTAGATCGTGAAATGCAAGTCAGTGGTTTCTTTAAAAGCGTCATCTGTTAAATCGAAAGGTGTAAGTCAGTGTTTTCTGTAAAAGCGCCATCTGTTAGATCGTAAGATGTAAGTTAGTGTTTTCTGTAAAAGCACCATCTGTTAGATCGTGAAATGCAAGTCAGTGTTTTCTTTAAAAGCGTCATCTGTTAGATCGTAAGATGTAAGTCAGTGTTTTCTGTAAAAGCACCATCTGTTAGATCGTGAAATGCAAGTCAGTGTTTTCTGTAAAAGCGCCATCTGTTAGAACGTAAGATGTAAGTCAGAGTTTTCTGTAAAACACCATCTGTTAGATCGTGAAATGCAAGTCAGTGTTTTCTTTAAAAGCGTCATCTGTTAAATCGAAAGGTGTAAGTCAGTGTTTTCTGTAAAAGCGCCATCTGTTAGAACGTAAGATGTAAGTCAGTGTTTTCTGTAAAAGCACCATCTGTTAGATCGTGAAATGCAAGTCAGTGGTTTCTTTAAAAGCGTCATCTGTTAAATCGAAAGGTGTAAGTCAGTGTTTTCTTTAAAAGCGTCATCTGTTAAATCGAAAGGTGTAAGTCAGTGTTTTCTGTAAAAGCGCCATCTGTTAGATCGTAAGATGTAAGTCAGTGTTTTCTGTAAAAGCTCCATCTGTTAGATCGTAAAATGCAAGTCACTGTTTGCTGTAAAAGCGTCATCTGTTAGAACGTAAGATGTAAGTTAGTGTTTTCTGTAAAAGCGCCATCTGTTAAATCGAAAGGTGTAAGTCAGTGTTTTCTGTAAAAGCGCCATCTGTTAAATCGAAAGGTGTAAGTCAGTGTTTTCTGTAAAAGCGCCATCTGTTAGATCGTAAGATGTAAGTCAGTGTTTTCTGTAAAAGCACCATCTGTTAGATCGTGAAATGCAAGTCAGTGTTTTCTTTAAAAGCGTCATCTGTTAGATCATAAGATGTAAGTTAGTGTTTTCTGTAAAAGCGCCATCTGTTAGGTCGTAAAATGTAATTCAGTGTTTTCTTTAAATCGTGTCTTGTATTACATCGTAAAATGTAAGTTACTGTTTTTTTAAAAGCGTCATCTTTTGCGTGTGTGTACGCAATATTCCTTACATACTTACAAACAAATTTGAAGTTAACATAATAGACAAAAGTAAGTAACTAATCTAACTTTTTGCCTCTTTTTAATCAACACTAATAATATTATCTCTTTCTTAATATTATTGAACCACAAAATTCAACAATAAAACAAAATCTGTATAACTCCCTAATCTTAAATCCAAACCTAAATTTCCTAAAGGTGCAGATTCATTACTATTAGTAATTTTTAATGACTTGAATGAACGTTAGAAGAATAAGGTTAGTCAATAGTTCTTTTTGTTTGATTTTAATTTATTTGAGTATTTACTCTATTCTTCCCTGAATACGTAGCGTGTAGATAGTTTTACTTTTGAATTGATTCATAAAGATTCTTATAATTTTGTAATATGAGTGTATTACCAGATTTATTATTAATTGGGTCAATATCAAGATGCCAAAAAACAATAATAAATATTATGTAACATTTAGACAAACAAGTAGAACAGTTTTTGATAAAACTTTTAAAACACATTTTGCTAAAATTTGTCTTTCGTAATTCTAAACCTAGAATTTATTTTTTTTTTAAAACAAAAAATGCAATACTACTTTACTATCGGTAATTATTAAAAAAAAAATTTAATGTGATCCTATTTCAATACCGTACAAGTGGTCCCTTATAGCATAGCATAGACGTGCACCAATAATAGTGAGACTTATTTTTGAATTTTGATTTCAAGCACTGAGAAACCAATAGTCGAGCGGCTTCATTGTATTATTTTCCAAGGTATACAATTTTTCAAATTATATAATTCTCTATGACATGTTTACAGTTACAATTGACAAAGGAAATAAGGAAGAGATTTACATGTTTTATTTTAAATTTAATCATTACAGTGAATATTAAATATTGATCCATTCAAAAATAAATGCAGCGTTCAAATAGTAACTAAGCAAAAACTCAAGATAATTGTGTGCTAAAAATAGATAGAACATTTAAGATTATGCAAAGCGATTTCTTGGATGCAACATTTGTGAGGAGTGAAAGCTTTTTTTTTGTATTTCTGCCCGTGCGAAAGGCAAGGAGGGCAAAAATCCATTATGGACAGTCCGTGCGCCCGGACGCACGGGGTGTGTCTGACTCTCACGGACTAAAAACCCCCTCAAGCATTACGGCGCTTGCCCTTAGTCCAAAGGCTATTAAGCCCGTGGACTATGCAGGCTTCATCTAAGCGGCCAGAAGTCACAGGGGTGCCAACAGCGCGAAGATCAGGAAACCCTTCCGGGTTATCCCGACGTAATAATAACGTCCGGGTGAATATGTTGCCCCGGGAAGAGGCAAAAATAACTAAACTACCTATTACGTGTATAATAGATATTAAAATAGACGACGCTTGAAAAAGCGAGTAGTGGAGGGGGTGGTAAAAAACCGCGAAAGGCGGTTTTAAAACTAACGGTTCCGGTTGAGGGCATACGCCCTTGCATCACTGAATTTAAAGTTAAATTCGCAAAATGACCTAAATAACCGTTACGTAAAAACGTAACGTAAACTAACTGAATTTAATTCGGAATGGATTTAACCATCAATAACGTAGTGAAGTGAAAGCGTATATAACCGCTTTAAATTCTAAAAGCTTGGGGTTACGAGGAGGACGTATACAGACGCAACATGAGCGCTTTACGTGCTGCGTGGTCAACTTGGGAATTAAATTATACGCATCCACACCATTTGTGTTCAAAAATGCGTCTTCATAAAATTTTATATAACAACTCACAGATGTCAGTAGAAGTCGTTTCCAGTTAAAATTTTGGCTTTTGCAAAGTTACGCCCGTATTCGTTTTGTGCGAAGTCATAGGTGGGGAGAACGAAATCAACGGAAAGCCAGCGTTCGCAGCGAATAATTTAGGCGTTTTAAGAGGCTGTTTTTAAACTATCGAGTTATGGAATACACGCGCAGTTTCTAAAATTAATACTTAAAAATAAAATGAAACCACCAGAGATGCTCTTTCGTGAACAAAGTACTAACAGTAAAGATAAATGTAAGTTTTATTAATTTGCGATTGCCAAACGTAAAACAACCCAAGGAAATTAGTGCATTGCTGTAATGAGAAGATAAAAACTTATAAAAAGAAAAAACCGGCCAAGTGCTAGTCGGACTCGCGCACCGAGGGTTCCGTACAAACCTGTAGGTATATGAATAAAAATTCACCCATCACGACAATCGAGTCATAGTTATGGTATTTATTATTGTATATATTGTATGGTATTTATTTATTTATTGCAAAATGAAATCCATGACATTACAATATGGAAAGCTGGAGGAGTGTAAATTTAAAACAAAGGTCTTTTATCGTTTCAGTAATCCTTTATTTTATATTAACACATCATTCATTACATAATATTACATTAGCCTTGCAGCAATCTTGCAAAAGTTCTTTTATCAAAGTTTTTTAATCACTATTTAGAAATCTGGTTCAAAAATACTAGTTAAGTATTAAATTGGAATCAGATCTGAAAATAGTGACTGAAAAAGCCAAGCCATAAAAGGTGAAAGAAAAAAAAATAGAAAATGGTGACCTGTTGCCGTTATCAATATTGAGCGAAAATGAGCAAAAAAATCACGTTTGTTGTATGGGAGCCCCCCTTAAATATTAATTTAATTTCAATTTAATTATTTATTTTTAAAATGAATATATAACTAAATATTCTGTGAATATTTCAAGCGTCCACCTGTTTTCGTTATCAATATCGAGCCAAAACGAGCAAAAAAATTACGTTTGTTGGTAGCCCCCTTAAATACATATTTCATTCTGTTTTTTAGTGTTTCTTGTTATAGCGGCAACAGAAATACATCATCTGTGAAAATTTCAACTATGTAACTATTACGGTTCATGAGATACAGCCTGGTGACAGACGGACGGACGGACGGACAGCAGAGTCTGAGCAATAGGGTCCCGTTTTTTACCCTTTGGGTACGGAACCTTAAAAAGAAACCCATGACTTTAATATTCGTTTAAAAATAATACTGATAAAAGCGTATATTAAGAAATTAGTACGTTTTTTATAAACAATTATTTTGACATTGAAAATGTTCTTTCGATCGCCTCAGAAAAGGCCTCATTTCCAGCGAAAGTGCGAATACGCTTTGTGCCGTGAGCTCTAAATTTAGGAGAATGATTCAGACGTTAAAAGATGCGTGTGGATAAGGACTACATAAAGATGAAAAACATTAAAAATAAAATTATTTGTAATTTATTGATAAAATCACAAAAACCGCCGATAAAAATAGCTGTTTTAGGACGTTTCTAAGGGCCATTTTTAAATCTCTATAGATTTTTTAAAGATTATAATTTTTATATTGAAATTGAATTCAGTATTTCAAGTATTTTTTCATTTGAACAAAGATTTTCTTGGAATTATTTAAAAAATATATTTTAAAATTCGGGAAATAATATGTTTTATGTTATGCCCAATTAATGGATATTATTGTGGCGCTGATTTTTATTTTTATTACTTTCATTTTATTTTTTATTTGTCATAGAGTTCATAAACTTAATAACAAAAATAAAGTCGTGTAGAACCCGGGATAATTTGTAATATTTAATTAGCTTTTTCTTTTATAATTTTAAATTGTCTTATTAAATGACAAAAAACTCCGATGTATGTTACAATTACAGCGAGTTTCACTAAAATGAAAAGTTTAATCATGTTGAACATTTGTTACATATCGAGCCTTATTTATCTAAAACAAAAACAAAAAAACTATTTTATTAATGAAATTATTCTTATACTATTTGTATGTGAAATAAATCATAAATTTTTCAATAACTTTTAAAGATGTAGTGTGACTTGAGTAAATGACTTGCATTATTCCTTTGATGATTGTGGCTCGAATGCAATTTTATAAGTGATTGATTGAAAACTCGCTCTTATAATTATTTCCATGTTTCATTTGAAAGAAAATGTTAAAAGAATCGTTACTAATTTAACAAACACATAACAATTTAATTGAGAAATAATATTTTTCGATTTTTATTATTCGCCATTAATCTATGTTAAGCTTTAACATTACTCTATCTAATTCTTACGGAGTTTTGAACTGTCTTATTGAAAATTGCTTACTGAAATCATACAAATATAGAAACAAATACGAATTGTCACTTGTTTTGAATACTCAATTTTGTTTAATCAATAAAGATTTTTTTAATCGCGTAGTCCTCTTCGCATTCGTAGTAAACATATCGCTAACAGCCCCTTTAATTCAAACATTAGGTGGCGCTACAGTCGCGCATGGAGATATATGAAATGTTTTCTGTAAACTCAGTTGTAAGAAGCAATTGAGTTACTAGAACAAATATATATTTTACATATATGGGTGTGTATACCTAGGCAGCTGTCTACAAGGAGCGCCGCGATGGCGCGTGAACATAATCATTCGGACTTTATTATGTGAACTCATAAAGTGTCACTCATACAAAAATCATCCGACGCGCTTAAAAAAAATACATGTATATTCTTTATTGTTTTCCGAATTAAACTTCCCAATTGCGAATTCGTTTGTTTGTGGTGTATGTTCGTGATAGGGTTAACTAATACTACTTATCAAGTACATTTCGTAACTTGGTTGACTATTACTCGTCATATAAACTGTAAAGTCTACTTTGTTATTATAGTTTTTTTTTTAATTTTTATGTATACTAATGCCGTGAATTTTTTCACATATCCAAAAATATCCATTTAGTTATGGGTATTTGACTAATAAAAATTAATAAGTTAAAGTTAGTATTTCGTAAACGGATCCCTAGATTGAAAAATGGATTATATCAACCTGCAATGTTTTTGAATGTTATCCAATCACACTCCACACCATCAAATAGACAAAAAAAATTATACCCACTTTATCTGTAGGGAAGGTACACCAAAATTTTTTTTTATTTTATTCTACCACTTTGTGGGCGTGATTAATACGTATACCCATAGACGACGCTTGCCTGCAACATGCATTAACATGCAGCATGCAACACCCACCGCTGACCCTCGAATCTGCCTCTCCACTACGAATCTCTATCCAAATGATTGAATATTGATTCCAGAAGGTTGACAGATATCGAACACCTAAGCAAGTGTTATTTATTTTTATAATTAAGCGGAATTAGATAATTAAGCGGAATTAGATAATTATAAAAATAAATAACACTTGCCGATATCTATCAATCTGGAATCAATATTCAATCTGAATTTTCAGTGCATGTTACACAACATCTATTTCCGCAATTAACACCTCACACCATACAATATGTATACCCATATCATGCCCTTTCTGGTACTAAGAGTCTCTGAGTTAAGAGCCGCGGACAAACAGAGATAAGGACAGATTGACGGACGGACGAACGGACAAGGTAAAATTTATAAGCGTTCCTTGTTTACTAAAGAACCCTAAAAGGAGCTTTGGTATGAATGCACAAATGATACACTTCTTCTTCTGACTGAGGCATTTATTAACATTTATTTTTGGTTTTCGAAATTTTTTATCTTAATACAACATACATAGTAATTAACAATACATAATAAATAGTCCAAAAGTATATTACGCCTACAAAACAGCGTAGTCGTTATAAGTTTATCGCCGTAATATGAGTTGCTTACACATTAAGTAATGTTTCGGGTAATGTCAAGGCAACTCACGGGGCGTGCGGTGTCGCGCCTGCGGCTCGACGCTCGGACCTTGGGGAACACCGGTTTGCGCGGTGCGACTGCTCCGTCTCTTGTCATCCGGGCGAATGCGAAAATATAAATCTCTATCTAGTAGTAATCGAATAGATATACGGTCCTACAAAAATAGTTGCCTTTTCGAATCGTGTTCACAATGAGGAACTGCTCAAGCGATCCCTGACCTTCGGCGCTAGTCCTCACGTGGGCGAGCGGTTTTGTTGTGTGAAGGAAAAAAAAAAAGGAAATCCTTGCGTGTACCTGGCCGAACTGTTTGTTTTACGTGCGGAAAACGGCATCGATGCGTGCATCAAAAAATATCCTCTAAACGTGCCGAATTTGTTACTGGCGATATTGCTGTTCAATGGACAAACACGACGCATTCTGCAGTTGACAACGGCCTGGGCAGGAGTGGTGAGCGTGTCTTCACTTGCATCGGGCGTTTACAGTCGCAAAACATGTCATAAAATGTAAAAATCTTTAGAAACTTTCATATCAATGTGTACTTTAGTATATTTAATACACAATACGCATAGAAAAATTGTGCTTTATAGGTAGAGGGTGCTCTTTATAGCGACATAGGGCGGCGCGGGCGCGGTTCTGCGGCGAGCGCCGACTGCCGCACGCGCGCCGTCCGTGTGTTAGCCGAGTAGTGCGGGAGTTTATCGTATCTTACAACACACACATATCGATAAAATTGACCGAAATTGCTAAATGTTTCAAACGTAACGCGAACATATGTCACGTCGGGTACCGCTACAAATGTATCATTAAATAGTACACAAACGAAGGAGCCGTTTATACGGGATACATTGTAGGTGTCAGCCCGCATTTTATATAGACTAGATATGACGTAACGTAGCATATTACATAAATTAATCACATTCATAGGTACATAATTTATTTGCGAGATCATGATTTGCAGCTTAACCTACTATCTTTAAAATATCACAATAAATTGCTGTGCATATACATAACAGGCAAATTTTGAGTGCAATTACAGTAATATACGAAATATATCATATAAGTTATATTTCGAACTATTGAAAAGTTTATGTACAATAAACGTAGAGATAAAGACCAATGGTCTCTGGTTTAAATGATATACAGATAGTACTCATTCGCTTAACCATAAAAAAAAAAATAACGAACTTATAAACATATAACAAATTGTAAATAAGTGCCGAAACTTTGGGTGGGCATAACCCAACGTAAAAATACAAGAAAGTTGAGAGAATTTATTGCACAACTTATAGGATCGTAATAATAACGGGATACACGTTTCAGGCAAAACAAACATGAAAGGAACGCTCGATCTCTGTCACCGTGTAAAGTCGTTTGTTTACTTGTGCGTTTGTGAGAGGTTTGGAACGGCCGCTTCAATCATCAAAGCAATTTCTCAATTTATCGTGAAATCATTAATATAGTTGGCCTTCGAGGTTGCCCACTCTCAGCGCGTTTAAAATATCACAGGGTCTGATGGCTCAAGAACGAATGTTCTAACAGACTCTGGTAGATATTTCAACGTATCCGTATAATACTCAAGGATTAATAAATGAAGCAAGGGATTTTGAGACCGGAAACTGTTTATAGCGTCTTTTGTTTCGAGATTTATAGAGTAAATTACAATAATCAGATACCAATACAGAAAATAATTATTAGTTGATTTTGCTAATATTTTATTATGGAATATAACTGAATGATTATAGATGACGAATACAAAAAGAGGGGTAAGAGAACACGCATTGCTTTGATGAGCCTCCCGAGCGGCCACCCGCACCCGTCCACGCGTTAACACTAAATAGTTATAGACACCGCCTACAATGTAAATAATTTATATTGTACATCAATTGTACTATTTGACTATAGTGACGTATAGAAAATCTAACAATTATTATCGAAATAATCTAAATTCATTAATAAACATATCAATTTGGTAATTTCACCTTTTACATCTAGATCTAGATTTACTCACGTAAAATCATGTGCTATAAACTGTATGAATATTCGTGCATAATTTAAGAAAAACGACGCGATATATTATATTAAAATTACGATTCTAAAACATTTAAGCAACTAACTAGGTTATAATATAAATATTTATTTTATATCAAATCTAGTAACACCAATATAAATTTAATTATCATATTTTATATGAATTATTTGAATGCATAGCCTATGATTACATTTATATTATTAGGCACAATACAGAACGGAATGCCTGATCGGTTAAGTTGTTACGGATATTAGTCGTATTTACGACTATGTATTGAAATTACAGTTAAATTATTAACAATTACACAACTTACATAGTTTCAAACGCGAGCGTGTCTTATTGAATTGTAGTTTCAACATGCACTGTAACAAAAGTAAGTTCCGTCCTGCACAGTGGCTCCATCTAAACGTTTACACGGTGAAGAAAGACGAACGACTTGTGAAATTCAATGTAGCAAAAATAACTGTTATGTTTTCTTTTAATGTGAGAACGCTTTTAAAAAGGCTCCCACGGGTCTGAGTTGGCGACGAAACACTTTTGTATTCGCCAAATTTTTTAGTGACCTCAAAAGTTGTGGGGGTAAAGTGGAGTGTAATTCATGTACGACCAAAAAATCAGTCATATCGTCGCGACGGGAAGCTTTGCATGAGCTATTCATTTAGAGCTTGGAATGGGCTAAAGAGCGAAAGGTAGAACGAAAAGTTGACGGGTCAAACCTTTTTCCGGTTGAGAAATTGCAAAAGCTACTTTCAAACGATAACACAAAATTACAGGACGATGCAGCATCAGAAACAACGCGAAACGGCTCGATAGCTCGGGCCAGTTCGCATTGTACCAAATAAATATAAAAATATATCAACAAAAATCATTAAATGCATAAATATGTCCTCATAAATATGCTCGACGCTACAATCATCCGTTAAGGACTTATTAACGCAAAAAAAATTATGTTAGTGTAATACTATCCACCCCGACCGATTTTTAATACAAAGAAATAAATACTTATGTTCAAATAATTCAGTCTTTCATGAGGATGAAAAGTGACACGAGTGCAGATTTATTTTGGTCAATAAATTCTCTCTAGAAATGTATGAAAAAAAAAATAAACGAAAAATGGTCAAACAAAAATATACTATTATATTATAACAGTAAAGTAATTAACTAGACTAACAAATAAATTATTAATAAATTGTAACAACGATTAATATCAGTCGAAATACTTATTTTCTTGTGCTAAAAGGACAGATAGTACAACGAACACATTCTGTACAAACATTGAGTAGGTATCTAAAATTCATAAACGATTCAACGAGTATTCGACATCGGTTATACGTGGGTATGATATCATAATTAATAATAACAATAGCTGCGTGTAGCTCTGGTTTACATCGACGAGTCGTCAGCGTCAAGACTGCGCGGTGCGCGGCGCGGCGGGCGCGCCCTTCGCGCCGCCCGCACCGCATCGAGTAGGCCGAACTTAAAACGAAACGTCGTCGTGTCGTTTCGTGCTACGCGATACTCGGCGGAAACGAGGAATGTAATCGACACTTCTGAAACCATACGAAACTCAGTTTGGAATGTAAAAAGTGTTAAATATCTAAGATTTAAAAGTTCTACCGTCTAACGACTTCGACTACCAGTCTCACAATTTATTTCGATAAGTGCTAGTATTCATCGGAGTACACGGAAATCAAAGTAATCGATCGCGACTCGGATGCGGCCGCGCCGCGGGCCGGGCCGGGCGGCGGCGCCGGGGGCCGGCCGCCGCGCCGCCGCCACTGATATGTGTCGCCGGCGCGCTCGCGGTGCGCCGTCCACGGCTCGATCCTTGCGGCTCGTCATCATTTTCGCAGTCGGTGAATCGGGTCCGGCCCGCTTGAGGCCGGCGAGCGTAAAGTAGGATCAGGTTCGGCGGCGAGTAGGTGTACGGTGCCGGGGTCGGCGGGGGCTGCGGAGGCGGCGGCGGGGCGATGCGGGCGGCCTCTAGCGGCCGCGCGCCCATCGTAGTAGTGCATCCGCCAGCACGTCTAGATGCGCTTTCGTCTGAAATTAAAAATTTTATATTTGCCAAGGTGCTATTCTCAAAGGTATTACACATACAAAAATCTAGGCATTGATTGATCTTGCAGGCAAACCTCTTAAGCTTCTCGCATTGTTTTCAGCGGCAATGTTTTCGATTTTAAAATTATCAGTGTTCTCTTTTAAAACTATTGGATTTAAAAGAAATGACTAATTGATATCTTTGAAATATGTGCCAAAGATATCTTTTGAACGAAGCAATCCATTTGAACGACGTTTGCGGTATTCGAAGTAGTTTTTTTAAGTTTAAAAAATATTTAGATTTTAATAATTGACCCATCAAGCAATCTAAAATATTTTCTTTTATTAAAAATCTATAAACAATTTCTTTTAATTTATTTCTCAATAATCAAAAATTCTTATAATTATTGAGAAATATATACTTTTTTGAATTTTGCGTTTTTTCTTGAAAATTTCTTGAAGAAATTAATCTTTTTCGATGAAGTTCATATTTTGATTTAAAAATATTGGACGCACCAAATAACATTCATATTTTTGATAGCAAAATACGTTATTAGTCAATGTGATAAAATAATAGTAGTTACTGGCCAAAGATTCAAGAAAAATGTATTATAAGAAAAAAAAAAATAAGTAACAATATCTATACTTATTCTTCATATTAATATGATCTAGCTATATGCTGCGATTATAAAAAATGCTGTCGATATCATTTATTCTTTGCAATTATGGAAAGAATAAATTTATATAAATAAATACATATTATCATATCGAATTTTTTCTACCCCTCATTCTTTATTAGTTGTAATCCAATGCGACCAAACTGTTGTGAAAAGGGTTTACAACTTTACTTTTTCATCAAAATATCGTAACTAATCTCCTGGATAAGAAAAAATAAGAAAATTGAAAACATTTTCAAAGTCAAGTGTTAATTATCTTAAATTCATAATTTTACGCTTTGCCTGTATGTTCAATATTTTTGGTGTTATAGAAAGTTCCAAAACTAGATCTTCAATTAATCCCTAAAAAATTTAAATAAGTATATAGTATATTTTTTAATCCATAGACCGTTTGTTTCCTTCATATTGCTACGACGTTTCGCGTTATGTATATTTAATATAACTCTTGGCCATGTCATAGTATTTCTCCCTAATCAAACTTGTATCTTTACATTTTATTATTTCAGTTTTTGTTGGTGGTACTGTTCTACCATTATTAGAATCATTGGCCATTAGAAACAATGCAAAAGAATTAATGTATATATTTCGATAGATTCTTTCTTTCTATAAATAGATACTTAATCATCTCAACTACGTAAATAATGATGTACGATGAAAACCAATATGAACAAATTATAATTATTAATATTGATGTTGGCTGTACTTACATCATCTACCGTTTAATCAGTAACAAATAATCATTGTTAATAATGTATACTATGTTCTGTTTTACCACAACATAACGATAAATTATTTAATAATTGCACATAATAGTCATTTGTTTCGCGAATCACAGTGAAGATTTGAAATAAAGTATTTTCGTATACTTCATTTATACGCAAAAGTATAAAGCATATTCACCAAAAATAAAGTAAAATATTTTATTATAATGAATGACTGGCAACCCTAACTGAAAATGTCGAGGTAACATATAAGCTCCATTAACACAACAGCTGTACTGTAGTCGCGAGTTATTAAGAACGTTTCAAGTGGATTAAAATGAACAAACTCTATGGTTATGGTGAACGTGAAAAATGTCCTCATGGAAAAAGCCTCACACCAAGTAATCAAAAAACACGCCCAACGGTAGGCATAGATATATACACGATTTAAAACTCCACAGTGATCTTTATCGACGTTTGATTGTGACTTCATATAAAAAATTGTAATCTATGCCTACATTAAAGTAACCTAGGATGTTTTAAAAACAGCCTAGATCGGTAGCTCGTTGAGATCAATTCGGGATTATATTATACTGTGCTCTTTGTATAAAGCGTATTGCTAATACAAACATATCCACCTCAGTAAAACGAGAGAGTCTTTTTAGATTAGAGGGGATAAATAATACGCGATCATCGCCGCCCTTCCATGAACCAATAGAATAATAAACACTTCTTATGTACTCTGCATGTGTGTTCGGAACACTGAGGAATTTGCTAACTCGTTGCTAACACGTCGCGGTTCTTTTGTAAAGATATGATATTTTCTTAAAGTCTGAATTTTGTGGTACGTTAGAATTGGCGAAAGTGGCTCGCTCCGTAGCGTTTAGATGCGCACAGTACAAAGTTGGGCGTAATAGCTATGTGGCGACCGCTGCTGAATATTACTTTGATACGAGAAGGCGTTTGCGCATGTGCTGAGGTGAAAATTTTCACCATACTCACAGTAATTATAAATTTATATTCAACCTTCTGTTGTGGATTATTTAGTCCAATAAAAGTATTAAAGTTTGATTGCATATTTATATATAATTGAAGAAACTGAGATACAATGCTAAAATATTTTGTCTCAAAATCAAAAGAATGTTATATCTACGGTCAATCCAAAATTGCAAAATAAAAAAACGCTGCATAGTTAGAGAAGTAAAATAATTTACTAAGAAAAAAGTGCCTTTTTAATTTCATAATTTTATATTTTGGTAAAATATTAAATTCAAGAGTTTTGATACGAGTCATATGTATGTGACACTTAAAATTCTTAGAACTAGCCATTTAGAAACTGTAAAATGAAAAAAAAATAAATTAAAATTTTAAAAATAGCACTCTTTGGCAACGTTATTATGTATATTGTATCCATCTGTAATTTGTTTTTATGCATCGCTGGCACAGAAAAAAATGTTTGTCCAACTTCAACATAAATTTAACGCGAGATAATTTTTGTGTAATAGTTTCTATGATTTTCGTTGCTATTTAAGCCAACAAGAAAGTTATAACAGACTTCGATTGGTTTTTCACAATGAAGCTCTATCCCTTGGAACTTTTTATACTAGGTTCAACGAGTTAAAAGGCGATCGTACTAATCTAACTGACTATCTGCGTGGGTGAGATCTTTCTACGGCGACGGCCGAAGATAACATCAGTGCTTTGCAGCTCCAGCAGATTCGGATAAGCTTAGGTATCGGTATGAGTCAAGTGCGCAAAATCCTTCGTGAACATTTCGCGGTTAGGAAGCTTTGTATGTGCTTTGTGCATACCTCATAATTTGATCGAAGCTCAAAACCTCTTTCGTGTCTGTTGATGCCGTGAAATGATGCGAAGATTTGCTGGTAGTGACTCAAATACCGAATATGTCTTTGTAACAGGTGAGAAAAGTTGGACTTAGTGTTGCGATTTCGAAACCAAAACGCAGTAAGCTCAGTGAATGTTTCTTTTGGAAGAGTTGCCTACTAAAGTAAAACGAGATAGAACCGTCGGAAAAAAAATGGTGGCCTCTTTTTTCGGAGTGACAAATCATTATGCAACAATCGATTTAGAAGATAAGAAAACAGCCTCTGCAGACTGATGTACTGACAGTTGTTTGGTCTCTTGTTTTAGAAAAAGTTCGGAAAAAACGACTTCGCAGTGGGTTTCTCCTTCATCATGACAACGCTTCAACTACATACCGCCACACAAATAACTAGCTATTTGGGGACATTAGGTATATTGGCTCACCCATCTTACAACCCCGATTTCGCACCACGCAATTTTCATTTACTTCCTAAAATAAAAGAAAAACTTCAAGAAAAGTGATTTACGGGCGCCTAGGGAGCTGTGTTTGCATATGAAAAGGCCGTCGAAGCAACGTCGAAGCGAGGTGCTTGTAGGCAAAGTGTTTCTCTCAGCGGTTCCATTGTATGTAGCTATGTATTGACCTCAACATACAGTATTTTTAAAAACCAAAATAATAAAAACAACTTGCTAGTTTGCTCAATTTTCCATTTACCAAGAACTTTAAGATTGACCTACATATCTAGTTGAAGCGCTGAATCAGAAATGTATAGCGATTTGATTATAATAAGGAGAGCAATATTCTAATTTATCTATATTGTTATTAAAGTTAAAGTTTGTATTGTTGTACAATCACGCTCAAACGGCTGAAGGTATTCTAATGAATTTTGCTTAGAGATAGATTATAAATTCTGAAATAAGAAAGAGGGTACATTTTTATTAAAATATATATTATTATATATTATTAATACCAGAAAATGGTAACCGAAAACCACTTCTTTCATTCATAGACAACTATAATATTCTCGAGTAATATAGCCTATATTTTATGTTTATATATGAGTATTTACTTCTTTTTCAAAATTAGAACCATTTAAAAGCGGAACGAAGAGAAGAATTGGGAGCCCCATCGGGATCAGAATTGAGAGCCGGGCAGGGGACCATATTGAGAACGGGTTTGAGGTGAAATCGAGTGCGGGACCTAGATCGGAATCAATGGCGACAGGATCGGAATCGAAAGCGGGACCGGGGTCGGGACTGACAGCAGGGTCGATCGATATAAACGTCGATGGGATTAATTATACGTGCATGCGGTCAATGTCGCGGGCGATAGTTGGTATAGTAGCGGGTGAGGTGGCGTACCGTTTTGTAGAACATGCAGGCCTGGCGGTCCTCGTCCTCGCCGTTGGGGCAGTCGATGAACCCGTCGCAGAGCACGTGGTCGTCGATGCAGCGGTAGCGGCCCTGCCGGTCGGGCGTGGGGCACGCGAACCGCTCCATGCCGTCCGCTGCCGGCGGGCACTCTGCGCGCACGACAATAACACATTATCAGTTATACGCTTTTCGCCACTCTGTATAGCTTTAAAATACGTAGGAATTATTACTCAAATAACGACAAAGGTTGGGAGGGAATTTTGCAGTGACATAAAAAATCTATCTGTTTTCTTGGGTTTGATAATGTTAAGTATACGATTGACCGTATTACTAGTAGATTAATTGCAATCTTATTGTGATTTTTATTTCAAAATCAATTCTGAAATTTTCAATTTTAACTTATTTATATTGTAACGTGCACCTATTTTATGTCTCTCTGTTAATTCCTTATTGTGCCGACGGAAGGAATTGAATGTGTTTTCATTGACACAACGTTTGTGCAATTCATTAAAAGTCAGTTCTATATAGTTTTTTTTGTGGTATTTTTTACTTCTTCTATATAATCTATTAAAGCCGAGTAGTTAAGTATTAAAAAATACAACAAACTTCTTAAAGATATTTTCAGCTTTAAAAAAAAAACTATTCGATTTGAAATGTTTTTATGATTATATAAACTGTTCAAGTAAAGATAAATATAGCAATTTAAATAAGTACGCACTTACTCCATATTAGTTTTGTTTTACAGTTTTGTTTACATTGATGTCAGATAAATAGCCATATTTTTGTTCTAAAGTACACATATAATATACATGCTTTCTAAGAAAAGCTCACTCAGAGCAATGCCTCTTTTCAAGGAAAGCTATTAGACCAGCCGCGTAGCCAGAATTATCTACAGAGGAACTGAAATAAAAAAAAACCTAATATGATTACGATTAAGTATCGGCTGATCTCGTTAGGATGCGCCAGGGGAAAAATACTCCGTCCTCATGGGCGCTGGTCCGACGTGGTTGAAAACCACCCATGCCCCTGGTGAGCCTGCAGGTCTATCACGATGTCTTTATTGATAGTTTAAAGCAAGAGTTCCCAACCATGAGGCGCGCCTCCCAAGGGGGGCGTGGAGAATGTCAAGGGGGGCGCAATGCGTTTGCATTTTCGAAAGAAAAAACAATTTGGCGCGTAAATTAAGCAATAAAATAATATCACAGTCGGTCACTGTCTCAAAACGCGACGTCGTCAGTCTCTATTTTTTAATTTGTATAATTTTGAATTAAAATAAATGTAAGTCCTTAAAATAATGTGCGTTTTTTTTCGTAATGTAAGATAGAAAGGGGGCATGAAAATATTGCTAGAAATCCAGAGGCTTAACAAAAGAAAGGTTGGGAAACTCTGGTTTAAAGGAATGAGAAATTATTATTCGCAAATTAATAATGAAAATGATGTAACAGTGACGTCGAGTCGGCACCTGCGTCTTGTATTGACGCAATGATTTTTTTTAAAGTATTCAGTAAAATTTAAAATAACAATAATGAATATGCCAATCAATAATAACGATGCTATAAGTTATTGTTGATATATTACACGAGCTATCGTACCGCATACGATAACTGACGACGTGCAGTGGTAATTGGAAGCGTCAGCCGTGTCATCGATTTGTGACCTACGAACCGTAAGTTCTGATTTAAGCTGACGTCGCTTCTACGCGGCCGGTCTCGCGTACGCCATGCCCGACCGTTCGTACGTGTTCAAAGACACACACACACACACACACACACACTTAAACACATATACAACAACCATACGCATGTAACCTTTATATTGTTTATACTTTACTTAAATGTTGACGTGTGCTATATATTAAAGTCTTTCCATTTGTTTAGTGCGTTTTGTATAAAAAAATTGGTACATATTAATTTTACAAAACGTAAACCGTTACATTGGGTAAAATGATACAATAAAATTGCGAATTCATTGCTGAAATGTTTTATGGTCCTATGTTATTGTTACTTATCAGTAATGCCATTTGAAAATTATATTAATAGCGTGAAATTATTTTTAATTTAACTTAAACGACCATATGTCGTGTACTTAGGTTATTTCCATATTTTATAATTGAAGTGATATGTACGTTAATGTCCTGTTAAGAATATTTATTAAAAAACTAATCACATGTGAGCCAGACTTACGCACTGAGTTTCCGCCTAGTGTAACACGTGAAGCAAGCTTAACCGCGTCGTTAGTTGATTGTAAAGTAACGAGTTAGAAACAAATGAAAAATTACCTGATTTAAAATTAGCTAAATTAAATTAATTTTTATTTAATTTTCCTTCGTGAAATTGTGTCGACGAGCAAACTTTGAACAAGAAGGGTAGCAATATTTTTTCGCACATTTTGAAGTGTCAATGAAAAATGAATGCGTATAAATATTTTGTATCAATTGAGTCCTTTTGAGTGATTTACCCCAGACGGCATAGAAATGAAAGGCACAACTAGTTATTAGATACGACAATAATAGTATCTAGTAACTGAGAAAAACACAAGTCAGACGAGAAGACAGACAGATATCGAAGTTTCATTATAAGTCTCTCGGTTTAAACTTTCAGGCACGCAACCCTGTGTAAATTAATACAAGGGCCCGCCGCCTGCTGAAAAGATGTCCAATTTAATATGCGTATGCGCCAAGTCGCTGTGTTTGTTTTTTTGCATACAGTATAGATTTCCAGTGTCCATTCCTTCCCATGCTACCCTCAGCACGTAACTTTGATACCGCCCGCACTTAGCGATAACGGTCAACCGCGCCGGACACACATGCGTCTGCTCCGTGTGATTTAAATCTACACGCAAATAAATATCCCGAGTCGCTGGTGAGGACTTGGAAGGAGCTAGGAGCCGAGGCGTTGCTCTATACCGCGGCCTGCAGTTACGTGCAATTTTATTCCTCGGGACGATCTGCATTGTGCTCCATGATCGTTCCGAATCGTCTAATCTGTATTGTATGTCGGATTCACCGGTGTACTTGGCCGCATACACAGGCACTTAAATAAATAATATATCCGCAAAAAAAAAAGGGTGTGGTGAATATTAATTCCTCCCGTGCCCTTTCGCCCTAGCGAGACAATATTTGCCACTCCAACATGCACAAAGTAAAAATTACCATAGTCGATTGTTGTTGGTTATAGCTAGTTGATTGCGTGGTATCGGGTATATTCTCTGAGGGATGAAACTCATATACTTATTGAGGACGATGGTGTTATGTGAAGTCGACACGTATCGATATATGTGTTTATGCATGTTTTGATACATCAATAACGTCCTTGTATTTGTTTTGACTTTTATTCATTAAATGTGTATTTGGTCGATTATAACTAAGTACACTCTCGGAAAATTCCTTTTTAAATATATTTTATAAAAATATTCTTTTAATCAGATTCAAATAAGATCGCAACTAAAAGTATTGACACACGATTCGTAGTACAGGAACGGTAAATATTAAATATTTTTTTTTTGTATTTAATTGTTTCTGTAACATGTCTCCACTACGGCATATAAGAAAATATCTTACGATCAATCATAATTAACAAAAAAAAAAAAATGAATATAAATTTAATAAAAATAAAAAGTATAATTTATGGGATATATTAATTAACAATTTTCCGAATCATATAACTTGAACGTAAAAATGATTTAGATAATTTTTGCATTCGTGAAATTTGTGAAAAATTTCCTCTTATGTTCCGAGACAATTTATGTTACCCGCGCATTCGTATTTAATCAAGGTTAGCACATTATGTAAATTGCATTAATCTTGAAATGGAACAAAGAATTGTCCACTTAATAAAAAAACGACCCACGTTTCATACTAAATTTTATCGAGTTTTTAAGAGGACGACATCAATATTCTCGAACCAAGATAAACAAAAACCGCACTATTTGTATGAGTTCCTGACAGAATACTACAACGACGGTTTTAATGTTAATCCCTTTAATACATACATAAGACTAATACACACGCACGCACACACATCCATATATATACACATACTACACACGTACGGATATACCTCTGGAAATAGTCACAAAACCTTCCTAGAACCCCAAAACTACAAAATATAAGGAAATAATAATTTACTGAATTTTACGAAAATTTAAAACTTTTATAGAAAAAAATCAATAAGCCAGAACCAGGAAATGCACTACAGCTTTAAAGATGTAAACCGTCATTATAATGTATGTCTGACGGGATAAAGTTTTTGAACAAAAACTTAGTTTCTCCATAATCGCTCATCATATCAAAGTAAGAAATACAATCGAAATCTAAAAATATACTCTCATTGTTCTCGCGATTGGTGTTAAGGTATTTTTTAACTTTATACCTGAAAAGCGAAGTTTGTTAAAGGTGAGGTGAAAAGTTTTTTTTTTGATGAAAAGCCGATATTTCGACTCCGGTTAGTAACCGTATAAGTGATTCGACCTTTCTTTTGAAAATAATACATGCTAAGGTATGAAACAACAGATTCTTAGAAGAAAATACCGAGATTGATGTACACAAATATTTCATTTCAGCCATATAAATATAAAATTAACAGCAATTATTATCATAAAATTATAGGGCACAATTTTGATAATTAATAAATAGAAATTTTTTATAAAAAAATAATAAAATCGAAGTTTAAAGAATTTTCCTATAACCGTTCCTATGTTGTAAATTATAAAACGTATTTTATAATACAGAAGTAATTAACTAAATAACTATTATGTTAAGGTATAAAGGACAATTTCTAAGTTTAACTATTAAAGACTATTAGTTTCGGTAACAGTATTAATGTAAAGCTAAAGAGAAGGTGTTTACAAATCTCAATACTATCTTCTATTTACTGATTATGTCGTATAAAGAATACCACAAGTGTTTCTCGTCAGACGATTCTGTAAATTTAAGCTTATGTGGTACCAGATAACCAGGTCAAAAGTCGCTATGATCTACGAGTCGCTATCCACAAAGAGAGGATTATTTAAAAAATAAAATTGTATCGACCTTTATTTCAGTTACAGTTTTATTTCTTGAGATAATAAAGCGAAAGCTCAGTTTCGCTCGTGAATCTTTTAAAATAACAAAAGTCTGATCTTTTCGGATCATCGGTTGAAGAATAACATAAGCTCGGCTCGCGGCGCGGCCGATTAATGGTCGTGGCTCGTTTGATAACTTTTCGTGGAATATTAGAAAAAAGGCAGAGAAAACAATTTTGTCTTATCGTTTTGGAATATCGAACGTCGAATTCCCAATTGCCCGTATCGTTACGGAATCAGCCTTTTCGACGGTCGTACTGTAACTATTACCGAGCGTCTGGCCCGCCCTCGGGCGGGGCGGCGCGGGTTCGGCGGGCGGCGGGCGGCGGCGGAGGCGAGCCGGTGTCGCGAGCGTCTATTTTTAGCCGCGCTGGGGAAAGTAAGGCTCGACGTGACTCGACTCCGCGCGCCCTCTATCTATTCACTGTTGCGGGAAAGCGGCGATGTCTTGTGCATTCATAAGCAGTGTACGATTGTTACAGGTGTCGCTGCGGCCCGCTCCTCGTGCGCCGGGCTGCGTTATTACGCCGCCGGATTAACGGCGGTCGTGCGGACGATAAATACGTTGGCTTATCTATTGTCGCGTGTGTACCTCGCGATATGTATGATCCTAATCCCGTTACTGTTTCGATGCAGTCGACGAAAGACCAACTTTTCTACAGCGAAATGTCTTAATACTCATTATTTTTCTAAACATATATCCTATCAACTAGTTAGTGAACTGGTACCATTGGTTATTTGTGAGGCTACTTGGATTACAGAAGTCCTAATACCCTTCGCCAAATATTTGGCAAAACTATTATTTTTGTAGCAGAATTAATGTATATATTTTGAAAGCTATTTTTATTCATATGTCGAAATAATCGGACAGGCGCGCCATTAGTATTCCGTATTTCAGACAAAATATGAAATGACTTTCACTATTGTCGTAGAAAAAAATACATTTAGACGATATTACTCTATAATGAAACTCGTTTAATGTTTTATCATATTTTATATATATCTATATACCTGTACCTCTATATATCTATATACCTATACCTCTATATATCTATATACCTATACCTCTATATATCTATATACCTATACCTCTATATATCTATATATACCTATACCTCTATATATATATATATATATATATATATATATATATATATATATATATATACCTCTATAATGAAACCCGAACAAAAACTCTTTTAGTATAAGAAATTTTTTATTATTATTATTTTCAGTAACATAACTTTATTACAACTTTTCCATATTTTTCTGTGTAAAGTTTGAGGATAAGCTCAGACGTAGTTGTCTAGAATAATTTTGATATATATCATCAACAGTGTAGATGAATATTGTAGTTACCTACTCAAGCATTGTTCAGAATTACGCAAAGTGATATTGGTAAGTGAAGAGGCATTTTAGCATTAAGAAAAAAGTAATTGACTAATACAATATGACTGAAAATAATATAATTTGAGAAATAAAAACAAAAATTCCTTGCGAAGATAGAATATATAAATCAATTGATTAGATAGTAAATATGAACAGAAGTGTTAATTTTCCCATTAAATTTTTAAGTTTGATGCAAGTGCTATGAAGGATTATCAATTATTTTGTTAAGAATTTTCGGTTCACCACATTATGTAATGGAAATAGAACGATCGTAAAACATGCAATTATTTAACAATATAATTGAAATAAAAATAGTATCTATTTAAAACAGTATTTATTTTGAAGATATCAATCCACCTGTTATACTTTTCATCATCATCATCATCATCAACATCATTAGGCCAACCTTCAGCCAGACGTGACGATTGAAAGGGGCGAATCCCGATACATCAAAGGGAGTGTAATTGCAGGAGAGAAGGGTAGGTTCTAGTCTACATTAAGAGTGACGGGTGTGTAGGGCCCGGCGGTATTCATGCAACCTCAATTCACCCGCATAATTTTTAATTTAATAAAATACAATATTCCAGTAAAATCGGAATTTAGCATCACTGTAAGTAAGGCGCAATGACAAATATTAAGATATGAAAGTGTTAGTTTGAAAGAATCATGATTTTACACGGTCAATATATATATATAGCTTGTCCAGGAGCGGGAAACACAATGGAAATAAAATGAAATAAAAATCAGTTTACTTTCACAAAATTGAATACAACTGAATTTTGATTTGGTTTTGCTTTATAATTTTTGAACTTAAAAGTTGATTGTTTTAATTAATATTTGATTGGAGCTGGCTGGGTCTACCCGAGCGAAATAAAGGTAACATGGGCTATATGATAAATGGGAAGAAACAGTCCGTCTGTGTTTTTCATAATTTAATAATGGTTGAAACAATGTCCAATGTCAATGAAATTTGATACATTGAAAGAACACAGTTGTGTAAAATATGAACTATTATTCATTTAGACAATCAAAAACTCAGCAATTTTAAAACTAATTATTTTTATTCTATTTTGTCGATGATGTTTATTCGCTACAGTTGCATGGAGAGGGAGAGGAGAATTAGAGAAATAAGAATTGAGAGGGTGAAAGGAGGGAAAAGATCGGGTTTCTTCGGGGGGGGGGGGGGAAGGTCCTAGGAGAGGGAAAGTCAGAGTGAGGAAAAGAGTGTCGATGACCTTGTTGTTATGAAACGATTATAGTAATGGTTTTATAAATCCTAAGTGATAGAAAAACGAAGACCACGCAAACGATATGGTTCCTTATACTGTATTTGTTCCTTGTACTGTATTTTCTGTCTCTACCGTATCAGTCCAATGCAATATTATAGCTGCGACAGTTTATGTTAGCGTTTGAACTATCCTTATCATTAGTTATCCAAACTACTCTTAAACGGCTGAACGTATTTGGATGAAATTTACCTCAAAGAAAATTTTCTGGGTTAGCATTTTGGCCCGTAATGCATTTCTGTAGTATAATTTAATAGGGATCGGGATCAGCATCGCGAGGAGCATCGCTATCGGAATAGAGAATGTCATTGGAATCAGAATTAAGAGCTACACTGCGTCCGGAAATGAAAAGACGGACCGAGATGGCAATCGGAACCGACAGTGAAACTGCAATTGCAATGAAGAACGTCGACATCAAACGAAATTAAGATCACAGGAAGATCGCTCGTTAAAAAAAATGATTCTATGTCCATGCAAACGAAACCGCGGGCGGACTGTTGATCGATAATAGAAGAAAGATATCAGGTAATATAAGGTTTTTTTTTTCCATTTAATATCGTGCACAATAGACTGCGAAAGGCACGAAGTGGATTAAAATTATGAATTCCATTAGATTGTATTTACTTTTATCCGAAGCCAACAAAGTGAAAGTAGGAACAGTTCAAAAAGTCAGCGTACCACTGGCGTCATTACGGTTCTGCGCCCTGAATGTTCACATAAGGTAGCAAATCGAAAGGGATATAATTGTTGAATAGTGACAATTACATGCTAAGAAACTTTTAAATACACGTAATATGAATATACTATAAACTAAGATTCAGAAAGAGTGGTGATATTTCAATCATTATTTACTATGTACTGGATATTAAAGTTGGTCTTCTCTTATTTTCCTTCACTGTAAGTATCGCTTTACTTCCCATTCCTGGCATCAGAAAAGAAACGAAAGCCCAGTGGTCAGCATGCCGCCTGCGCCACAAGAAATGCGATTTCGAATCCCGACGAACTGCATAAATATGTGATTTTGCTAGTTATAGGCAGGTCGAAAATATGTTTGATCACTTGCTTCAGTGGGGGGCAACGATCGACCAGAATCAAATCGTGACGTGAGCTGTCTAACGAGTATCGACTACCGATGGCGGAATTAAGGCCTTTTTTCCCCAATATTCGGCAGTCCAACTTTCTATGAGTTGTACGAGTAGGTCTCCTTGCTGCTGGTTGGTATCTATTCGCAGTTATTGAACAAGTTTATACCTTTCGATAGCTTTCGAGGATTGGACCAAGGGTGATTCAGTGCGCGTCGGGCGCTGCTAAGATGGTTTTGATTTGGCTTAAATTTGAATATAATTAGAGAATTCGTACGTGGTCATAATTCGGATTTGTATTGATCTAGCATTGAGGGTTTAAACGCCAAGCGGTTGAAACTGAAAAAAAAAAAGCTTAAGAGAGAGAATGCTTCAGCAGTGAGGAGATGAACACCAGACACGATATATTTCGAGTTCATTGACATACAGCAAACTAACCTCCATAAAAGGATAAATACTTTGCCCATTTTGCATTATAACATTATATAAATAATTTTGTAAATTTATTAATTTCCGATATATAGGCAGGCGGACAAAACCGCCAGATGAACATGAGGCTATACGTTCCGATTTTGGAGTGGACTTCCAAAAAGATTATTACGAAAATGTATATTCGTGTTAATATTCATAGAGTTTTCTGAAATGAATTACGCTACCCGTTAGAACTCTCTTTTATATTTAGATCACTTATTTTATGAAGGGTTTACTGTAAACTACGTCGAATTAAAAAAAAAAATAACTTTAGTGATAACGTGGGCGATAGCAATGACTATTTGTTGAAGTAACACATAACAATATACAAATAACACGCAAACGTTGTAACAACATATAAGTTGCTATTGACTTGATTGATTTAATAATTAAAGTTATAATTTCGATTATGAGTTATTTACTTAGTCAAATACACATTTGTTATAATTTTTTTCTGCACCTTTTTAAGCTGTGTGAATTACAAGGGTTTAAATTTGAACATCAACCCTACTTGTGATTATTCGTTAAGGATAAATATCTAGAAAATTACTAATGGATGTTTATTATTTATCCCTGAAAAAAAAAATTAAGAGCGAAAATTATTTTTATAGACTTGATAATATGATTCAGTTATAATGAATTTAATGCTGCAAATAATTCTGAAACGCACAATAAGGCATCTAAAATATTAGATCGGCGAAAAAGTTTTTGCGTCTTTTTAAAGTAAAATGTTGTAATAAAATCTCTTCGGTTGTAGTTTTTGTATCTGGTTAGTTTGAATACCATTAAATATAAGATATTTTTAAAAAAGAAAAATAAAAAGCAAAAACGTTGTACCGCCATTTTTCCATTATTTTTCTGTCCATCAAAATATGTGTATCTAATGTACAATTTCGATACATTTTGAAGTTTTTTTTTTTTTAAAGGACAAATGCGACACAAGCAGCGAAAACATTTTGTGACGTTTGTGGACCTGATACCGTATCGGTAGAACAAAAGAGTAAAACAAAACTGGTTCCAGCGTTTTCAGTCCGGTTATTTTGATGTCAAAAATGAATCTCGCTCTGGTCAACTTGTAACGGATAAAGTCGATGCCATTTTGGAAAAGTAGAGTAAGATTATATTAGTTCTTACGACATAGTTGAAGAGCTGGAGATTGACGACGAAACAGTTTTGACCTATCTGAAAAAAGCTGGATATACAAAAAAGCTCGATACTTGGGTCCCATTATAAGCTCACTGAAAGAAATCTAATGAATCTTGTACGCATTTGAGAATCTCTATTGAATCATAATGAAAAGTTTTTGAAAAGATTGGTCATTGGTGATGAAATTTGGATTACCTACAACAAGAATGTGCGAAAAAGATCATGGTTAAAAGGCAAGCAAGCTCCACAGACTATAGCGAAATCCGGATTAACTCGCAATAAGTGGACGCTACGTGTGGTGGGATCGGAAAGGCATTATTCATAATGAGCTATTACCGCCGGCTAAAGCCATCAATTCGAATCTCTACTTCCAACAGCTGATGAGACTCCAGGGAGAAGTAGAGAAATAACGATCGGAATGGATCAACAGAAAGTTAAATTCTGTATTAGTTAAATTTGATTTTTAATTTCTAATCTTGTCTCTTTTCAATCAGACGTATTTCCCTTTCTTATGCAATTGAAAATAGGTGTAAAGCTATCATTTATTCGTGAATACGGATTGGAAATCTTGCCCTGTTAATCACTTTAGCAAAATGTGTACAGTCGCACAACGGTTATCACTTGTTTACGGTTACATTTAAAGTATGCAAAGGGAATAATTTACCTACATTTAATCCGTTCACTTGTTTATATTATAAACCAATTTTCTTAAACATTTTGACATCTCATTTATTTTGTAAATATATAACATTTACATTTTATTTTACTTAAGAATTTAATATATTTGAAACTTCTTTGAATTTGTGGATTCGATATTAAAATAGCTCTAACAGTACTGCACAGGCTAACGGTTGTCATTATATGCGACATGAGTTTCACTACTTCCTGAATCCCAGAACGAGTCTGAGAAAATTCGTGTGAACAAGATGAAAGGGTTTTTACAGTGTGTCTTATCTATATTATTGCTACGATAATATGGCGTTTCTTGAAAGTGAGTGAAGTCAGTAGTTACTGATAGTAGTAATTGAAAAAAATAGTGTTTATGTTGTCATTTTTTTTGCGACTTATCATATTCATCACTAAATTCGGAATTCTCAAGTTATTGAAACAAGTACTTATTCAAAAATAGATTTGCGTAAAAACAAAAACAATAATTTTATACGAGGGTTGTGCTACTGTGCTACTATCTACTTAATAATAAGCGCAAATAGAAAACAGAGCAAAAGGAATTTAAACTAAATAAATTTATTGAGTGCTATATACAAGCTTTTGAAATTATTTGATGTAGTTAATTTTTTGACGGCAAGAATTACTAACAATAACAAAACAAAATTATTTATTAGTTTAACAGTTGCGTTCAGACAAGGAAATAGTATTGCAAAAAGTTGTCGCTTTCTCGTTATTACTGTATCTTTTATTTAACTCTGATAATTCTTTTACTTTTCTTTTATGTTCGTGCACGTGATTTTCCAATAAGAGGAATGAGTAAACAACAAGTGAATAACAGTGGAACGTTTTTACAAGAACTCAAGAAAAAAATATTAATTAAATTAATTTCTTAAATTTTGTTTCCAGTTTAAAAATATATTTAAAATAATATTTCACATACCTAATTGACTTAATAAAAATTATACTTTAAGCGAGTTTGGGCACTTAAAAGGATTAGATTACCGAAACTGACTGGATTTAAAATTTCAGCAATGCTACAAAGTGCAAAAAAAAATTAAAACTTGACGGCCACTACCAATATATTTATTCGTAAGTTAAACAATTAACAATATGATGTTGCTTTCATTATAACTGTGAATAAAAATAAAACTATTTATTAGGAATTAAAATATTAAAGTTTCATAATAATGTGTCATTAAAAACCTTCATTAGTGTATATTAAGAAATCGTTTTTGTCAATGGCCAGACCCACCAGGACATAAGAAAAATTTCTTCGTATTTTATATCAAACTCTCTTTCTCTCAATCATAATACTCGTCATGGTTCCGTCCTCGATTTTAATTTCGTTTACTACCAGTTCCGACCCCGGTCCCTTTCTCAACTCCTGTCCTGATGCCGCCTTCGATTTCACTCTCGTTCTCGGTTTAGATGCTGATTGCGACCATGTTTTCGATTTTCGTCGTTGATTATACCGATTATGCATTACGCGATACAATCCGTGTGGAATTCTGTTAAAATTGGACCAAGCTCGAATTCTAATGTGATGTCGCACACGCATTGAAATTTTGCTATTGTCTGTTTAATTTAATTTAATTCTGTCAAGCGTGTGTATTCGTACATGGTAAGCATGCAGACTACCCCTAAACTATGAAATGTACTCATTCGTTGAAAGGACTCATATGATGCCAATCGAAAATTGATAGTATTACGCTAGAAACTCCCACGCGAGTGTCAACAACATAATTGAGTTTCAATTCAATCGGATGAAAAGAGACTCATAGACCTTATTATTGTACATAAGATGTAACTTTGTAAGAATTAACTAACTTGAAATTTCCACTGTCTTGTCATACATTACCTAAATTATTCTTATACAGTAAGAAGATTTATCAAGTTTTAAGAATGTATACGTATATGAACGTTTTTATTAAGCAAAAGTTTAGATAGCACAAAAGTTTGAATAACTGAATCTTAAGGAATTATAATTCTTTTGACTCTTACATGTCAAGTTTTTATCATTGGGTAGAGCAAGGCTAGCATAGGTATTAAAAAAAAAAACCTACATCGGATTCATTAATGTCGCAATGACGAGACCACAATATTTTACAGTATTAAACTAAACGTGAAGTAATTGGACGTTTTATAATGCTAGAAGTTGAAATAAAAATATCACATCAAAAATTTTTATGTTCAATATAATTAAAAATAAAAACTTAACTTGGCCGGCGCGCAGAACACATTCATTATTTACGTGCCTGTTGCTTCGACCGTGGGATTATGAAGTTTTGCGTTATTTTTAATGCTGCCTACGTTTGTCTAAAAGTGAAACGGAGCTAAGTTTTTGTCAAAATTATAAGATGTGGTAATCTTGGAATGAACTGAAAATGATAGTTTGCTTTCGGAACATAAGAAATTTGCATTAGCAACAAATGTAGCAAAGATATAAAAAAAATGGTGCTTTGTGTAAGCTTGATGATTAAGTACATACTATTTTGAAAATCTGACCCTTGAAATGGTATCTACAGAGATATTAGTGCCTCGTTTGAAGTTCTGAACGCGATACGTCTTTTCAGATGTCAAAGAGACAAAAAAAGGAACTGACTAAAATGTAGTTTTGTTGTCAAAGTAGAAAATTATTTCAAGAAATAAAAGAATTTTTTATAACAAAGTAATTGATAAAATGATTCGATTGTGATTTGTAGAAGTTGTTTATGATGTGTAGGAATTATTTGTGATTTGTAAAAGTGAAATAACGTAATAGTACCAATATTGGATTATTATTTTATAGCATTATATTATTATGTACATTGTACAATATATTATAATATATTACTTCATTGCATTATTAGTCCTGAAATAATAAAAATAACAGTTTTTATCGAAAATAAAAACAGAAATTCGAGTTTTGAGTGTTTTTGTATGTAAAGAAACAGTGACAAATGACAATGTTATTGTGACTGAATAGAAGAATGATGACAATATTTAAAACGAAATAAGCACGGAAGTAACAATGAATGTTCATTGATCGTATGAAACCGAGGAAGCTGCTGGCATGACAGGGTTTTGTCACAGGTGTTGAATGGCGGCAGGAGTGTCGCGACAAGCTTGCTGTACCAGCTCGTTAGTGAGCGCTGAAAAAGCCGTAGTGTGGGTAATGACTCGTGCAAAGAATGCGCGTTGCAGGCGAGGATAACTGAAATTAATTATTTTTTTAAGGAAAGAGGTGTTCAAGTAAATGTTAGCAAGACTATGTTTAAAAGAAGCGAAAGCACTAATGAATACGATATAAACAGAAGGTGAAAGAATGGAACAAATTAAAGACCTTGTCTATTTTAGAACATGTTATAAATAACATTCATATTTTTTGCTAAAGTATATTTCATCCATTATAGTAAAATCACACAACATAACATAATTAATGTCATTGCTTTTTTAAATGACGTGATATAATTATTCATTGTGCAGTTTGTGTACATTACGAGTTGTTGCGAATTGCTGGAAAATCGTTAGATGTTATCACATGTATACGGTAGGTAGCTCCAAAAATCTTATGTAAATAGTAATTAACGATAGCTGACATTTCTTTTATAATATTGCAATACAGTGACACGTACAAACCGTAACAAAGAAACAAAGTTTATTACAATACACGGGTCCCTCTAGCGGCATTGTCGTCTCACAAGCGAATCACCTTTACGATTTCGTCACCGTATTCGTGCGCCGACGTCGCACGTTCCGGTCGCGGATCTTTGTACCCGCGTAAGAGGCGGGATCAATGAATGCATGCAAAGATTTCCCTGCGGTGTATAAGGCTTCATCCGGCCTGGATATTTTTATTGTATAGAATTCGCGGCGGAACACGATACGAGCATTCGAACCTCGTAAAATACTTAAGTTACATTTCTCAACTCAACGATGCGTATTTTTAGAGCTGCTCCGAGCTCCGTACACGAGTGAGGTTATTTTCGAAGTTTGTTTCATTCGTATCAAATCTTAGCTTTACAATATAATTTAATAAAATTGAATAACTAAATTTTATTAAATTATATTGTCTTATAAATAATAGAAATTATATTAAACTAAATAAAAAAAGAATAACTTAATAAAATTGTTACAATATACCAAGCAAATCCTTGTTGATACGATTTATTAGAAAAGAAAACATTTATTTCCTAATAATAATAATTATGATTAATTGTCATGCTTCTTAATAATCACTTATACGTATGTAATTACTCCTTAACACTCAATCGTTAGTAGTTTGAAGATTGCTCACAAGATAATCTGGATGTGAGAAATGTCTTCGATATTTATAATAAAATTAAACATAAATGAAAACGGAACTAATTCGTCGTTCGAAATCGTCCTTCTTTTATATGCTTCATCCTATATACTTCTATTTTCTTACAACTGTTACTACTTTCAGCGCATTAGAAAAGATTTTAGAATGTATTGATGTGCACGAGTGTTTTCAACAAAATACAAACATAATATAACTGACCATTATAATCTACATTCTAACACATATATGTCGCTTAAATTCACTCACAAATTTCAGTCTGCAGACCTATTAGGGATGGAGAGCGGGTAGAAACAGATTCGAGGGTGCATAGCGTGTGTGCACAGTAAAAAAGGGTCTCTCAAAACAAAGCAAATTTCTTTAAATCATAGAACATGTTAGAACATTACAGCATGGTGTTATGTTTTAAAAGTTTTCAAATAAAGTGTCTTATTAACGTATAAAAATATGTATACGCTTATACCTTAAATAGGTAGCTAAAGAATTGATTACTTGCAAAACTAATATTTTTTCAATAGGTCATTAAATAGAATATCTCTTTGCCCAACCGTAGCCCTGGATGATGGGCAATATGGAGCAGAAAAATGTTAAATGTTTATTTTGTAAATTTTTTGGTTCAGTATTATATCTCTATTAATGTTTTGAATGTTATTTATTTTTTGTTGATAAAATAATTATTGATAAGCGCAAAAAATGTGGGAAATTCAAAATAGTTGAAACGCAACGGTATTGGTCAGATGATCTGACCAATAGCGGTAGCCGTGTGTGACGTCAAAGTCTATGTCAACAAAGTGTTATATCGGCTTTGTGAAATTTGTTATAAAATAACATTATCAGTTAATATTTTTACATTGTTTTGTACACTTTCTCGGATGGATTACTTATTGTATTTTTTACATATAGGTACAATACAATACTTTAAGTTGGTTTTTTTTGGCTTGTTCCATAATGTAAAATACAAAATCGCCTGCACAATATTTCAACAATCTGTTTGTAGGTAACTCATTTGTTGTCATAGACTTTGACGTTACGCCAAGAAGCGTGGCAAATAGCGAGCATTTAAAATACGTAAATCTCTTTGATTTTTCAAAATTTTTTTTTATTGTATTTTACTTTTTTTCGTGCTGACTATTTTTTTTACAAAAATATAACGATAGGAGCTATCGTATAAAAATTTAAGTGTATATTCCCTATTATTCAAATTACTACAATATTAAAAAAAATTATCATTTCGAAATTTTATATTAAACAATCTGATGCTAGCCCATTTAATTTATTAAGTCACTGATTGAAGAACTAAGAATGCATTTACTTATAAAAAAAAATTATTTAGATAAGCTTAACTTTTTAGTTACAACTTTGGCGAAATTTATACGCGTGTTAATATAAATCTCATTTGGTCAGATTTTGTATACTTAAATATGGAGGAATAAATTCTTTTAAAATTTCGATTTTCAATATTTAAATTATAACAAATCGATCATTTTAAAGGCTTGGACGTAGAATTTTCCACAGTAAGTCTATAAGTTACTGCCTCTACATTTTTTCTTCGGCCGCAAGCGAGTGTCCTGATGGCATGAAAAGTTTTAGCGGGGATTTTCTAAAATGACGTCTTCAAAAAGGGTCGTTAATCAAAACTGAGCGACTACAGCGAAATAATTTTCCAGTCCTATCTTTTTTTAGGGAGGGAAAAAAAAAAACATTTCCATTCGTTAAAATGAAATGTCGGCCGGTTCCCGTTTTCGTCCTCGTTTTCTACAGGGTGCCCGTGAAACTCGGCTTCAGCGCGATAATTACAATATCGAAGTTTCACCGAGATAGGTGGTGGAAATTCGGAGCGGACCCGAGCAGTTTAATATCACCAGATAATAAACATCACGAACATTGTTTAAGCCTTGTGTACGTCGAAGTTTGGGTTGCTTGTAATTTTCAACTCTCCATATCGAACCGTAAAGCAGAGGTAATTTTATTACAAGTTTCGCAAAGTTAACGGAAATTCACGTAACACCAATACTTTGATATTTAATTCAGAAATCATGAAGCGTATTAAAACTTCCAGTTTGGTAAGTGGTTTATTAAACTTCTATAAGTGGTTCATATGAAAAGAAAAGAGTCACTCGATGCTGTTTGACGGAGCTCTTAAAACTATTCCACATTATAGATAACAAAAATTTGAGTTAGAATCCATAATGTGGACAGTGGGGATATAAATGGAGATAGTGAAATATGAACTGCTGTTCATTGTGAGGAATATGGGTGATTACTTATAATTAAACGAGAAAAGATACGTGAAAATTCTGCATGAGTTGTTTTTAAAAACTGATTTTGATATTATTTACATGAAATTGTAAAATATCGTAAATATATATATATATATATATATATATAGTTACAATGAAAAGGTGCAACATACTTTCTGCAATAAAACGCATAGGTGCTATTGAATTTTTTCTTCGGTTTCTCGAGTAAACTCATTCACAAAATATTTAAGAACGTTATGGTTTGCGATTTGAAAATCCAGTTAATCACGTTCGTTCCTCAACACAAAGTGAGTCGTTGATTCGGGCGAGGATTACTTTAACAATTTATGATGAAATCTTGTGATCTCAGCCAGGACCGAGCCCGTCTCGCGCTGACAGGCCTTTGAACGTGACCTTTAACGTTAACTTAATTAATATTGCATCCAATATACATAGCGGAATTTCACGAAGTGACGACGAATTATTGGTGTCTGTGAAATTCTGTGCTGTAATTTATATTTACTGGCCTGTGGGGCACGTAGCCGTAACGTTATTAATATTATAAATTCTATGTTTGTCCGCGTGCAGGACACGCCTAAAGCAGCCAGTTTAGTCCGTCGTCTATATTCATACGACCTGGGGATTTGGTAATTCACAGACTACCGAATTCGGGGTATATTATAATAGCCGTACATACAAATGAATGTTTGGCTCACTAACAACTAAGACTTTACATAACGGTTAAGGATCACTGAAACGCGATGCCGAGGACTAGAGTCGACACCATTTTCTGAAAACTACTCCGTCGGAGAAACGCGAGCTTCGGTTAATATGACAAGGACTCTCGGTATTCTGATCTGGAACTAAAGACATTGTTCAGATAACGCGTGCTAGTTTTACTTTTTTTTTCTGTACAGTTAGGTATAATCATCCAATTAACGGATTAACATACTGTAATCAACTTCATTAACATGTATGTGTGTAATAATTTATTGGCGAAATTATAAGTATGACGCATATCATTAAAACGTCGTTGCAAATACGAAGCCTACTTTTTCGATGGTCTGCTTTCGTGTGCAGTACTATTTCTCTAGAGGATTTTATACAACGTTCGATGTAGAAAAATTTAATTTCTTAATCAAGATAATGCCACAAGTGGCTGAATTCCTTTGACCCCTGCGATTGCGTATTTACATGGGAAAGTGTTCTTCGGACATGGTTGTAACCAAACAACATCGAGCATTTAATCTATATTATTTTAACACAACAATATTTGTTATAGGCATCTCTAATACATACTTTAAGGGGTACATAAGAACTAAATTATGATATGAAACAGAAAGTATTAAAATATAATTCAAATGAAACGAGATATTCGTAGAAAATTGTTTTACGTATAGTAACGAACTGTATAGATCATGCTATTGTTTTAGCATTGTTAGTTTGTCATTTATCGTTTGGAGACATTCATTTTCTTACTAATTTTAGACCAGAATTAACACATTTTAATATAATACTTCATTGAATATTTAATTAACAATAAATTAATATGTTTAAATTTCTTTTGTAGGTTTTGGAAATTGTTATTATTAACTTTTTATTTATGACTTAAAAAAGAGCTCAGACTGTATGTGCTTATAATATTTAAGGATACCCTTCTATTTTCACGGGATCTCGTCATCAGAATCTTAATTGGTGACAATGAGAACAACTCGCTAGTATTCTCTTTCGATTAAAAAAATAGGTTAAAAATTGATAAAGACACCACATAACATACACACATAAAAAAGACAGATAAATTGAGTAATTCATCCTTTTTCTGAAGTCGTACAATGAACACTGAACGCTAGCGTGATCCGACAACCGTTCACGAAGTTGCACGACAAGGAAATCCATGATTTTAATTCTTTATTTCCGGAGAGTTAGGTATACAATTAAAAATTTCTCACTTTGTGTTTTGTCATTGCACTAATTTAAAGTGCGTGATAAGTAAAGTTATAAAACAATAATATGTAAAATATATAACAGGATAGAATAAAAGTAATGTATACATGATAAATTTAATAGGATTATTATAATTTGTTATTATATTACGATTAATAATACAGCGAAACGATAAAGTTCTATTATTAAAATCTCTAGGCGCCGTCCTCAGTCGGTTGGTCGCGGGTACGTTATGGCAAGCCGCGTACGGACTGTACGTTCCAAATACCCTTGGCTTGGTCACGCGTACCCTGGAACGTACTATGCGTACGTGTAGTACGGGTATACAATTGTTTTAAGCCGTGTAAGGACTTTGCGTTCCAGGGTACGCATTGCCAAGCCACGCGTACCTGAAATACACACTCCGCACTCGGCTGCAAAGACGCGCGTACGTTCGCTTATACTATCCAATGGTAGTTATACTGTGGTATAACGGCCATCTTAGTTTTTGTGCGTATGTATGTAGATGCACAACTCCAATCGACGGGTGCCAGTGCACGACAATGGCGACGGTTTCGGGTACACGTCTTTGTCGTGTCTGTTAATAGAGTATCGATTGCGCCCGCGGTGTGACGTAGGTAACGCGTTATTTCCGAACTCGTGTTTAGTTCGTAATGAAGCATTTACACATTGCAAGCGATACGTGGAAGATACTGAGCCAATAAATGAATAGATGAAGTTGATTTTCGAATATTTTATGAATATAATTATTTACTAAATTATTAAGGGCGTGTATTTTAAATTTTTTAGAATCTCAGCCGCATATTTGAGTCCTGTGTTTAGAAGGAGACACGATTCCATATTTAATCTCAAGTCAAATCGTTAGCCAGGTCCCGAGATTCGGGAATAGTCTTATTTCTAATTAAGGTACAGATTGCAATTTCGGTCAAATATAATTAACTCCCAGAATAGGTTTGGTTCAAAATCAATAGGTATTTCTAGAACAACAATGGTTATGTTCGATTTGTTATTGCGATTTCTCATGTCCTCTGTTTACATTCAAAATAATTTCTTAAAACATTGTTATGTGATTTCAACATCCATCTAAAAAAATCTGGTAGTGTGTAATATAATACTAAAAAAATAAATTGGGCCGGCAGTTAGTAGTTTGCAAATTAACGAGTCTGGAACGGGTAAACACTATTATAACTTTTATTTTATTTCTTTCGGAAATAAATTTAGAATTATATTGAAAGGAAGAATTATATTGGGTCATGAATTATTCAAGTTTGTTTTGCTTGCAAACTCAAAAGAGATTAAAACAGTTATTTTTCGTATTATTTGTGTATAAATGAAAACCTTATCTGATTAAAAAATACACGTGTTTTTCGACTTATGCTCCGAGTGCGGGGTGAAAATGTTTAAGCTTAGACAAATATTTCCAAGCTATTCGAGATTGGAAATATGTAACGATACGTGAATTTTTTAAAATTGTAAAATTTAGCTAACGAAGTCAATTCATTTTAATCTTTTAGATACAAGAAAACTAGTAAACTCTATGTTTATATTTCTGTGAAAGAGAAATGGTAAACCATAAACGGTCCGATTGTCTGGGATAATATCCGAAACAGCTGAACCGATTTCGACGAGATTTGCACTGATAGGTGTAAGACTAATTAGGTGGAATAAAGGCTACTTTTTATCCAGTTCTTATTAACGGTCCCTAAGTAAAAATAAAAATAAAAACTTGTAATATATTAGATCAATTTATTTATATATATATATATATATATATTAATTTATGAGAAATTTGTGTTTTTATAGAGTTTCGTGCTTATCCTTGTCTTCAAATATTCTGTTATTTTTCACAGAATGTAAGTTTGTTTGTGTACCCTCCCGTCTTATACGATTTCTTCTTCGGTCGGTTTTGAACAGGTTTTCGCTCGACATTTAAGCAGGAAGATAATTATCCCTACTTAAAATTATAAATGCGATAGTACTTCTGTCTGTCTGAAAAAACGAACGGTTTCTATATTTTTTTTTATAACTAAGCTTATCATTAGCTACTAATAAAAAAAAAAATTTGGTTGCCTGTAAAGTCGGTATACGGGCGAAAGTTTTACGTGACAACGACTTTGAATGGTAAAATCATTTTAATGTGAATATTCATTCGTATAGTAGGAAGAAGGATGAAATAATAGTAACAATTTAAAACATTTATTTATACAAAGAATTATATTTAAAACATTAATTTATACAAAGAATCTCGCACTGAATTTCATATTAACAAAATTTTATTTTTACCTTTACACATACATACGTATTTATATACAAATATACATACAATAACTTGCAATACATTTGCAAGCTATGCACTAATTCTCTAGTGCTGCGCGCGCAGACCGATCATAGTTGAGTGGGAGAGACGCAAGGCATTCGGCGGGCCTCTCTCGTTCGGTGACTCATCGTTACGTTACCGAGCGTTACACTTTTCATAAGTGACTCCCAGCCGCAACCTAATTTAAGACGTTGTCACGTCAAAAATTGGTTGCCTGTAAAGTCGGTATACGGGCGAAAGTTTTACGTGACAACGACTTTGAATGGTAAAATCATTTTAATGTGAATATTCATTCGTATAGTAGGAAGAAGGATGAAATAATAGTAACAATTTAAAACATTTATTTATACAAAGAATTATATTTAAAACATTAATTTATACAAAGAATCTCGCACTGAATTTCATATTAACAAAATTTTATTTTACCTTTACACATACATACGTATTTATATACAAATATACATACAATAACTTGCAATACATTTGCAAGCTATGCACTAATTCTCTAGTGCTGCGCGCGCAGACCGATCATAGTTGAGTGGGAGAGACGCAAGGCATTCGGCGGGCCTCTCTCTCGTTCGGTGACTCATCGTAACGTTACCGAGCGTTACACTTTTCATAAGTGACTCCCAGCCGCAACCTAATTTAAGACGTTGTCACGTCAAAAAAACGAAAATCGGTTGACGAATAGAAGAGAAAAAGGTAAGTAAACTGTTTTGTCCTTGCCTATTTAAACGTATACATACACATATATATATATATATATATATATATATATATATATATATATATATATATATATATATATATATATATATATATATATATATATATACGTCGTTAACACTTCTATTGTTATATTTGAAACGGCTAATTTATATAAACAAACAGTCAAATGTCTAAATCTGTGAAAGAAGGAATAAATAGGTACCGCACGAGCTAAAAATAGCTAGATTTATCTACACGAGCCTTCCCTCATCTCGTATTCGAGCCGGCGCGTCGCAGTCGTCGCTTGTCCCCTGTAGCGTTTACGTCGACTCCGGGCGAAAACTCAGCAGTCTTTATTTGAGTAGTTTATTTGCTATTGATAATTATCCTAAATTCAACTCTCGCACCGAAAGCCTGGGGCGTGTCCAAAAATAACGAATTACGTTTAATTTTGTGCTGTATATTCAGTAGAAAAAGGGCGTAGCTATGTATTAAAACCAACCAAGTGCGAGTCGGACTCGCGCACCGAGGATTCCGTACAGACCTGTAGGTATATAAGTAAAAGTTCACCCATAACGACAATCGGGTCATAATTATGGTATTTTTATTGAAAAATGAAATCCATAATATTATAATGTGGAAAGCTGGAGGGTGTACATTTAAAACGAAGGTCTTTTATCGTTTCAGTAATCCTTTATCTTATATTAACACATATCATTTATTTTAAAATATAACTGAAATACCTACACTAGCCTTGTACCAGTCTTGCAAAAGTTCTTTCATCAAAGTTATTTATTTACAAAGTTTTTTAATTACTATATAGAAATCTGGTTCAAAAATACTAATCAAGTATTAAATTTGAACTAGATCTGTAAATGGTGACTGAAAAGGTATGAATAGTAAGGACCACATTGAATATTGGAATTCGAAAAAACGTAACCTATAATTATTACTTCTTGTAGTGCTAGTGTTTATTAACCGATACATGTTTGTGGATGAAAAATAGGTGGAAATTCCATTTTGGGGATTCATTCTAAAATCAATATTGAAGTCTCCCACAACAATCAGACGAGAACATGAAGTATACCTATTGAGGTTGCTGCCGTATATGGTTGTATTTATGCATTCCATTGCAACAATAATTTGACATTGTGGTGAACTATATACAGTTACATTCACAATGGCCGTTTTCAGCGTCTGGGTTATTTAAATAATATATTTTACATGATCCATCTGTCACGGCATCCTTAAAATTGCGACGTACATACGCGATAAAATGTTGTCCCCTCTTCATACATTGATATAAATCGCGGTCAACGCGGTAACTACAATTATGTTTAAAATATTTTTTTCACAGCTTGAAGGCAATTAGACTTAAGTATTTGATATGAATTTCTACTTGATACCTCTACGCGTTCATGAGGGAAAGGGTAATAAGTTCATAATTATTAAAAAAAAAATTATGTGGTGTCACTAAAAATTTAAGATTTTCGGAATTTTTCCTTTATGTATGCTATAAAACGTTGTTTTTCAAGATTCTAGGTCGACTGGAAGTACCCTTTAGGTTTGATTCCCTTGCGAGTTTCAAAATATGCGGCTTAAATTGATGTTTCTTTTGATTGCGTTGACATAGAAGTTTGATTTTGTTATAGCTTAAAGGTATTATAGATCTAAGTATTTGACATGAATTTCAATTTAATACCTCTACGCGTTCATGGGAAAAGGTGTAGTAAATTTAAAGTTATTAAAAATACTTTTGTTATATGATGTAAATAAAATTTATAAATTTCGCAATTTTTCCTTTATCTCTGCTATAAGACGTTGCTGTAGGTTTTGATTTCCTTGCGAGTGTCGAAAATTTGCAGCATAAACGGCTGTATCTTCTGATTGCGTTGGCTTAGAAGTTTGTTTTTCTTACAGCTTCAAGAGACAGTAGACCTGAGTATTTGATATAAATTTCAGATCGATACCTTCACGCGTTCTTGAGAAAAAGAGTCTTGACAGACAGACGGACAAACGGACAACATAGTGATCCTATAAGGGTTCCGTTTTGTCCTTTTGAGGTACGGAATCCTAAAAAAGATATATTATTAGTCTTGTACATCAAAATTGTTTTCAACGGTATTTTTTGTTAATTTGAATATTTTTTAACAATCGAAAATCTCAAATGTTAATATTGTTTATGTACTTATATTAACTTTCCCCATATATGCAAGTTCGGTAAGTTAAACGTAGGAATGTGATTTTGTATTCCCGGATCGGGGTACGCGAATACAAAATAAGTAATGAACTTATGTCTGTGTTGTCACAGTGCAGTATTTAATCGGTGGACCCGGTTCATTTTTGTGCTGCAACTAAACACGGCTTCGTCACACACACATTCTTTTTTAACGAATCATACTATTAATAATATTCCTTTCATAGATCCATTCCGCTCTGCTAATAACGGCAGCCAGAGTACTGCGAATAAAGATAATTTATTGGCTTCGACGCAAAAACTTTATAAGTCGTTCGCTCGCCGCTTGTCATTCTAATGTATGAACGGGCGTCGATAAAGCGTCGCGCTTCCGAACCGAAGCCTCAAAGGAGAACCAGACGTCATTATGAAGGAAGGCGGATAAGCGTGGGCGCTTTGGCGGCAGCCAGCGGCGCCGGAGTCGCCGGGCCGCCGCAGATTTCGCCATCGGCGGGGGTGGCCGGCTGGAGGTCGGCGCGGGCTGCGTGGGCGCGGACTTGTTTACGGCCGTTAATGCCTATTACGCGTCGGCTACGAAAAGCGTCTGAAGGTACGTCCTGCGAAGTAAACATTCTAAAAATGTAGTCTCACCCTGTGACATTTTTGAAGTTACGCTCGTGGCGAAAGATTAAATAAATATATACATTGAAATAGACCGTGTTTTTCACATATATAAATGTATTTGATAGGTTTATATGTAAATTGTGTTATTTGGTCGAATATGGTTTTCTGAAGCATTCAACATACGACGTAAATATACGATGAAAGGGAAGCGATATTGAGATACAACAGCATTTGTTATATTATATACCATCATGGTGTTTTCAAAGCAAGGAACTAAATAGTATTAATAATTTTTATTCAGTGTAGATCTCAACAAATAGAATTTAATATTAAGAACTACTTCAGGAAATTTATAATTTTCGGTAGCTTTGAACAACACAATATTAGACGAAAAATTTTTAATTTAACCAGTAATGATTACTTTTATTAGACACTCCATGATGATTTCTAATTTTTATAACATCCTTTCAAAATTTAAAGCAATACATTGATTCGGAATTTGTATTTGCATTTTAAATCCGTTTTGAGGTTATAAATAATCTTTCCAAATTCTGGGGGAAAAAAAAGTTTTTTACAGTGTGAGTATGGGAGCTAATGCGAGAGCGAGAAAGGTTTTTTAAGCGTTTTTGTGTACACGCGGATAGAGTTACGAGCGAAAGCTAATATTATAATAACTTTATTTGAAATATGTTTTGATGAAAAATGTTATTTATATTTAAAATATTAACAGAAATTGTATTTACGTTAGTTAACATGTAGAACTTCCCCAAATTTCAAACATAGTTTGGGAAAACAACAATCTAATATTAAGAAATCATTTTAAAAAAAAGACATAATTTTCAATTTTACGAAGAATAATTGAACTGAGTGTTAAACGGAAATACTGTTTGCTAGTAGAAATTATAGTTAATTGGAATATAAATAGATGCTGAATTTTTAATAATTATGTGTAGTTCTTTTTGTAAGGATTATTGTATTCCATAAAGCTCAAAATTTTTTACTGTATGACAGTTAAATGATGAATGGCGTGTATGTTTCACCGCTTTTATAATTTCGATGCATTTCAAAAAGTTCAAGATTAAATAAAACTCGCCATGACTCGCGAGCGCTCCGCATTCGATAAATATTTACGAGGCGAAGTTGTCCTTGTGGTGGACGCTGCAGTCGCATCCTAATTCTGAGAAACGATTGCTCTTAAAGTGTTCTAAGGATCCAGGTAGCATTTACGGCGTATTTTTATTGAAAAGAAAAAGCTGTTTAACCCTGGCCGATATTAGGTTGCTCGTCCCCGTTATTCGAGTCTTAATGATAATATTTCAATTGTGTCACAAACTATAGTTGTCTACACGCAAATTTAAATAAAAAAATAAATAAATTCATTGATCACGTTATTGTCATCCGGTGATTCGAATATTTTTGTTGTATTTTATTATAATTTTTTAGAACAAGTTTTTTTAATTTTACTTCATATCTAAAGAAAATAGGTCAAAAAATAACAGCAAACATCATGTAAATAACAAAGCTATACATTAGCGTATGGTACGACGAAAATATTGTATAAACGACGAAATATTAAGTGATATATGTGCGTTTTGTCAGGTCACGCCGCTGCTGTGGATACCCTCCCACAATCATTCTATCGACATATCGAGAGACTCAGAACCTGAAATTTAAGCCATGTCGGCGCACGCGCGTCGGAGGCTGCCGACTACCGTCGTCAACGACGTTACCACGACATCTGGGATCATCGGTTTGAAGTATTTATTGTTCGAGGTACGAAGCGAGCGGATTGATTTGATCAGTTTCGATAGTACGGTCGGGCTTCGACCCGCCGCTTTCCGGTCGGCAGGCGGCGCTTCAGCCGCCGCGCCGTCCCCGCTCGTGCGCATGGAACGGAATCGTTCGGTTTTTACAGCGAAATAAATCCGAACGGTCACCGTGGGCGTAACGACGCAATCACTCCTTGGCGCGCACGTAGCGCGACTTAGGCGGGTTAGAATCGATCCGACGGCTAAAGTTTGATTTAATTCAATCGGTGCGACCTCGTCGACATTCAGTGATGGACAGAATCAAGTTTTTTTTTCGTCAACGCTTTTGACATTTCGTGAATAGATGCGGAGTAACTCTGATTATTATTTTGTTAGAAAAACATTTTGAAATTGAAACTTTTAGGTACCTAAATAGCCTAAAATATAGTTACCAATTCAATCAATATAAAAACTATTTTTGATGTCAATAACATGTTAACTAGTGCTTTCTTTTTAACCTATAGAAATCATTTTTCGAACAAATTCTTAACTGTCGTTTATCAATATTTTTTTAGACGTTAAGGAGTAAGTTTAGTATTCAATATGTGTAATTTACAATAAATATTTATTTAAATTCTCATAAGTTAAAAATAGCGACATATAACTTTTAAACTGAGTATTAAACTTTTGTTTCTTGTGGTTTAGGTATACATAATTTTTAAAAAGATGTAAACAACAAAAGTGATAAACACTAATTTCGCCTTATTTTTTAATTCTGCACTGTACGTTTACTTTATTTTTTTTGTTTTCTTCTGTTCAAAGTCCGATGAAGTTTTCATCGGTCACGGTAAGGCCCTTCATTTACGTAAAGTGCTAAAATTACAATTTAAAATGCTTTTTCTTTTAATAATATGATTACATACTAAAAAAAAATGTTAAACAATAAATCCAAAACTTTTCTTATTTGAAGCTATGGTAGAAAATGTGAAAATCTATCTTAAATTTACCGGCATTTAATTTTTATCACACATATATCACATACATAACAGCCTTTTTCATTTTTTATAGCGATTCAATACTAAATCTAAAAATTATATATGAATATATTTCACGACGATGTAAGTAATATATATATTATAAAATTGGTATTATATATGTTTTTCGATAATCTGCTATTATATAGTTATCTTTTCCACCATAAGTACGATAAAAATCAAATTCTGTTAGGGTTTAGGGATTAGACTGGATGAAGCATTATTTTTTACTGCCTGTACACTTTTATCGTCGGCTTCTGTCGCTTTAAGACGACAAGCGTCTTCTGTTGACAATCAAAAAATGTTATTCCTGAATTTTTCTCTTTTTTTGAGATGCTTTGTTGTATTTATAATTTAAAATGTATACAGCGCTGTTGACAATTTTACTACTTCTTCTTCTGTTTTGCCTTTCATTCGATCGACCCGCTTCAGAACACTACTAGATCCATTACACTGCCTAATAGAGGGATAACATCTCAATTCTATCTCTAGTCTGATAGTCGGTTCTATGTAAGGTGTTGCTAGTTAATAATTTTCAAAGAATATTAACCGTCTTTGATAATAATACCAATTTCTTATTTGACTGAATAGGTTTCGATTCCCAATAGTAGTAGGATTTATCTAGTATATAGAATAATTTCAAATATTTTCCGACCAGACTTTTTAAGTTTTCGAATTTAATTTACTTTTTCATTCGAAAATTCATTAAAGTAATAATAATTAAGACTGATCAATAAAATCTTATATTCGTTAAAACCGCGTCAACACTACAAAAATACGTTGCAAATCATTCCATGCAAGTGTGCAAACTTAATAAATATAAATATCTGCACTGTTTCAATATCACTTCGTGTATTTGGATCCGATTAATTGACAATGACAACGCGATTGAGAGCATGAAAAAATTTCTGCTGTAAATTAATTACATGACGGTATTTCGTACAAGCGGTGTCTCGACGAAATTCCATATAATATATCAAAGCTTATTTATTAATAAAGGAGTGTAAGTATAATTTCGGGGTGCCTGGAGAGGCTCGCTACGAACGATTGATCATCCCTTACCCGCGCCACAAAAGGGCTGTCAGAATATTGAATAAGTTGTGTTCACTCGGTTCGCGGGCGGCGCCCCGCCTACGGAGGTCTACGCGAAAATACGATACAAAATTTTCACGTCGTAATGTTTGTTCAACACAAACATACACGAGGCGAGTTTACTCTGAAACGCTTCGCTGAGGAATGAATGCAATTGAATTAAAACCGATCTTGCAATACGACTTCTACATAAATCTCAGTACAATTTTGCTGACATATGACCCGAAAACGCGTAGCAATTTAGCGCTTTCGGTTTAGGATTATATATCGGTTGAAGTTGAAGAACGTCAAAGGGGAAATTAATGAAGAATGTTAAAGTGTTCAGGAGGAAATGGCACTAGACGCGTTAAGAAAAAGTCTAATACAGCTTTAAAAAAAATTTCTTCGGTTACTAGCTACTTTTTTGGCAAAGAATCGTGAAACGACAAGTATTCGAATGGTGTGGACAAAATAAAATGTCGTCTTATTTATTCTACACTTATTATACTTACATACATCTACAATATTATACTTATATATAGATTTTATTGAGTGAATCTATGTATAAGTATAATATTTCACTATAATTATTTGATTAAGTTCATAGATTAATATAATAAAACTTACGTTTCCAATACGTCAACTCTGCTCAAAACTGTTCGTTTTATTTTAAATGATGTTGTCATATTTCGTTATTAAAATTTTTGATATTACGCCAGTTTATGTGTTGATTTTGAATAATCACGTAGAAATAAAAAAAAAAACTCTATCTTGTATACTCAATAAAGTTTTCTTTTCATAAATCCATATTACATTATACCAATGTTTAAGGTACTTAGATTTACATAATGCATCAATTCCAAAAAGAAGTGAGGAAAGTTCGACATTAAATTTAAGAAATGGTTATATATTAAAAAAAAAGATGCTTGTTGAAAGGGTTATGATTAAATATGTTATTTAAAATGCCTTTAAGTTTCTAAAACCATTTTTAAAATACGAGAAATGTTTAAGTACTGAAAGACCAAAAATAGATTTCAATCTTTTACCTACCTCTATCGATTCTAATAACATACGACCGAGAAATCTTTCAATGAAAATGCACTTTCTTCCACAGATTCAGTTCAATTATTTAAAGACAAAGGGATTGCCTAATTACATATGCAGTTGAGCAAGTATAACTTTACTTGGATTACAGACGTACTTATAACTCGGTAAACGCAAATCAGCCATGGAACATTAGATCGATGAGATTTGGCTTATGTAACTTTAGGTCGTTCTAAGCCTCTATGAAGGTTGTTCTGCAATTTTTTCCCCTAAAGCTACTTCGTGGTATTTAGCTAAATCAATAAATTGCCAAGTTTGTCTTCTGTAACTAAAATGCTTTTTAACTCTTAATAAAGTTTAATGGATACCGATGAAACAGCATATGACTATAGTTTTTTTATATTCATAAGCCTTCAGTAATAATAGTAGTTGGTGCCTTATTTTTCACCTCTGTCCAATAAGGTTTACAGTTTTTTAACTTTCCGTCACTCAAGCTTAAAGCTATATAGGGTTAAGGCACTGGGTTCGATTCTGACGACGGGCGAACCGACCAATAAGTTTTTAACTTAAATCAAATCATACCACGCGCTGCCTGCTTCGAAGAGAGCGTTAAGTGGATGTCTCTAATGTTATCATGGAGTTGGTAACGAAGCCTCCGTTTAGCTGCCCCCTAGCCGCAGTGGACCAGCGTGGTCGACCTAAAGACCGAGCCTCCTCAACTCGAAACAAAAAGATTGTGGGAGGGTAGCCTAAGAAATGGGGCGAATAAACTGGATGAAACGAATAAACAAGCGGCGCACAAGTAATTTTTTAATTGGCATAAATAAATCTTGTGCGAGATTCTATTCAGAAGGATGAACAGACGCGTGAGTGGACACGATCGATCCCTTTTCCTTTCTTTCCTTTTCAAAGTGCAAGGCGTAGTCAAGTGTACTCGTTGTATAATAAAGAAAAGATTTTACGATCGTCATTCCATATATAGAACGAGATAACTATGGGCGAGCGGCTGCTTAGAAATAAGCAATCATGAATGCGTCGATTTCCGCTAAGTCATCCAGAAATCCGTGAGAAAATGTTACGGGATATTTTCCTCGAAACGAATGTACATTGTGAGAGGAACGAGAAAAGCGAAGGGACGGCCGAGGGCGGCGCGGCGGGGCAGGTGCGCGGCCGCGCCCGCGCCGACATTAATCATACTCCGGGCCGTTTTATTGCCTGAATGGGGTGCCGATACGGGCGCGCTCAATGGGCCGATCGAGCTTCCACATTTATTGCGCCCGACGTCATCGACTGTTTTACGGGAAGACAACGGCATCCGAATGCACGACCGCTAACACGGTTTCACGGACTGGGTTCGGAGTGATTAGCTGGCGAACGCTTGCCGGTAGAGAAAGGACACGGAGGGAATGGAATTGTAGTAGTACAAAAAGGAAGAAAAGGACCAGTTAAGTCGTGGAGGAAACTCAGTTTGCCTAATTTACGAAAATATAAATAGGACAATGTGATGGATGGTACAACGAATCAATTACAGCGCACAAATCATGCAAGCCGAACAAATTTAATATAACTATGATATAATACACTTATCCAACACAATGTGATAATAAGTTATGATAACGTGTGAGAGACGGACAGTTGAATTATCAATAGGGAGCGACGAGTGCGGACTCATCTATTTAGTAAGAGCGACTGGACCGAGACCCCGAGGACCCGATGAAACCGAGAACATGACCAGAATCATAATTGGGACAAGGACCGAGATGGAAACATGGTCGGCAGCAGGACTAGGACCGAGTTCGTGATTGGTATGAAATATTTATTTTCGGTTCAGGCTTTAGAAGAGTTTTTATATTTGCGATCCATTTCTTTAAATAGTTGAGAAGACATCATAAGGCGGACGAATTGAGGTGATAAGCAAGATCTTGTAAGTTTATTTATAAACAAGAGGACTGTAAAATTTAAGACCGTAGGAACAATGCGATATCCATACAAGCGTTAATAAGGAACTCGACCACTGAAAATTCGAAGACCTTTTGTTCGTTTCGTGAGAATAGAGAATTTTATGATTAATTTTAGCTTTGCGCTCGTAAATCCTAAAATAACTTAGACATTTGAACTTCGAAATCATTTACAACAATCTAGATTTCTTTCATTGGAAAATCGATGAACTTATTGATAGAAATAGAAACGGCAAATCAGTTACAGAAATCACAATCGTTATTCATTGTTTTCCGAATTCCACGCCGAATTCTATTTTAAAGAAGAATACAAAAAGAAATTAGGATCGGAAATTTCTGTCCACGAAATACATCGTCTGCCTGTGAAAATTGTAGAACTTCTTTATTGCCGTGATTTACTAAGTAATATTTCATACTCATACATTTTAACGATATAAAAATTTTGACTCTAGTTTCTAAGTCGATTTTATAAAATTTTGAAACATTAAAATCATACAAATAATTATTCTAACTCGTTTGATACTCTGATATAATTTTCATATTTAAATTAACTGCTAAGCAATAATTTATTAACATTAATTTTTTTTAAAGCCACGCTCACGATATGGCGACCACGGCCCTTTTCTGCTAATCTTGTGTGGTTTATGCTATCACACTTGTATGCATTACTTTCATTCTCAGGGATAGCAGGGTAGGGTTATAACAATGTTATTTTCTGTTTCTTTTTATTATTAATTTTCTCTTTCTTTTTATTAGGTATTTTTTTTATAACCCTTATATATAACTTGTATTTCTATTGCATGTAATTTCTTTAATCTATGTCTCATTTCTTACTATTTTCTATTACAGTAATTGCTATTCTTGTTATTAATTTTTTCCTACCATCCTAGGTTCATTTATATATTTTTAAATCTGAGAATTTATTTTTTCTTTTTACTATTTATCCTTTCCATATTACACTTTACATTTATATTTGTAACTTTAGCTCTGTATCAGTTACTGTTCATATTTGTACATTGTTTTGCCGCGATCTTGGAGATGTCGCGTCTACATGAGCCAGAGGGTGATAGATTCTAGGGCCGGTCAACGCATTTAAGGCTGACCTGGCGTCACTGAATACGCTGATCAGCCCGTCCTTACCCTTTTTCACTCTCCGTATCGCTCTTTGCAACGCGACCGTCTCCGCCTGAAATACCGTGCAGAAGGAATCGAGTCGTAGCATTGAGTAACATGTCTCCTCTCCGTCCCGCCATTCGGTGAGGGCCGCCGCCGACTTTGCCTTCTATCTGGCTTCTGTCGGTTTAGATAAGCGGCCCGACTGCGGTGAGACGGTCCACAACATTAATTATTCAAAGGTGCAACGGGAATAGATAAAAAATAGGACTCGACTTATTTTCTGATTTCATAGATCCTTTTGTTAAATAGTGATAGGTTGAAAGGTCAATGCGAGTTGGGGCAATGTGAGAAACATGGAGTAATATAGAACGCATCGGGCTACGTTCCTAATCAGAGACGAGCGATGTTATGCATTAGCATAATGACAGTATATTAGCATAATACACGTTGTTCTTTTCTTGAGTAATGTAATGTTATTCATTACTACAAAAGAAGTAATTAATAAAAATGAATAATAAAAAAATTTGGTTGCCTGTAAAGTCGGTATACGGGCGAAAGTTTTACGTGACAACGACTTTGAATGGTAAAATCATTTTAATGTGAATATTCATTCGTATAGTAGGAAGAAGGATGAAATAATAGTAACAATTTAAACATTTATTTATACAAAGAATTATATTTAAAACATTAATTTATACAAAAGAATCTCGCACTGAATTTCATATTAACAAAATTTTATTTTTACCTTTACACATACATACGTATTTATATACAAATATACATACAATAACTTGCAATACATTTGCAAGCTATGCACTAATTCTCTGCGCGCGCGGCAGACCGATCATAGTTGAGTGGGAGAGAGACGCGGGCATTCGGCGGGCCTCTCTCTCGTTCGGTGACTCATCGTTACGTTACCGAGCGTTACACTTTTTCAAAGTGACTCCCAGCCGCAACCTAATTTAAGACGTTGTCACGTCAAAAAATCAGTTCAAAATCGATTTTTTAGTTATTTTAGTTATAAGCACAGTCATGCGTATCAGACTGTCCGTATAGGTGTTGGTCTAAGTGTCTAATATGTTTACCAAAAAAAAAAAAACGATTAGACAGCCTTCTAATATAAACATCATAACACCACATGATCGAAATTCGCCTTGAATGTATACGAACAATGAAGTATGTCGTTAATGTACTAGATAAAAATTAAAATGTAACATTAAAAATATCGTACTCAAAAGAAAAACGTATCTAATTAAAATATAATACTAAATAAATTTATTATGTCACGTATAAGATGAATCGAATTATTATCAAAAGCGACATCTATATTCATAAAAGTGTAATAACATATTTAATAATTATTTTAAAATTATGACGACCGCACGCAGCCCCACAATAAGTTGTGTAAGCACGAACAAGGAATTATGTAATTTGTGAAATGACAGTACGCCATCCGATTCCTCCGATCGATAGGCGGGCGTCGTACTAAATTATGTAGGTGCTTTACAAACAACCGCTTCACGATATTTATACTGGTACGGGAGGGCCGACGCCGCTCCGGCTAAAAATATTGGAAAGGTCACATGTTACAATTACAATTATAGATGTAATGATATAAAAAGCGTTTGTTTGTACTTCTGTTCATATTCTGAGGGAACGTCAAAAAGTGTGTGTGGTATTACCGGACAGAAATTTTTAAAAACATATATACCGTATTCATACATTTTAGGATTATACGAGCTAAGTTAAATAATTTACGTACAATATGAATAAAAAATATAAATAAATCCTTATACACCTAGTTACTTGTTTATGAATATCATATTTATTTTAACAGCATAACAACTAATGCGCGGTACTTAATGTCTATCTAATTACTCAATGAACAGATGTTTCCCTTTTTATCAGGTTTATAGCCCAACGCTGCTGGAGCATGCTTTATGTCCGAGACCGACGGCTTAATAAGTTCACTATAGAAATGAGTGAGTGGTTTAATTAACCTGAAATAAATAAAGAAAAACTCGTTGGTAAATATTGGAACCCGGAGCGCCTTCTATTTAGAAGGTATACCTCAAAAGAAATACTTTTGACTGTTCGACCACTAGTTTCGTCATTTCTACTCGCACATGTTTAATTAGTAATTGAAAATAAGATGGTTCTCTTTTTCATTTCTATTAAAAATATTCTTTCCTTCAGGAAAAATGAAATTTGAATGTATTAATATATACGTCAGGGCCGCATTTGACGATAAAGTTTCATCAATTCGGGGTTGGCATTCTATTGCTCAAGGATAAAAAATATTTTTATCTAGTTTTTATAATAAAAGTATTTCTCTATTAAGACAAATACATGCGAATGAAAAATAATAAAATTTTACTAGGTATTAATAATTATTGTCTATTATTCGCTGTGTTATTAATTACTTGATAATATAAACCACTATACATTAAAGAAATTTAAAAATAATATCTTTTTGGTTTATCTTATGATAGTATACAAGAAAAATGTACGAAGTAATTGGCTGAATATATTTTTTAATAATATTAACTTTGCAGAACTGATTAAATTCTTAATAACATCATTTCGGCTAACTCATTAAATATGAACACCAGTATTACTTTGTTAAATCTGACTTTTGACATCTATCTAAAGTAGTAAAATTTATCTTTAAGTATGAAAATTCAACTTACATATGTTTATCGTCGCAAAACTCAAAAGGACCGCTTTTAGATTCACTTGACATCTTGACACGACTTTGGATTAGAATAAGACGAATTTTTTAATATCTACTAGCATTTGTTTCTGACTTCGTCAGTGTATTTTTACTATTGAACCTAACTATAACATCGATTCGAAAAATTCTCTCACTCACAAAAAGTTACACGCCCATACATATTTTATATTATTATTAACATTTGCTTCAAATAGTGGTACCGGTATCAAAATTGAAAGCGAAACAAGGGGAAGAATCGAAAGACAAGTTAGTGACCAAAATTGGGGCTGGAAACGAGACTTAGATTGACAACAAGATTATTATTTGATATAAAAGATGTAGGATTATATTCTATATCTATATGGGTGGAAAGTTAATATTAAATATAAAACATCAATTGACAATTATTGAAATTTCCGTTTGATACACAAATTTCTTTTAAATTCACAAGGAAAGGAGGGAAGCAAAGAAAACAATCGAAAAATGAAAGTGTCCTTCTGTTTTCATTACAATAATAAAACACGGTTTCTCTATATTCTTAATAATTTCATCGAGATATATATATCAGTAGAGGCAACATCATTGTTGCTTGTGTAGTAAATGCGGACAATGATGGGAGGGCTCGCGACTGAAGCATATTATTTTGACCAATTTAAATAGTCTGAATTGGGCCTAAGGACATCGCTATCCGCTTACAAGAATCGTTATTGAGTCATCGCTATACAATATCATCCCTACCCTTCCCTAAACAAAATCCTGTATCAGCGCCTGCGCTAGTGGTAAGCCATGTTTCCTAACTAACAGTTCTATATGTGTATTAGGATGCCGTTCCTTTGTATTAAATTGTTATAAGAATTGCACAAATGACGTAACCAGTGAAAATGGTGTAGTTTGAAATACGTAGTGAATAGAATGAAAACGGATTGTTGAAGCGTTTTCGCCATCTGCAAAGGGTGAATGAAAACCCGTACGTAGTGAAAGAGTTTTTAACGTCTTAGAAAATATTAAGCAGGTTAAACGAAAAAAAAAGTTACTAAATTCGCCAGCCATAGACACTGCCAGACTAGTTTATTTTGGCTGTTTGCATAGCCCCATGTCTTATGGCATTTTTCTCTGGGGACATGCCGCAGATGAACATGGAATTTTCGTGCTGAAAAAGTGGGCCGTTCGGGCGATTTATAGAATGGGACCTCGAGTATATTGAAAAAGTAAATTTAAAGAAATTGGAATCTTAACTTTGGCATCTTTGTTTATATACGAAAATTTAATACATGTGAAAAAGAGCATAGAAACGCTTGAGAAAAATAGTGGTCTATATAATTTCAATACGAGAATCAAAAACTATCTGTGTTGACCTGTCAGTCGGTTACGTAAAGCTACGAACTCATTTACGGGGCTCTGTGTGCGCTTGCTCAATAAGGTTCCTGTAGACATTCAAAATTTACCCTTAAATAAGTTTGAGTTTATCATTAAACAGTTACTTGGTAAAGAAGGGTATTATGACCGATTATTTTCAGGAAAAATACATGGACATAACCAGCTCGAGTTCTATCTTAATATATAAGTATAATTTTCTATAATACCTTGTTTTTCATTGTAATTGTATACAATTCAATTGGAAAGGAATTACCCTCCCGTTTCTTGCTCATTATTCTTGAATGAAAACCGCGTTCCAAATGAGTGGTAAATCTTATCTATACATATATAAGTGAAATACAACTGACTGTTTCATCACGAGATCTCCGAAACTATATTGCCAATTTATTTGAACTTTGGCATACTTATCATTTTCAGTACGTAGACGCTAACTAAGAACGGATTTCACGCTAATCCTATACAAAAAGAAAATTCCATCATTTTATGTCTACGCGGGTGGAGCCGCGGGCAAAAACTAGTTCATATTATAATGGTAAACCAATATTGTAATGACACATTTCAAGAGTTATGTATAAACTATGGAACAAAGAGATGTCCGAAATTGAATTTGGTAGGTATTGAAAAAACACCCAATTTTTAGCATTAAATTAATTAATTAAATTTAAGCAAGAAATCGACGAGTTGCATAAAACGATTCTTGGATGGCGGTGAGCAAAAGAGATATGTAAAGATTCTACCGTATGGAGATAGATCCATGGCCTCTGCTTACTATTGTGGGAAAAAGAAATAACCTTAAAATAAATAAAATAAACACACAAACATTAATGTCAAAAAGTATAGTGTAACTTTCCATAGGTGTCTTTTGGATTCAGAGTGCTTATTATTTTATTTTTCGTAATTAAAGAATTATCATTTATCAAAAATAAATATTACATTGTTATATTTAGTAAATTAAACGACGACAGCTTGACGTTATTATCAAAAGGTAAATGAGACACCAGTACATAAGTGGTCATCGTTGCCCATGAACACTCGAGATTCTAGAGAAGTCATCGCAATGCTTTGCCGCCCTTTTGTATAAGAATAAGATATCTGATGGAGGAAGGAGTGGGCTGATGGAGAGGAGAGAGGGCTGATGGAAAACGGAGCGAGGTCGCTGGGTGATGGTGGGGGAGTGGGCCGCTCTAATTTTCATTCACTAGACGGAAAACAACAGCGAAAACTGTTACTTCACGCTTGTTTTCTGTGAGTGTGTTATGCATCCGTCGAGTCGGCCAATTGACGTGCTGCAACTAAGTTGACTACAGCATGGCTTAACCTAATAAAATCTATATTTATAATGTCATTTTAAGTACACTAGCAAAGGGATAAATTTCGGTTAATGTTTTTTAATATAAAAAAAAGATTTATAATGAGCGTCATCTGTTATAAAATCGCATGTTGGATAAGTGTTTCATGTCGCATTAAGTGTTTATTTTATTTATTCGAGAAGGAAGCTCTATACATATGTACCGCTGAAAACTTGTCTTTACATACGCTCAGCGCTTTCGCAAGATAAGGCAATTGTGTACACTTAAAACATCTGAACAAGTGTCATATATAAAGTATGATGAAACATTTTTCAGAATATATGTCGCAGTCAACCTAATTTTCCTAAACATATTTTCGTGTATATGGAACGTAAAAAGCACGTAGTCATTCCGTAGAGATTTCATTGATCTCGCCCGCTGTGCCGTCGCGGGGCGGCGGTGCGGATGAGCGCGCGAATGTATGTGAGGTCACGCTCAGGTGACATCGTGAAATTAATTCGCTTTATTCTAAATCACGGCGGCATAATCTTGCGCAACTTTTGTAGCCGGCTAAAGCCTTCTATCTCAAAAAGGGGCCGAGCCCGAAAACGCTGTCCGCCGCGGGCGCTCCGGATTATTGTTTGTGCGTATAATTATTATTTATTACTGGCCGCCGCCCGCAGTCAGCCGCCCGGACGTACGTCCTTATTATACCTACGCGTGTAGCCTTTTGCAAGCGGCTGTCTTCACAGGGCCCTATTCGTGTATGTGAGGTAACAATTTTTTACACTTTACCTCCTCGGATTCATTTATTTCCGTCTCGGATAGCCAATTTCCGTCACCGTGGCTCTCATCAGAGCTGTAGTATTCTCATTGGTGTTGTTATCCTGTCTCGTTCTTTCCTCATTCCGTTCCTGCATTTTTTTCCCTTTGTTCCCTGTTTAACTTTCTCTTCTTTCTCGTCTTTTTCATAGCTTCCCTTTTTTCATTTTTTATATGAATTTTCTCTCAAACTTTTTTTTTATTTCGATGGTATTTCATGTATATTGTAACGCTAGTGGCCACTCGCCCGCTTCGCTGGGCGTAAATTTATGTTTAGCATTTTTTTTTATTATCCAAATGTGATCCCGGTCTCGCTTTCACGGATATAGAACGAATTCCTTCATTATTTATATCGGTCGATTTTGTTGTCACTTTTAATCGGGATCATGGTTCTGTTCTCGAAGTCGATTCTGGTTACACTGTCACATCCAGTGCCTGTCCCGCTCTCGATTCCAATATGGAATTCCTAACCATCGTCAAACGATTTCGCGTCGAATAGTTAAAGTCCCAATTACAATCCTTCCAGTCATCGGCGTAAGTTAGACATCCTAACAAACATACTGTTACATTTCTGTATTATGAATAGCCTATAACATCCACAAACGATTCCGCGTTGAATGGTCAAATCCCAATAACTCCAGTCCAGCCGTTAGCTAATGACAAACATCCATACAAACAACATATTATTATATTTTTTGTGTTATGAATAACCCTATAACCGTCCACAAAAAAATCTACAAAGAATAGTCATAATACTATGCTGATACGTTTAGTAGATTTTGTATGATACGCGGCAGAAGAAAACATTTTCATTGTATACAAATATATAGATTAGAATATTACATATATAGATTAGAATATTACTACGTAGATCTCATAGTACTGATAGAAAATATTGAAGCGGGACCTTACAAAAAAAAAAAATAAACAAATATAATTACCTTTTTTGTGTTAGTACGAATAATAACTGCATTTGTCTTAACGGCTGTACAAGGATGTAACATGTGGAAAATAATACAAATAATACTTTCGTGTTTCTAATAGAAAAGAAAACAACTCTTACTGAAAAGTCTATGATCAAATTACCACCAGCTCGGAAATTCAAGGGAGTGATTATTCAATTCTAAAAAGGTACAATACTCAAAATTAGTTCACCTACCGTATCCGCGCTAGCGTGAATGTAAATTATTTCATCTTTCGTATTTGTCCCTTCATGGTCGACTTGTCGATGTGGTTTCGAGATTGGTTTCAATCCTGATTGCGATTTTGATCCCGATCTTACTCTCAAGTATTTTCCGCATCATTCTAGGTATCTACAAATGTCTGGCGTATCTGAGCGTATCATCAAAAATGTTTTTTTTTTCATTTTCCCTCACAACTCAAGACAAATCTTACCACTGCTAATATCACAAATCGCTAGATAGCATTCGAAAATATTAGCTAAACGGATTAAAACATGTTAAGTTCATCCAAAAATATGAAGTAAATAGCTTATCCGTGATAACCCAACAAACTAACAGACGAACGACAGAGCAATTTTAGATGCTTATTGTTAAGCACTATAACAACGTACATAAACCTGTAGGTTACATAGATACAAAGCATGTGAACGAAGACATCACTGGCCCTATTTTCCTCTCAACCGATATCGAAATGGTAAACTGGGATGGGCGTCAGCGCCGGTTTTAATTACTAGTTCTCGTTAACGGAATGTGTTATCTCGCGTTGTTCTCGTTATGCGTGTAAAGGCACAAACGCCAATTTAAATAATTCCGTATAATGGGATAAGGAACGTCTACTTATCAATGTTCAGATTAATGATTTACGAAGTGAGTTGTTCATTTATCAATAGCGAAACCCATGAAGAGGATGGAAATTTTATAGCTACTCGTTATATAATAGTTTTAAATACAAGGGCTTATCGTCAATTCAGACTTACATATCAGAGTATATTATAACAATTATTTAATATTGGGAACGGACCGTTTGGTTTAAAATATTAATAATTTAAAAATATCTATATTTTCAAATTTTAATTGCATCGAATTTTATATATTGTACTGACGTGTCGCGACTTCCTTTTTTTACATGGTTATACATATAAATTTACCATTTTATAACAAAATGATGTGAAAGGCTTAAGCAACACTTTAGTTGATTAAGAGACATTTCGCCTAACTATTTCTAAGCACTTTGCATGCACACAGAGCAAAGCTTAGGATTTTCTTAATTTACTGTTTATCTACACGAATCGATTAAAAGCTCATAATATCCCTGATCTGCTTCTATAAAACCAATACAATTTTCGTTAGAATACACATACTTAAGCCGCAGAAAAACATATCGGACGGTCCTATTTTCAGTAGATGTGCGTTAATATTCCCATATTTCAGGAACTGGGTAGTTAAGAGCGTCCTTTAAAGTCGGATGCCAAAAGTTGAAGATGCCAGACAATAGGCCACGCGCCGTCAACGGTCATACACTTCCGTTCGCCGTATTGGTACGCGGGTCGTGAGCCGTTCGTATCCGTTTTCCACTCAATGTTAGCCATAGACAATGCCGTTAATAGCAATAAATCTGATAGCGCCACAATAACAGCTTCTATTATTTAGCGAAATGCGTGTGTAACACATGACCGTTTGTGTCTGGATGGGAATTTTATTGACAATTCTAAATTATCTCATGCCCGACTCTTTTGGCAATCGGTAGAAATTCAGTTAGTCTACAAAAATAGTAAAAAAATTAAATTGTCAAGTCTGTTTGACTTGACCATTTGATACCTTGATAAATTTTTGTGTGTCGACTCATACAAAACGTCATGTTTATTCTCTCAGTATATAGTTAAAATATGGTAGTGGTAACAGCAGCCACATAATTAAAAATCAATATAAAAATATTGTTTCTTCCAACTATAGCAATTTATAAAAATAACTTTTTATGTTATGTAGCTTGAACGTAATACTATTTGGTAAGGCTTCACTTCGAAATAGAAAACCGTAGAAGTATTCCTACATAAATTTCATATTATTTTTAAATGTCGACTAAATTATAAATGACTAAATCTTTCTTATTGATGAGTAAAAAAGAGCAAACCTTGAGTTTCTTGCCCATTCTTCTGTCGGTGAATCAGCATTTGGAATGGGCGGTAATATCGAAATGAATTTATTAATGACGTATTTCAAGTGCAATTTCATTACCTACGAAATAAAGATATTTTTGATTTTGATTTTAAATAAAATGAATAAACGAAATTGGCTTTGTAGTAGGCATGGCATACGATATTGGCTTCGCCACCGTACAGATATTCACCATGCGTCTTTATTCTTTTTTCTTTCTATCGTCAACGAGTGTCTTCATTCCTTTTCTTTCCGTCTATTCATTTAAGAAATAACAGTGTCATTCGAAATTACATCTAAAAATTTGGTTGCCTGTAAAGTCGGTATACGGGCGAAAGTTTTACGTGACAACGACTTTGAATGGTAAAATCATTTTAATGTGAATATTCATTCGTATAGTAGGAAGAAGGATGAAATAATAGTAACAATTTAAAACATTTATTTATACAAAGAATTATATTTAAAACATTAATTTATACAAAGAATCTCGCACTGAATTTCATATTAACAAAATTTTATTTTTACCTTTACACATACATACGTATTTATATACAAATATACATACAATAACTTGCAATACATTTGCAAGCTATGCACTAATTCTCTAGTGCTGCGCGCGCGGCAGACCGATCATAGTTGAGTGGGAGAGAGACGCAAGGCATTCGGCGGGCCTCTCTCTCGTTCGGTGACTCATCGTTACGTTACCGAGCGTTACACTTTTTCAAAGTGACTCCCAGCCGCAACCTAATTTAAGACGTTGTCACGTCAAAAAGATAATGATAAGGTCATTTGTAAGAGATTTATCTGGTTTAAAAATATGTCGTTTATATTCATTTAAATTTGTGTGAATTATGTGCCACCGAATTAACGTAAATTTGTTCTACGTTATAATTCTACGCTTTTATATTTCGGCGATAGACGCATATTCATCATTGTACATTTGCATGCTGTTTAAGTAAAAACTACGAAATTATCAACGGAGCGGCAACGTTGCGCTCGCGTTGTTGCGTAGTTGTGTATATGTAAGCAGCAACTAAGCGTACCACGACGTATTCGCGTTTATCCAGTGACGCTTCTGTGCACAGTGGGCCTTGTTGGTCAAAGAGTGTGAATATTCATATTTCCATCATCATAGAGAATTAACTACTAAATTTACGAAGACAGAACTTATATCGTGTACTTATAAGAAATACTAAAATAAAAGTAACTCAGAAATTAAGCACGATAAAACTATTTGAAAAGTGACTGTTCATTTAAATAAATTATGACTCTTTAAACAAGCTGTTGTAGTGAAAAAATCAAGTTCTTAATTTATGTATAATTTCAATTCTTGAGAGAGATTTTTCTTTAGGACAGTAGTCCGCATACTGAAGTGGTCGCGGCTAGCCTGGCACTTTTCCTGTTTACGAGTTGACGTGACACCTGATCTGGTTTTCGGAAAAAGGAGTTTTTTTTTAAAGTCGGAGTCGGGGTAACGCTACGACGAGTCGACGACCTCAAAATTAACTGAAAGAATATAAATCGCTTCTAATAAATGTTGAGGTGCAGAAAGTCAGTGATAACGGCACCTTATCGCCGAAGGAAAGAAACCAGGAGAGCCATTCGGGAGCGCCGTTATCGGGCCCAGCCGACGAGTCAAAACGGGCCTCTAACTTTAGTTTTTACGACGGCGGCGTATTCGGAAACGGTTGAGCCGTCGTGAAGCGCGAAGCGGGCGATCCGTGTCGAAGGCGCTGACCCCCGTCCGGCCGACACAAAGCGCGCGCGCCGCCGGCGCCCTTCCGCCCTTCCTCGCTTTCCCTCGATACGGCGTAGTTTCGCTTTAGTTTCGAAAGCGTTCCACGATTGCGCCCTTAAAGGGTAATCGATTTCCATTCGATCTTTATGATCGGCGGATTTTTAATTGGTCGGGTGGCGGCGAGCTCGTGTAGCCGCTGATATGGATCGCCGTCCGCGGCGCAGGCTGCGCGGGCCGGCGGCGTCTCCCGGCCGCTGCCGGCGCGGGCCTAATGGCCGATCAGGAGATAGCGCCGAGCCCGGCGCGGCTAAAAATAAACGTGCGTGAGAAAGGCTTTCCACGAATAGGCGGAGCGGCGCGCGGCGTCGGGAATGAGGTCATTTCCCCTCATTAAAGCATGATTCGTGCTCGACCTGATGGTTATTAAGGTTTGACCGGATTACCAAATAGTTTGTAAATGTAAACAAGCTTGATAGGAATAAAATCGCGTGTGCGCAGTCGCGTGCGCCGATACGAATTGTACCGATAGCGAAACACTTTTCAGTGGGCAATTTTGATGTATTAATAACTTGGAAATGAAAAGTTTTCAGGGTATAAAAAGGCCACTTTATTTGTATGCCCTATTCGTGAGGTCACGTAATGCTATTTTTAGTTTTCTCTGTCGTAAATATCGCAGCCGATCGCCCGTCGGCGCACTACACAGCTCCAGGAAAAGTTACGTTTCTCACGTGAAAGCGGACTGTTATTTGAATATGACTTAGAATTTGAAAGGAGTTCATTAAACAAAAAATGTATTTCAAAAATGCTCGACAATACTGAACATTTTTAGAGCATATATTCATTATAAGTTCATTATAAGTTTTTCAATTTTAAAGTGTGTTATTATTTTTAAAAGGAATAATTAAAAATTTAATGTTTTCTAATATAAAATGAAATATGTACATCCAGCAAAAAATATTATTATAATACAATTTTCATCAAAAATATTTTACTGGGAAAAACTCGTCAGCAAAAACAAAATTTTGAGAAAATTGGAAGAAATTGAAATAGATTTTGTTAACATAATCTAACTACAAAAGGAAAACGAAATTGTATCAAAAATAAAACATGAAACGACGACTTGTATAGAGTTAATACTTCAGCCAGAGCTCTAAAACATCTCCTTTCACGAAATTCAATCCAAACATTTACTACCTCATTTTCTGATTCGGTGCCTTCCATTGAACGAAATCGCTGGAAAACTATACTAGAAATCCGGCGATACAAAAAGACGTAGTCTTGCGAGATATATAAAATACAATGCAATACAACACGATTTAAGATGTACTCATTTGTATATATTTAATAAAAATAATACTTAATACGAATGATGTTTTGTTCACTAATAAAAATATGCCTATAAAGACATTAAGTTATAAGCAAAAACTGTTTCACTTAATTTTTTTTTTTAATCAAAACGTATTGAAAGAAAGAAACACCATTAAAATTTAATTCATCACAAATCTAAATTAGGTTTTAATGCTTATGAAAGACTCGACTTCAAAACGACGAGTCCGATTTTAAGGGAAACAGTCCTGGCACTTGTGAAGCTGCTAAGTATTGTAGCGGCGGTAGTCAAGATAATATTATCGAATTCGAGTTTTAACTACAAGCGAATTCATTAATTACGTCTGTAATCAATACCAGACGAAACTATTCCCTGCGTGCTCAGGTGAGCACGTTACTCACGTGTGGGAGTATTCCATCTGAAATAAAGTAGATTATGGGTGGCGTATTGTGGCAGTGGGGAGATTAAAATCTGACGACAACAATAACTGAACTGGATATTTGGTCAAAACTGCAATTAACTTAATTATTACACACATATATATATCTTGGTAGGGTGTTTGTTTACATATATGGACAAATTCGACTAATACCTCGATTAGCGGATGTAAAATTCGATCCGTAAACATTTTATCCGCCTAAATTTTCTAACGGGTTCGTTCGTTCTTTCGATGATTTTAATTCAAGCAATAAATTATTATTATAATGATTATTGATGAACCTACCACGGAAATGTTTGGCAGTTTCGTGCACAAAGCGAAATTAGACGCCGCAAAATCTTAAACACCCCCCATTTAGTAAAGGCCGAGTTCCGTTTAGGTATTCATAAAGGAACGGTACAATAATAATTCCTTTTGACAACAGCAGTATTAGGAACAGAGCTGTCGCAATAAATTTATAATTGTAACACCCGCCAGCATCCCACCGTCCATTGCTGTGCGATGGCGGCGGCCGTCGGTAATGATGTTCGCCCGTAAGCAAGGCGTCGGGTGTTATACGACTCCGGTTGTGTTTGTTAGGCGCTGAACGGGGCGTGAAGGTGATGCGGTACATTATAATGGGATACGGCAATTCTCCGGAACGACGCGTAAAGTCAATCGAATCGACGCTCAAAGGCAGCGATAAAACGCGAATAGTAAAAATACTCGCTGGCCTTCGGCGTGATACGACCCATTCACGCTTCGGGTGGGTAAAGGCGGACGTGCCCCGCGAAAGGCGGGACGCGTGACGCGGGCGCGGCGGAATTGTAAAATTTTATTGCACGTGGTGATAAGATTGTTCATCATTTAATTTTATAGTTTGTACCCTGAACGTACTAAATTTTTGGCGAGTAAGAGGTGGAGGGGTCGAACCAAATTTACCTATTGTGTATTAATCGATACGCAACTTGCGCGACTTTAGGACAAATCGCTATATTAGGAATTTTTTGGATGCGTTAAGCGTGAGCGTAGGTATGCTTCTACTGTCGCCTGAAAAATCCCGTCTACACTGGGTGTAACCACGATAACTAAAAAACTATTTAACTTTTAAACTTAATTTCTTTTCCAATCTCATCACTAATCGATCGGGAATGACTGTATTGAAAATCACAACTTGATATAGTACCGATTAGTTGTAATTTGAATTTTTTATCTGGCAGTTATTTATGGTTTTTATCCGTCATTTCGCTTAAATATTTAAAATAGAAGTTGAGATTTAGCGTGAAGTTGTTTATTTTTGTAATTGCCAACAGATGGCAGTAGAAATATAATACCATTCTCGTTAAAAGAGAAAAAATCATGCATATAATTTTGCATTATGATGTCTAATAAACATGAAATTACCTATACTTTTTTCAATTCAAGCTTACTATAAAACTATTAGAAAATCAAAAATAAAAAAAGGGGATCTTTGGTGAAAATTTTTTGATTTGGTTTTGATTGGGAAAATTTAAAAAACCGTTTGTTATCCAATGGCTTATACTACGAACAAGTCTCATACCCGTGTGTTTAGTAGTTAATATATACGACATTGTAGTTTAATGTACATACATGTCTTGATAGAAAATTATTGAGTATCTTTAATAATGAACTTTAGAGCTCGAAGGTATTGTAATGAACTATAATGTAGCGCTTTCTTTTTTTTTTTTTTATTAGCGCTTAAGAAATAACACCATTCTCGATTTCGAACATTTATTTATAAGCATACTATTTATCAAACAGCAACAGATTTCCGCGACCGGGCCAGTTACCGTCTGCGGCTGACCGCCACTAGCACCGCCGCGTCCGGTAGACGCTCTCTCGTTTAACAGCGGACGCGAATTCGAATCGCCATCCAGGAGCAATTATAACTCGTGCGGTCGTTTCGGCGAGCGTTTCGCGCACAGTTAATTAGTTCGGTGACGTCGGCCGCCGCCGCGCTCCCCCGCGCCCCGCCGCCGGCGGTCGTCGGGGACGGCCGAGCGATAAGGATGCGCGGGTGTCGTTTACATAAATGAAAGCATAAAATGAAAACCGTAAAATGAGCCGTCAGCCCTCGGCCCGCGCTCAATTAAGCCGGCCGCGGGCCCGCGTGGGCGGTGACGAGCCGCTGAACATCTCCGCTTTCGGGACTAATTTGTAACCGGAACAACGGCCGCATAAAAAAAAAAAAACCGAAGAAGATGAAGAAGAAGAAGGTTAAACAAACAGTAGAATGAAACGACTAGGTCGCAGATATGTATACTATTGTATACGGAACGTCGGAGTCCGGAGCTTATTTGTTCTAGATGACCATAGATCACTTTCCGTACCTACTGACCCGTTTCGTAAACTACCCGCATTGTTTTTCTTATCGACGATCCTATGGGCCGTCCTGTTATATGTATTTTGTACACGCCATTTGCGTCGGTTTGTACAAGACAAAAACAGTAATGAAATAATATTCAAAGCCATGTTAATCTTCAATGTACTGTAATTACAGTAATTGAAATTAGACGTAACCCACATACGTATCTACAATGTTTAATCTATATTTGAGAATAAGTCCCGAAGGAATTCAATTAATAATTTTATCGGAATCACCACATACATAAATTTTCTTTTAAAACACACTATGTAATAATTGTTCTCTCGAAATTACTTTGAATATTTATTTTATTTTTTATAAACAAAAATGAGTTTCTATCACTTGATTGCGTATCACATTTTTTTTTCAGAGTCTTCTAAACCAGTCACAATAAAGCTCAAGGCATCAAGGCTAATAAAACATCCCGAAAAATTTTATTTCTTACATTTGGAATGAATATCTTACGTACAGCACTTACAAGATAAAACGCGATACTGCGCGAGAATGGGAAAATGATGTTTTTGTTTTGGTACATTAATCTTAATCGATTAAAAAGCTAGGCACGATGCGAGCGCGGCGGGGGCGGCGCGGCGGCGGATGTGGGCTCGCGGGCGACGACGTGTTTACAAGGGTCGAGTTACCATATCGCGATGTTAATGAAACCGACGTCATACGTCATTTTCTGATATGACGATCGACCTTCGGCTCCGCCAAAATGACGACGTATAAATAGGTGGCGGTTTCGTGTGCGACGTCGGGAGAAAAAAAAAGCTAGCGGGCTATTTTGAAATTGCGGGCGAAGTGCGAACGTGAAGATCGCTTCTATCGTTTGATACTCATATTACAAATGAGTATTATGTTACAAGTTTCTGAAATAACTGTTATTTCGTAAACTTGTCTTCAAATTGATTTAGTTATTATTGCGGTTAAGTATTCCGCTTAATCATAATGAATGAATGATGAAGATTCAATTAATGGGAATTAAGATTTACATATACATATGTATTAATTTGAAGTTATCCAGGTCTGATGTCCTTATCACCACGATTTATAAATAAAAAAAGGTGGTGGTGAGGCACATTAAACCCTGATAATATAAATACATCAAGGTGTTTTATATTAAAAACTGGTCACGTTTTTGCTATCAAAAAAAACTTGTCTATTTTTTGGTTAACAGAATATAATGTAAAATTTCGTTAATTTACAGAATTAGTTCAGGTTAGGCTGTGAATAACTATTACTTTGATGTGGACTGTAGTGCTCTACAATCCGTGCACGACGCGATAATGCCTATCAAAACACACGTGCATTTGCTTATTTTTACACCAACGCATGCGACGAAATAGTTTTTTTCGTTCACTAAAGACTAACTACGTTTAATTTTAAAAATCCAAGCGGCATTTCGTAACTTTTCTGTAGATTAAAATCTACACAGAAAATTTGGACGCATAAATTGGTCTCATTTGCATGTAAAACGTAAATCTCTTTTTTAAAAGAGATATATTTTGATGTTTCAGTCTCTGTAATAAAAGTTAATAAATCATGTAACGACCACTGACAAATTAAAGGCAAATAGTATGAAGAATCGGGTCACCAAAGATTATTTTCACATGTGAATTTGCTGAGAAACATCGAGAGATCCCTATCATCAAAATTTTTAATTCGTTACCTTAAATACTTAAAATGCATTAATAAATAAATTTTAAAAGGATCGTATCATAAGTATTGTAACACATTTTATACTTTTGTTTAAAAAAATACAAATCGTAAATATATTTTTTTATTAAGAGCCATCTACTGTAGAACCGTAGCATTAAAGATTTGAAGGAGGGTGATATTTAATTTTCTATATATATTTTTTTTTATAGCTAATAATTTTTAAATATAATAAAAAAATTGGTTGCCTGTAAAGTCGGTATACGGGCGAAAGTTTTACGTGACAACGACTTTGAATGGTAAAATCATTTTAATGTGAATATTCATTCGTATAGTAGGAAGAAGGATGAAATAATAGTAACAATTTAAAACATTTATTTATACAAAGAATTATATTTAAAACATTAATTTATACAAAGAATCTCGCACTGAATTTCATATTAACAAAATTTTATTTTTACCTTTACACATACATACGTATTTATATACAAATATACATACAATAACTTGCAATACATTTGCAAGCTATGCACTAATTCTCTAGTGCTGCGCGCGGCAGACCGATCATAGTTGAGTGGGAGAGAGACGCAAGGCATTCGGCGGGCCTCTCTCTCGTTCGGTGACTCATCGTAACGTTACCGAGCGTTACACTTTTTCATAAGTGACTCCCAGCCGCAACCTAATTTAAGACGTTGTCACGTCAAAAACTAACGTGAAACACTGTGACTTCAATAGATACTTAATTATAGAAGGTAGTTCCATCAATTCTAGGGTAATGACACGTGTAGATTTCGTTATAACCAATAAATATACAGGACGGTATCGTAATACAGACAAACAAATTCTGACAACAACGAAGCGTGGCCCTTTACTTTCGATGTACTAGGGATGGTTGGGTTGTACCAAAAAATTAAAATCAAAAATATCTTTATGTTGCAAATAATGAAATTACACTTGAAGTACGTCATTCATAAATCCTTTTTAACATCACCACCCATATCAATTTCGCGAATTCAATAGGTACCCTTTTAAATGATTTAGATGCTACTCACGTGTTCCATAATTTTCATTCTCCAGTCTTTTATATGTCTTAAGTTCATATTTTTAAGCCAAACAAACTTCCAGTTCATTATAATGCAATGAACATTTAGTCCAAGTTTTTACTTAAAAATGTCTGTAAATAGTTTCAAGATATATACTTCACTTTATGATATTATGTTGATTTAGTACATGTAAAAGGTCGCTGCGAGCGAATTCAACACTAATTTTATGTACGAGCACTTCATTCAATAAAATCAATACATTTCATGAGTGATGTTCACATATTTCATCCTTTATAGGACATAGGTAGTAAATCTTTCAATGATGGTTGATTTTCTCGTTATTTTACAAAATCTCTTTTAAGGTTGCTTATTCTAGTTGTAAGTCGATGAAATTTTAATAGTGGAGCACGAGTTCCAACAAATGTTTGGTAAAAATTTCTTTGAATGTTTGGTAAAATTCCTTTTTTTATATGGAATTTATGAGGGGCAAACAAGCGTACACGCCACCACAGAACAGACAATCACCACAGCTCATGGAGATAAGCAAACCTAGGGGACTCACTAGTACCTTGCCGGACTTTTACAAAAGAATAAGCTCTTGAAGACATCTTTTTAGTAAGTTGTGCTGATTACAAGAATGCTTGTCGCCGTAGGACGGTGACATATTGTTTAAATGTTACTGGTGCAATTTAGGTATTTAAAGTTTTCAAAGGCATTAATTTTTAAAAGTTTGTAAAAACACGAACTTGACACTTTTATGCCCCCTCACATCACCTTTTGAGTATAAAATTCCCACGTGACCTACATTATATTTTAAGTTAAATATTACGGCGCCAGATTAAGGTTAAAAACGTATTTAGTTACATAAACCAAACACGTACACAGATTGTTAAAAATGATAACTATTAAACTTTGAGAATTTTTAACACAAGATGAACTTTATTGCGGCACAGTCACCGTTAAAATAAAATTACGGTCAGTTATTTATAGATAATGTGACGAAAATGTCAAGCTAGGTACCAGGAAAAAGTCGAATAATTCTCACATGAACCAACAATCGTTACGGTAGCTCTAAGTTATTGTTATATAAATTACATTTTGCTGCTAACACGGAACGTGTTTACGAGTTTCAAGTCGATACTGTTGTTTGTCGAGGAATCGACGAGGAAACAACAACAACGACTGCAGCAACAGACAGACCACGTTCACTAAACGAGTCTATTATCATCAATACTAAGGGCGGGTATCGAACTGTAACTTGATCGATCGATAGGTAGTCGTTCAAAATCAGCTTGCACCTTTTGCTGCATATGGCGTTAAAAGTTCTTGAATCGATTAGATTGATAAAAATTAGGTATTAAACATTATTTTTGATTGTCTAGTTTAACAACCGAAAGGAATATGTAACCCTTAATAAACATCATGGACTTCTAGGAAACTTTCAGTTTTCTTTCAATAGCATTTATTTTACAAAACTATAAGCAAGAGCGTTCGCGCAGCTAAAACCTAAAATATTCCTTCTACAAAGTGGAGCTCATGCTCTTGCATTAATTAAGATAGGATGCAGCGATGTTCGGATCGGATGTCGGATCACTTATCATCACCGTTCGAGAACCGAGGGGAGTGCGGGGGCGGGCGCGGGGCGGGGCCGGGGCGGCGCCACCTGCGGGGATGCAGCGGTGTGCAGCGGTCGCGTGCGCCAGCCAGTCTGGCGCCGCGTCCCCGCCCGCGCTCCGCTGGCGCCGCAGCTCGCTCGTCCGCGTACGACAATGTTTTCCACTTTGATTAATAATTTACTAGCGCGCGGCTCCTTTCGAGAAATCGCCGTTATTGACGTGACAACGTCTTAAATTAGGTTGCGGCTGGGAGTCACTTATGAAAAAGTGTAACGCTCGGTAACGTTACGATGAGTCACCGAACGAGAGAGAGGCCCGCCGAATGCCTTGCGTCTCTCTCCCACTCAACTATGATCGGTCTGCCGCGCGCGCAGCACTAGAGAATTAGTGCATAGCTTGCAAATGTATTGCAAGTTATTGTATGTATATTTGTATATAAATACGTATGTATGTGTAAAGGTAAAAATAAAATTTTGTTAATATGAAATTCAGTGCGAGATTCTTTGTATAAATTAATGTTTTAAATATAATTCTTTGTATAAATAAATGTTTTAAATTGTTACTATTATTTCATCCTTCTTCCTACTATACGAATGAATATTCACATTAAAATGATTTTACCATTCAAAGTCGTTGTCACGTAAAACTTTCGCCCGTATACCGACTTTACAGGCAACCAATTTTTTTTATAACAATACTTTTTCAGAGGGGGTTCTTATAGGTCCTCGGGGAGTATTATAATCGTTAATATAAATCGATTACACAAAACTATAAACTTTTATTTTTGGTTAAATGGATGTTGATCTTTCCACGAGTTGTGAAACCGCTCGACCAAACAATACGAAAGTTCATATGTTTATTTTTTCATGGAGAAGGATTTTACGCAATCTATTTTATCATTTGCTCCAACTACTTCTACGATTGCACTATTGAACCGAACAACTATATCTATCCTAAAAATACTTTCACTAATAGAAAGCTACATTATCTCCTAATCACATAGCCCATATTTCATTTCGATACTGGCATTTGCCCCGGCTTCGTAGAAAAGCGAGAAGGGGAGCAGAATCGAGAGCCGGAACCGGGAATCGAGATTGAGAATGGGATTCAGGCCGAAAACGAGTGTGGGATCGGGTTTACAACCGAGAGCGTGACCGGAATCGAAATCAGAAACAGTACCGGGATAAGAATCAGGACACATATCCATGCGCGCGAAGACGTGGAGAGAAAGCTTGTACATGTATATATGATAATATGACAATGACGGTGAATATTTTCTTTAATTCTTAAAAAAAATTATGAAGTTCTACTTATATTGGCACGTTAGAGAAAAAAATCGAGAGGGATGTTTTAAAATACATGTGCATAAGAAAAAGACATGATGAAATTAGCTATAAAGTAGTAGCAAAAAAACTTCATTAATGTGGCGGAATCAATAATTCGAAAGCGAAATCACGACGTGATAATTCATACTACAGTGTGATAACGATTTGTGCGGATGTCCGCAAACATCTTAGTCGGTTTTATTGAGCGTTTGAAAATATGTCTTTTCAAATACCATAAAAATAATCGGGTTTAATTGCCTTTTTTTTTAATCGCATTCACTATATGATAACGCAAAAAAAAAGGAATTCAATTTCTGACCTATGCATGTATTTTATTTAGAATTTAAAATGGTTACATTAATATTCGACCGGTTTTAGCAAATCTTAACAGACACTAAAGTGATAATAGAAATTAAGTACTTAAACACGTACGAATATGTTATATCCGATTTTATTTACTTCACCGTCGGCCACACCCTCCCACAACGTTTTTAATGCAGTTTGAGAGGTTAGAACTTGAAATCGCCCCACGCCGACCCAGTGCAGGTTGAGAAAAGGTCTCTGGGGATATTCAAAACTTACGCTTAAACAGATTCAAGATCATTCTTAACCGATTCCTTGGTATAAGGTATAAAAAGTTTGGTCATTTTGAGGAAGGATATACAAGAAGATAGCCAGATGGACTTTTCACGCATACAATTTGATTTGAAAAGTTTCTTGCTGTTTCTTTTTGAGGGAAAACTCCTTTCCGAACAAACAGTAAATTCATAATATAATGACATATTTCAAATGTTTTACAATTTGAATTGGAATATTCTTTCAATCGCCTTGTATACCCTTATACAAAATGTTTATTCCAAATCTATCTAACAGATCGATTTGTTATTAACATTAAAAAAATAGCGATTCCTAAAACATGTCTTATGTCCATACACGCGAAGCAGTAGGAGAAAAACTAGTAGACAATAAGCGGAGAACGCGGTCGGTTAGAACGTGACGTCCTTTAAGCTCATTTCTCTTCCAGAAAATTGAGGAAGACATAGCTTATTGACATAATGACATATTATTGTATATAAAGAAGAATAATAGAAGAATTGATAGTGTAACAGTGCCCGTATATTTACATAGGTACAAAAATTTTTTCGAGAAATATTTGTAAATAGGTTTTTATTTGGATAAATATGTTTAGACGCAACAAGTAATGTATGAATTAAGCAAAAATATAAAATTCTCTTTTTTTTATATAAATTAAGAATGCAAGCGTGTGTTTTACATTATTTCAACTATGATTTGTTACGTGTGGGCTCGGCAATAAGCAAGTTTATATGAGAAACAATTTACCTATCGCCAAAATTTAAAAAATCTCTTGATAGTTTAGTAACCATTTAGTTTTCTAAACTTCCGATATCTGTCATTCCCAACAAATGTTGAAGAACTTGCTAATTACTTAAAACATAAATATTTTCTTATCAAACTAATTTGGTTGAATCTCTATAATTCAACATCATTTTCAAGTCATGAAATTTCTGAAGTTCTAAGAAAGTTTTATTCGTATAATAACTAGCCATTTTTAATGGTTTAGGCGGATCTTGAGGACTTAGCATCTAATACTTTAAGTGCTGATCGTTCTTTTATTGTTAAGAAATTGGAAGTTATCGTAAAATTATTAATAAAATTTCTTTTATCTGCCCGAGTTTCGAAAAATAAAAGTTCATCAGACGTCGAGGCGTTGAAATTCTATCAACCTTTTGCTGACTAATTTCAGAGGGATGTTTGTATGCGTGTTTGTTTACGCGTATCTGTGTCTGTATACCTAGAATGTTTTTAGAATGAATGTATCTATTGAAATCGTGCTCACGGTATCTAAAAGGATTTGACTGAATTCAGAGTTCATCAATTTTCAGAATTTAACACAAATCGATTATGAGAATATTATGAAACCGTTTTTTTTAGTAAATGTTTTTATCGAATAAGTTATAAACTATTCAACCGATTGATTCCATAATACAATCAGCTCTATCTCTAATAATACAGTGTTGAATGCTGAAAACTCCATTGAAATCGGTTCATTTCTTTGAGACAATATTTGAGAAAGTATTTACAAATATGTGTTTCATCATTAATATTAATTTTTGTTAAAAAGATCGATTTTTTAAAATAATCCGTCGAATTTCGTAAGTCACGTTAAAATCGGTTAAATTATTTAAAAGACATCTATCTCGAAAAGTTTTCAAACAAAATATTTTGCGCGAAATAACAGATTACTTAATGAGAACCGATCGATTTTTAAAATTAAAGTTTATGTTATTTTTAAAATTAAAGTTAAGCTCAAAATCCGCGTCGAATGCCGCAAACTCTGTTAAAATCGGTTGCTTTCTTGGAAAATGTATTTGACATAACATTTGAGAGAACGATTATATAAATAATGTAATATAATAAGAATAAAGAGAAGGCTATTATCTTTTAAAGTTATTTGAATTTTGAGTTCGAAAATGCAAGTAGGTAATATATTTCCCGCGTTTAGGATCGAAATATTATTTTGCTGAGCACTGACAACTGTTGACCTTGCTGGCTTGCAAGGTCAACAGTTGCCCAGATGTTTTTTAGGTGTTTTGTGACATCAATTATTTTCTGTAAAGTAACAGCAAAATATTATCTTCTATGGTTTGACGGAATCTTTAGAATTCTGGATTATACTTTTTATATCCCGATTTTTTTTCTTATGGTTTGCAGATTTATATATAGATTTATCCATTTATAGTTATCACTAATAAATTAGTTTTACTTTGCTACTTTGAAAGCGAAATAATTTAAATTTTCTTTTGTAAATTTTAGGGATAGAATAAGATTAAAACGGTTATTGAAAAAATCTCTCAGAAAATCTCGTAGTTTTGCTGTTATTTTAAATCATGTTTTATGATTTATAGGTTTACGAAGTTTAAATTGTAAATATGTATAATTGGACTTAAATATGCCTGAAAAAAATCTACTTATGTGAGTGAAAATTGAGTTGCAATTCCTAGATTAATATGCATTTCTATTTGATATGTGACTAGAAATATTTTCTCATTAGTTACATGTGTATGTAACAAATTGTCAAAGAAAAGTATTCGATAGAAAAAATATAACCATAAAAATATTGGTGATCATGACTGTCAATTTAAAGGTTTGTGATGCATTGATAGAAAAGTAGATATAGTGTAATACAGAAAGTAAACTAAAAATATTGTTCATTTTAAGTCTAATTTGTCAATCGAATAATTTTGACCGCTTTCAACGGCATTAAAAAAAAAAATTGGTTGCCTGTAAAGTCGGTATACGGGCGAAAGTTTTACGTGACAACGACTTTGAGTGGTAAAATCATTTTAATGTGAATATTCATTCGTATAGTAGGAAGAAGGATGAAATAATAGTAACAATTTAAAACATTTATTTATACAAAGAATTATATTTAAAACATTAATTTATACAAAGAATCTCGCACTGAATTTCATATTAACAAAATTTTATTTTTACCTTTACACATACATACGTATTTATATACAAATATACATACAATAACTTGCAATACATTTGCAAGCTATGCACTAATTCTCTAGTGCTGCGCGCGCGGCAGACCGATCATAGTTGGGTGGGAGAGAGACGCAAGGCATTCGGCGGGCCTCTCTCTCGTTCGGTGACTCATCGTAACGTTACCGAGCGTTACACTTTTTCATAAGTGACTCCCAGCCGCAACCTAATTTAAGACGTTGTCACGTCAAAATGCCAAATTACTAAAGAGTGGCAGCGTCAATATTTACATCGTTACAAACATTCAATTGCGAAAGCCACAATAAAGTTTATAACAAAAGCTTGGAAGAACGAAAATACAATAGATGAAACTCTTCTTCTTACAAAATAATCGCGAAGTGGCCTCGTACAAGCACTTTTTGTTACATCTCCGATACGCAGTAATGGTTTAGTCAATCTTTAATTCTTAAAATCAATTGTTGTATAAGGAGAATAGAAAAAACGATTAGCGGTTACATTTTTTTTTAATTTGACAAACCTACATTGGCGTTTACTTTCTTTTTATTCAGCGCATTTGATTTCAACACCATCAATTAGGTAGTGATAGTGCAATAACTTTTTGGCTATCAATTAAAACAACGGCAGTGGAAACTAGATATCTCCTTAACACTTCGCACATCCGGGTCGTGTTAGGGGCAGTCGACAAATGAATCTAATGCACAAAAACCTGTTAACACTGCACAGAACGCTGGCCGGGGTCGAGGGCGGGCGGAGGCGGGCGGCGGCGGGGCGCGCCGGGCGAACGGAACCGGAAGCGGTTAAGTGCCGGCGGTCCCGTTAGTGGCCGCCCCGCTTCGCGTGCTCGCGCGCCGCCAGCCCGACCGCCCGTATCTTTTGGCGCCTCGCTTCGACGGATCGGCTATCGCGCGTTCGCTTTTATTATCCCCGTGCGGTAGTCAAATTTTAGATTCGCTAACTCGGACGGCGGCTGCGCCGTGACGGACACGGTTAACGAGGTGCCGTTCAATACGACCGATAATACGTTCGGTGTTTTATCCGATCTCGTTTTCTTTCGCGGGCGCTCGCAGAAAGCGATTCGGGATTTAAAGGGGATCGCTGCGACCCCGCGGGCGGCGCGTGGGCGGAGTGACGTCACGGATTGCATGAAAATTCGATAGGGTTACATACTATTTCTTTTTTAGCACAAAAGAATAAATAAGCCTTTATGGGTTGTGCTCTTCGCGGCCATTTTCGTCGGGCTTCGATCGAATTTCATCCGATGGTCCCGTTGAACGATAACAATAAAGGCAATTCTCTTGAATATAAGCCAAACGTTCGTCTGGGAATTGCTTATTTGTGAATTTATATGGTTCGATCAAATTTAATGCATCCACTCTCTTAGCCATAAATGACATTCTATAATCTATAATCTTTAGGATTACGATTTTGCTTTTCGAACAACGAATTGAACAAATCAAAATGAAATACCAGTGAAAATGAAGATTCAAAATTACTGTGCATTAGTACAGTAAAACTTTTTTTGTAAAAACTTGAGACGTACAAATAAGGTTTAGTAATAGTTTTTAAGTTAAATTTCACCAAAAATATTTTGATATGCATAAAATTACTTATTTTTACCTATGTCAAAAAGTTCTATTTGTTTTTTGTCTCTTTCGAAAATTGTGTTGCCTGTCATTGCCATTGGAATAAAATAAATTTTGATTTCAATATCTAGTTCGGGTTTGATAAAAGAAAGATCTGTATTATATTATATTTAAATTAAAATAAAAGAAATATATTGATATCTATTTTTCAACTTAATAAATTTAATTGGTAAAAAACCGGGGATAATTCCATAGGAAAACTCTTCACAAAATATTTCTAGAAACCAAACTTTTAAAAATCGACACCTTTTCATAGAGGAGACATTTCATTTTATAAATTATCGTCCATCATCCATTTGTCTTATTAAAAAAAAACTAAATTATACAAAAGGAGAACGTTTAATTACCAATGGGATACAAGCACACGGTGTTTTCATAGTATTATAAATAAAATCATAAATTATTTGGAAAAATCAATAGAAATCTCATAAAGGCTTTTTCTAAAATTTTTCATCCAGTGGTATGTTTTTTGAGTTATATTTGCTTCGTTCTCCGTAAGGTTATTTTATAGTGTTTTCAGTATGATAAGACAATGTATGATAAATGAATTGAATTTTCACAAGAAAATTAAAAAACTCAACATTTTGATATTTCAACTGTCGCACTTGACTACCATCGTGAATAATTCCCATATTATTGAATGAACAAATTTTATGTATACATAATATATGCCACGGCGACCTCGTAAACTGTGCTAACGATTGCGATGTAAATTTTTATTTTAATGAAGGTTTGCATTTTAAACTTGTCTATATAGGTCTCTTAGCCAAAAAAATACATAGAAAAATATTTATTTAAACGTCGTTTTATAGGATCATCTCGTACGATCATGCGGTAATAACATCGCTGCTGTTTTTTTGGTTTTCAATAATAAATTACGTTACATGATGTAACCTACAGATGGCACTATATAAATAAAATACATAGGTAAATACAGGTAAATTTTGCAAATGTGTCTAGTTTGAAATGATCTACGTCACCGTTGTTATTACTGCATGATATATTGAACAAAATATATCAACAAATGCCAGGAAAACTGTAGCAATGACATCTGAATAATTTTCTAAGCACAATAGTATACATTCATTTCTTGTAGTACACAAGTACCAAGTTAAAATATGTTTGAGTGGCGCATTTTTTCGGGAAAGACTTAAAAACGGTATATCAGATCATGTTCAAAATAATTTTCTTTGAAAGTATTTATTAAGCGTTATCTTCTATTTCTTTTTTCACAATTTTTGAACGAACGGTTTAGAAAATCAATGGGGATACACAATATCTGTTACTTTCGCAACGATTATTTCCAATAATATTTACGTAATCAGAAAAATTGTTTCGAAACCTTAAAGTTTTTTTAAAAGAACTATTAAAATGTATTGAACATTTTTTTTCAGCTTCTGTTACTATATGGAGTGCCCCCTTCCCTGGAAATATTTATTTTTGTTATTGAACTACCAAATTAAGTAGCAACTTATACAAGATATTGATACTCCAAATTTAATCAATATATATCTTGTAGCTTTTGAATAAAATGCCTAGGGGATACAGATGGACGGACGGCATGACGAAACTATCCGTCCCGGGTTCCATTTTTGCCGTTTCGGCTTGGAACCCTAAAAAATTTAATGAGGTACTTTTGCGACATCCGTTTGAAACAAAGTTCTTTTCGCTGTACGTAAATACATTTTATGAATTGAATTATAATGAACTTAATTAAAACGTTTGATAGTAATTAAATAAATAATAATACAATTTGTACATATAGGGCACTGCTACAAGAATAATGTTGTCCTTTTTTTTTCTATAATTGTGTGGTCGAATATTCAAATATTTTACATTCAAACAGCTGAGCTAAATCGTACAACTGACTCTTGGGCGAAAATAGTAGTGGTATATTTCAAATATCCTATACCATGCTAACGGTTACATAACGTTATCTTCTGTTACCTAGCTTCTCGCGGCATGTCGTGCGATAAGGAACTTCGTTCCAACATAGTGTATCCTATAAAAGAAAGTAAAGACAATTACAACTATAACATCCCCGCTTCTTTTACGAACATTCATAGATAATTTAATGGCTACTTCCTTGAGAGTTAAGGTCATCGATAGCTTCATGGAATTTTGTTGGTTCAGAGTACTTAAAGTTTAAATCACGCTCAATATATGAATCAATGTTGGCTTTGCATAAAATTTATGTTCCCAACCAGCTCTTCCATTATGCATTCGCTATATGAATTATTATTTAGGCAATATACTTCTGACCATTTTCCTGGAATGTTTAACTACCTTAATATAGCCTTTTTGTACTCTAGGTCTTTTTCTAAACTACGTCATCTTTCGGTATCATTAGCTTTACATCTGTTCTTCAAGATGATTCACACGTAATAATGATTCTAATTGACAATCTCTCCTTTTACTACATTCAATTTCTACTATAGTGCAAATAAGAACTCTATATAACTAGCTCAACACCCTTGCTAGAGACATTTTTAATATTCGAAAAATGCATATTGTTACATTCTCCTCAAGAATTTACTCACTTACCTTGCCTTCATATTTGCTGTAGTTCCCTTAATATCAAAATAGCCACAGAGATATATGTTCATACAATATGATACTGTTTACTACCGTATTAGGTAACGCATTAGTTACATAATAAGACGTTAATGTACTTTTTTGTGTTGCATTGGTCATATGAATTGTTTTTTTAGCCTTGTGAATAACAGGTTACGTTATCTTAGTCCGATAAATGTTTGCGTAATTATTTTATACAACTGTTGTTTTCATGACTTTTATATAACGGTGTTACTATAACAGTGACAGTACTTTATATAACAGTTGTAATACAACCGTTTCAGAAGGATAAAAGTAACTTTAAAGACAAACACATTTTATATTAGCTTTCGTGATGACTATAAAAGCTTTAATCATATAAATATACTATGTGTACTTATATATCAGACGAATTTCTGATGGTATTTCAAATTTCAATATAATCTTAGTTTTCATGTGGTTGCTTGAATTATTAATTAATATATGTTCTTTTTTTTTATATGGCAACTTAATAATTAAAGAGGATGTTTCTTAGTTTCATTCAATTTTTTTCGTATCATTTTCATACCTGTTTTTTTGTCTATGACAGTCTTTTTCGAAAAGTGTATGAAGGAATTGAAATTTTGGCATAATTTTAGGCTTCGATCAAATACATATGTACAGTCAGTCTAAGAAAAAAATATTGAGATTTATTTAAAAAAAGTCAATTGATCCAAGTGCACAAAAATCTTTCATTAAAACTATTATTAAAAAAAAACCGCTTAAAAGGATTTTCATAAAAACATTAATACAATTAAATGCGTAACGTACATGGGAGGTTTTAACAAATTTTATGAACAAAAAAGTTATTTCACAAAAAAAATAACCAAAATAAATACCAAAAGGACAAAAAATTCAATAATAATTTTACAATGAAATATTGTTCCCACTGAAAACATCACGATACTTCAAGTAAAACACTCTTTAGAATTAATCGCATATTTTTTAATAAAGGAGTGTAACATTTACCTTAATAAAGTGAAAAAAATTCTTATAAAAACTGTACGCATCTAACGACGCGTGATTCACTTTATTGAAAGAAGTAGATGAATGTTTCCATTGGGATTTTAATAATCAAAATAATTTACACATTACGTTATATTGATTTATGTGTATGTAGAGGGCGATATAAATTAGAAAAAGTTCTTATAATGCGCAGTTTTGTTCGTGGGAGATCCGCCTACTTGGCTTGTAAACAAAAAATAAACCAAAGTGTTTATCCCTTAAACAAGCTTAATTGTAACTCGAATGGCTCTTCTATAAGGATCAAATTCTATTACTACTGTTACGTTTTCAGACGAACTGACAAACGATTCAATTATATAAAGCTCGTTTTCGTTTTCAATTATACAAGCTGTTTAATTTTGAATTTTTGCTAAAGAAATTATTTAATAAAAATAAAGGTCAAACCTCTTGATCAATTATTATTTGCCTTCTAAAGAGCTTTAATAGTAAGAAGTGTTTTTAGAATTATTATTCTTAAGAAGAGAAATATCAGATTTTTAAAATGCTAAAAGTTCTCCACATATTTTAGCATTTAATTTTTAATATTAAAGAATCCTCAATTTTTTCAGACATCCTGAATCTAGTATTTAAAATGTAGTATGTTTTTATTTGATTTAGTTATTAACAATTTTGGTAATTTAAATTTGTGAAATCGGTCGATATCTATTGATGATTAATTGGTCAAGTGCTATTCAAGTATTCGATTGACTTGCAATCCCTATTTTTGAAGTAAGCATATGTTTTCGTATCGGTTATTCTCTATATTTTGATATAGTCAATTATTAGCCCGATAAAAAAATATATCTTTATGAATGGATGAATTACGTTTTGCAAGCTACGCTTGTAACCTAAATAATAAAATAGAAGAAAAACTTTTCTATTAAAAAATTAAAGACTAAGTCCCACCCATTTCGAGATAAATGCTTGTTTATATTGTTTGTACACTTAGGTTAGTTGGAATATTCCAGAATCTTGTAGATATTGTTTATTTACTTCTTCATTGGATTTTATTATTGGACATGTTTACGTTTTTGGTTTTATAATTGATTTATGACGTTGTTCGAATTTAAGGGATTTTCTTGATCACTCGCAGAGAGAGAGAGAGAGATATAATTATATATACCAGAATACACGAGTGGATTCACAATATTATGGTCTCCGTCGAAAGCGATTCCGGAGTGCATGTTTTATTGATCAACATACACTTTTTGTTTTTTTTTTGTGTTTTATTTCTCCTCAATCTACTACAATTACTCTGGTAGAGTCATACCGCGGCCCATTCGACACCGACACAAAAACGGGCCGGGTCGGCTGGTGAAATACCACATTTTCAATAAATACGAGCGTGAAGTAGCAACTATCGCTGTTGCATTTCGATATTCTGATATTAGATATCCTATTGCCTTCTAAGAGACTCGCAAAGCACTGGTGCCTCTTTTGCGAGCGTCCGTTGGCTGCGGCGAGTATCTACTTTTTGATAGCTCGTCTGCTCGTTCGTTTCTCGAAAAAGCTATAAAAAAATTTTTCGTACGCCAATAACGATATACCGTAACGACATATGTACGAAATTAATACACAAGTTGTCTAGTTGTCTGAAAAAAATCTTTAGATATAGTAATAGAATCACCAAAACCAAAACGTTTCTAAGGCGCTTTATTGGAATAATTGATAGATTTACAGAAAAGTGAATTACCAAAAATGTAGTATAACATTGGACGAGGGACTAGAGGATCGGCTATGACATGTAAAAGTGTAAAAAAAACACCGTTTTTTATGTATTTAAAATAATCAAATCTACAAAGAACCAAATAGAATTTATCTGCATAGATTTCATACATATATGTATACTGTTATTTAGACAAATAATCGACTATTAATAATATTTTTTTATATTTAGAAATGAGAGGCAGTGCTCCGAGAACTAGATTTGAACGTTGTGGTAGTATTGTAAGAAATATATTGATGTTCTATGTATACGTGCTACTAAAAAACTTTCAAAAGTATAGAGCATTTAGTTTTGCATTTAGAATCTAGTATTTACGAAATGGGCTACTTTAAAATAGCTTCATCTTTTACGCGCCTGCCCAAATAAGCAGTTGTTCTCAAGGTTTATTTATTCAAGCATTATTTCTGAATTCCTAAATAAATTTGGTATGCATGAGGTATTGTTAGAATCTTTACATCACCCTGAGTGATACTGGCTACTTTTTACACCAAGTTTTTTTTTGACAAAATTTAATATAGCGGCAGTATGGCTTCATTTTTAAATGCGAAAAAAATCATTAATTATTACGATATGGATATCAAATTGAAGGCCTTGATGAGCATATTCTAAAACTATATAATTTATACGCATAAATTTTATATAGGTAATGTGTACATGCAAAACAAAACAAACATGAAATCCTTCGGCTGCAAATGATTTAACGATTTAGGCAGAATTTAGTAAGTCTGCGAATATTTAAATTAATCTATGGTTCCGTGGATAATTGAGTTATTATTAAAGCTCTTGTATCTTTACACGAGTAACACTGGCAAACTAAAATAAAAAAAAAAACTGATTAAAAATATAAAATTGCAACTGCAGTCGGCGGACCTCTTAGATTAAAAAGTTTTCCATAAAAAGGTCCCCCTAGTGACAGTTTTAGTTATTTTTTTTTCTAGCAATTAAATGAGTGATTTTTTTTCTTTTTATATATAGATTAATTAAAATAACTTGTTTTTTACTTTACAGTTCGTTTTTTGGTAGAGCAGTCGCGTTTTTCAATTTTTTTATTTATTCACAATTTTACTATTAACTAAAACATAAAAAATAACTTTTGCAAAGCCGATTTAGAAACTCGAATCGATGAATCCTATGACTCGATGATGGCTTATGAAAATTACTTGTATATTTATTTTAACTCTGCATTAATTTTCATTGACAAAAGTAGCACTTTTCTTTGCTACGAACTATTGAACATCGGTACATGAGGATGATCATCTTTGGGAATTCAGGTTTCTAAAATAATTTGGGAAAACAGGTAGAAGAACTGTTCAATGCGAATCAAATCTAGGCATGCTTATCCGCAAGGTCGCGCTAGATCGCAAAGTGTTTAGAGGACGGCTACATTTTGTACCGGAAGTAATCAATCAAGGCATTTCCGAGTGCCATTTTAATTTCTCCATAAGTGATTGTTGTATTGTAATTTCACGCAAGCCCCGAGCCGTGTGTAACAGGAGAACGGCGGGTCGTATTTGCGTTATTATTTTTACGCACCGTAATTTAAATTTCTAAACAGCAAATACAGATTTTTGTATTAGCGAATTTTTTTTTGTGATATTGAAATTAGTGAAGTTCTACATTTTTCCAAAAGACGTGTAATTACACTTTAAAGTTCCGCCCTGAAAATTGAAAAATATCCATAAATTTGAAAAGTCAATGTTTCCACGCCGATTCTTGAAAATCGAGTTTTCAGAAGATCTTGACGTTTTAGAGTCTTACGAATCTATTTCGACCATTTTCCGAGCGATGAGTTTATGCATGCGTGCATATGTGCGTGTGCGCATATGTCTAACCTTTCATAACTTTTGAACGGATTAATCAATCGAAACGCAGTTTGCGACATTCAAAAGAGATTTTAAATGGTAAACTTAGAATTGATAAGGTTTTCAGATATTTTTTTTTCGAAATAACTTTTAGACTACTTTATCGTTGCATACCAAAATCTAATTAGTTCGTGTGTCAAAAAGTTGCAAGATTGCCCCAAATTACATAAAAATCGATTGATTCATTCAAGAGGTATCGTTAGAAAAATTTTATTAGTAAGTTTTTTTTTTATAATCTAATACCTTTAAACGAGCAATTCTTGTATATTTGTTTGTTTATATATACCAGCTATCTCGGAAACGGCTCTAACGATTTTCATGAAAAATTTTATTTAGATAAAGTTTAGTATTTTAAGTTTATCAACATAGGTGTTTTTCCCGGGAAAACGCGATTTTCCAAGAAAAAAATTAAAACCAGGATATGAATGCTTACTTACTAAATATACAGATATTTCGCCGTGAGCTTTGCGGTTGTCGTGGAGCAGCGGCTATCACGTATGCTTTCTGTGCAGAAGATTCCGAGTTCGAGCCTGGAATGCATCTTGATTTTTTTTAAATTCTTTTTTTTTATCACGCTTTTTTAATTTTTATTATTATGACAAGCATTTTTATCTTGCAAGTTAAATTTGATCCACTTCCCGATTGCTTTTTTTTTAAATTAATTTTATCAAAAATAACCTCAATATTAGTTTTTTTTTTTATTTTCATGGTTGTTTTTGGAATATTAATTTGAAAATGTGTCAGTCGTCAGTTGTGGTCCATTCAATGGAAAACGAGTGCCATCTTGTGTTAAAAGATAAAACTACGATTTCAATTAGATCTCAATACGATCTCATTAGTAGCACTAAGTAAGTAGTAAAATATGTCGAATATTATAAATTGCACAGAAATCATTAAAAAAATATTTTGGAAACATTAAAATCGCCTCAGACAACCATATTTTATAATTTTAATATTAGGACACTTGATATTTTACTGGTGATAATGGACTGTTTTTTAATCAGCGAAATGAAGTGACATTAGTTTTACAACTTGGTATGTTAACAGTGTTTTATACACTTAGTGTATCCAAAAAATAATCCGAGCAAAGCTCGGTCGCCCAGCTAGTGTTTTATAAACTGCTCTACCGATAAATTCCAAAATCTATCCAGTTGCTCTTCTTAAAAACAACGTCGATCATTATTAAATGCATCAAAACTGATTGTTTTATTTAAGACGTATTGTTGAAGAAAATTTTTTCCAAAAGTGTTTTTTTATAGTATTTTTTGAAATACTTTTCCAGTGAATTCTAAAACCTCACCAGTTTTTCTCTTTAAACAACAGTCATAATCGTCGCAAATTGTACCAAAAACGCGTTGGTTTATTATATAAGAGTTATTAGTTAAATTTTGTTGTTATTTTGTGCTCTTCAGAATAAAGTTCTCAAATTTAATAAATGTTAATTTAAACTGATAATTGATTGTTTTGTTAATTTTTCACCGGAGCTTCATCCCTGGACGCCAGCTTTATACAAAATTATGGAGATTATTTTTGTAATAAAAAATAGTATCAGCAACAATATACTAATATGTCATAGCAAAGTATCAATTGCTCTTTCCAGATCAACAGTCTTCTCATTAGTTTAAAAACAGAAGCATTATAAGTTGCCAGATCGACTAACGGGTAGCATGACGAACCAGGGAAATTTAGGACTCCATTACCCACCGTCATCGTGACCACTACCAGAGCCACGCACATCGGGATCGGTGAGATTCGATACAGCTTGTTGTGTGGCTATCATCTGTACGTGCAAGTTGCTGACTATTACCTTGAGGGCTGGATTAGTCACTTTTGCAGTACATTCGATTTCCGGTTGGCAGATCTACTGCCAACCGGGTCCAGTATCAGTGGCGACGTTAGGCGTCGGTGACGCACCTGGACAGGCCTAGCAAAATATTTTTATAACTTAAAGTATAATTTATCGAATTTAATTGCAGATTTTTTTTTCTGAGTCGAAAATGTAAGAGACCTGCCTAGGCTGATGTTGCCAACATCCACGTTTTGCCTAGCGTCTATTATTGTGTTCCCATAACTACAGCGATAATCATAATTTGGGTATTTCACAAAAATCATTTCGAAACAAATAAACAGATACAAATTTACGGTTAGCGTCAATACAGAATTGTTCTAGTTGACTGATTTGCTACGTGTTGACTGTTTATTACTCAATATTGCATAAAAACTAGTTCCATAATGATTTCAGAACTTCCGTCTACAAAAGAAAGGGGCAGTACGATGTCTAAATAAAAGACGAGGGAAAGTTGCACAAACCTCGACAGACGTGCCCTTAACGAGTTTTTCGGTTATGAATACGTCAACAAATGATGCTTTTATTCACATAATTGTTCGATATTCTTGAACTATACATATTTTATTACATTAAGAATCACAACGTGTAATAACGTATATAGCAAGTAAATAAAAAAAAAACGTTAACGTCTGCCAGAACCTTTCCGAACTATCGGGAAAAAACGAACGTGACTCATTTGCGTTATGTCTTTGTTACGTGGCACAATTTCGTCGCATGCGCTGCTTCTTCTGGGAAGAAAAAAAGGAAAGGAACCTGTTCTCAGTCGTTTGATTTTATAAATAAATGTCAAAATAGGTCTGTTTGTTTTTCTGTCGCGCGTCTCATCGCACAAACGCCGCTCGTTATCCGGCTGCGCCGCGCCTCTTCTCGGGGCCCGTCTCCGGCTCGCTCCCATATCTCTGGGAGGTCCGCCCTTCCCGATGCGCGGGCAAACATTAATTTGCTCTTCGGAATAATGCCCGATTCGAAAGCATAAATGGAACGGCGTTCCGATTCGGGAATAACAAATTCGGCTACGGGCTCGAGGCCGTGAATTATTCATACCGTTTGATTTTGAAACCTGCAGGCGGGCGCCGGCGGCGGCGCTGCTGTTGTTTATTCTATAATCTGATTCCGAATGCACGATTATGTGTCATCACGCGCGAGCTTCGAAATGTCACGCGCGCGCGCCGGCTGGCCGAGCTCGCATCGTTAAGGATAACGACACGCGGCGTACGCGTTTCCACGTCTCTGTTTGAAGGTGAGGTCGACCGTGCGTATCGTGTCTAGGTTTTCCGATTCTATTCGGGGCCGTTGCGATGGGATCTTTGTGATAATTATGCCACGTATATTGGTGAGGGCGTCTGTCTCATAGCGACACATTATTCAATTACACATATTATAATTTCTCTCGACCGAGATTAAATCGTATTAAAACGTATCTGAACGTTGTGCGATCGTATGATTTTGCGTTGTAAAAAGTAATATAAATTTATGATAAATCCGTCATCCTACGCACTCACCGAACTTATCTTTAACCGATTACCATCTTTTTCATTATCCGGATAACTTTCTACGAGAAAAAGTATTTTAATCTCGAGAAATAGAATTGCTTTCAAAGATAAAATGGTAGAAATTTGTAGAAAATACAAATAATCTTTTTGATTAAATAAATATTAATATTTTTAAATACAAATGACTAATTTTTCCTATATAAGAGTAATTTCATTTGTAAACCAAAGCCGTATGCTCATAAGTGAGCAAAATCTAATTATGTATACAGAGTAATATGGATTCTATAAAGTTTAATCCCGATTTCTTTATACGTAAATATATAGACAAAATTAATAATGAAATCAATCGTATTGTAATGACAATATAAAATGCAAGTAGACAGACACGAAACAAAATGAGATTTTAAAAAAATATTCTTTTTTTTTCATTTAAATAAGAAAATATCAATTTTAATACATCTACTGTTTTTTAGAGTACGAAGGACAAATACATATTACTATTTGATCGGTGTATCAGATTGTATTACCGCATTACAAAAGGCATACCAATTTATTTCAGACGAAGCCCGTCAAGCTGGCCTAGTGCCGGCTGGAGGCTGCAAACGACTGTCGTCACCAACGCGGCAACAACTTGCGGTTAAGTCGCAAGTTGTTGCCACGACGTGTTCTCCGAGTCACGGGCGTTGTACTTTATCTAGATTTAGACTAAAAATTCTATGGTTAGATGGCCTTTGTCTAACCCTAAGATAACACGCTAATCATGGAGCTATCAACGCTCTTACTTCGTTCAAGTAATTCATTACAAAGGAATTAAAACTTATTTCATCAAATAACAAAAAAAAAAACTATTGAACAGAACAGTTCTTGAGAGTGGAATAAAACAGTTATTGAGAAATTAATTAATAATTTATGAATATGTAATTAATTATTTCTCTTAAAAGTCATATATAGAAGTGAATAGATGCGATGTGTAGAAATATTAAAGCCATACATAATTAAGGCGTCTGAATAGGTTTCGAGAGTTTGACTTTGCAAGTTAAATTTATTCATGAATTTCATAAATACGTGGGGCGCACTATAACTTTCTGAAACTAGCCACTTACATAAACAATTGTAATTACTAAATTTGAGAAGGATCTCTTTGGCTGTAGGATGCAGTTTGTTTCGTTTAAATGTCAATTGTCTTTACACTGTGGCGTCATTTTAAAAATACGTGTCCCCATCACTATGAATTTAAGCCGTGAAATTTTCAGCATAGTATGATTTTCTACGATTTTAAGTATAATTTGACACCTCAGTAGAGCCTCGCTCGATTTCAAACTGGTTTTGTCGATGAAAAACCGTGAAGATGAATATTTATAACTGGTGTGCAGAATTCAAGCGCGGTCGTGTCAACCTGAGTGACGAATTTCGTGGTGGTCGCCTGTCCACCACTATGTACAACAAAAACCTACGATGCTGTGCGCCGTACGATCGAAACACACAAGCATGTAACCTACCATGAGATTCGGACGTTCTTAGGCATAGGCGTGAGTCAAATACAATCAATCTTACACAAATATTTGGCTATGAAAAAGGTGTGCTCGCGGTGGATCCCACATAATTTGACTGAAGCTCAAAAAACGGACCGCGTCACTTGGTGCAATGATGTGCTTACCAGATTCAAGCATAGGCCGTCTTTGGTGTTAAACATAGTAACATGTGACGAAACATGGATAACATGGATTTATTGTTACGACTTCAAAGCGAAGCAGCAATCGACCGTATGGGTCTATCGAGATGAGGCGAAACCGACCAAAGTGGCGAGCGAGCGAAGTGCCTCTAAGAGAATGATCGATTCTTTTTTAATAAAACTGGGCACTTTGCTATTATTGCTTTGCAGAATTGTCGTACTATGAATAGTGATAAACGATCATTTGTTTGTCGGAAGTTATTGACGAACTCCGTAAAAATAACCGAAAATATCGTGTCATCTTGCACAACAACAATACCAGTTCTCACACGGCCAAACAGATAATTTTTTTTTTTAAAGTGAAAGACGTAAAAATTACGAGCAATCCTGCATACAGTCCCGATCTGTAACTTGTAACTCTTTTGTGTTCGCAAAAATCAGGAAACAATCACGCGATCAACGATTTTTATCATCAGAAGAAGCTGTCGATGAGTATGAAAAACATGTTTTCGAGGTAAGCAGGGAGGAGTGGCATAAATGTTTTCGAAATTGGTTTATTCGTATGAAAAAATGTATTTATGCTAACGGAGAATATTTTAAGAAACAATGAATTAATTCTTGACCATTCATAGTAATTTTTTCTCAATTATTCCAGAAATTTTGAGTGTGCTCTATATATCATGGAGTTTGTTTTTAAAATTTGAGTTATAGAGTATAAATATGCACTACCACTATCTCATTAAGAAATAACATTTTGTTCGAATTACAAAATGTAAATAATTTGAGGTACCACATATTTAGTGGAGAAAATTTTGAGAAATAATAAATTTCATTTTGGCCATTTATTGTAATTTTTTCTCATTAATTCCAGAAATTTTCAGTGTACCCTACGTACGTACCGAAATTCGTAAATAGAAGTAACATATTTTTCTTTGTTTTAGAAGGAAGTGCGATATATTTCCTAAACGCTTAAAAATTAAGCAACTGGGCGGCATTAACCTGGCGACCTTTTTCGTTTGCGTTGCCATTTTGATTTCTTCAGCTGTGTCGAATGAAACGATGCCGGATTACCTGAAAACAATTTTCCTATGCGACAGCAATGGAAGGCTTCTTTTTCCACCACTAAACCTATTATACTCCGATTACGACGCTGGCTCGGCGAGCGGCAGACTTTGTGTACGGCGTGAACGGCGTAAAGGTTAAAGGTTGCGGAAATAAACGACGAAAAATACGAGTTTTCATATTTCATGCGTAAGTAAAAGGACGGATGCCATCGAATCGTATTATCATTTGCAGCAAAGCTTTAATGTCGCTGATGTAAATTCCGCATTGGCAGACAAAAGAGCCGTTCGGTTTATTTGCGTTCCTTTTGAAGGATGATCGCACCTTTTTCCGCTTCGGGGAGTGCGATGTGCTATATTCCGACGACACGTCACGTCTATATTGTGGAGACATTAGAGTAAAACGTGTTAAATATTATCTCGATAATGGGACACTGAAAATTTGTTGCAGAAATTTACTACGCGCAAAGATGGCGACTGAATTCTTCGCGCTGTGTAAAAATAATGTAATTTTTAATTTTGGCATACGTTGTAATGTTTTCATGTCAAAAATTAATTAGAAAAGACACTTAAAACTTATATTGGGAAAAGATTTGTTTTGTTTCGAAAACTTTTCGACACCTATATTTTTTTATAAAGTTAATCAATTTTGGGTTAATTAATTTCGACAATAATTGCTACGTCGTTCTATGCAGCTTTTAAACATAAAATCAAGTTGATGTCATTTTTTAAAAAAACGAATGAAACTACAAAATAAATAAACGACATTTTTTTAAGAAATGTAAATCAAGTCATTTCTATTCCATACGCACATGAACACACCCACACACACACGCACACGCACACGTTAACGCACACGCGCACGCACATGCACAAAATCTTCTAAAAAGGCTCAGAAAACCGTCTTGGAACTTTAAAGCGAAGATATCTAAGAAATCTTGATTTAGAACAATCGGGGTGAAAACTATAACGCCTCTAAATTTTCTTAATAGGTAATTTAAAAATATGTAATACGAACGTAGGCACTGTTGAGTAATGTTAATTAATATAGTTGTTATGAATATGTTCTATTAAATAACAGAATGAATATGAAAATATTGCTCAAATATATATTTAAAAGTTGTAGTGTGGAATATTAAACGCATAAGTCTAACTTGCACCGGTTCGGTATTCTTATCAGTAAAATTATGACAACCCTGCTTTTCTATGACATTTGGTTGGTTGGTTGGTTGAATTTATACCACTGCCACGGCAGACTTAGCCGAGAGGACGCCAGTCGAAGCGCCAGCAAATCGACGCCAAGCGAAGATACGCTTTCCGTTCGGTTGATTCGTAGAAACATTATTCTCATTTTTGGTGTGAGTAAAATAATGGCGACTGAGTACTAGACATGCTTTTGTTTCGGTCGAATGCAATATACAGTTTTGTTTTTTTGGAGCACGTAATTTTTCGACGCATCCCGCCATTCTAAGTTTACGGAGCTATAGACCTTTTCATTAACCCTATGTCCGACTAATAAGTCAAATGTTAAAAGAAAGTTACTTGACATGAAAAAGAAGATTTTAAATCTTTTTCTGCTGGTGATGGATCCGGGTGCAGGTTTGTATTACTTTCAGTAATGGGACAGAAGGATAAATCACTACCAAGAAAATAAGTGATTTAGCCTTCTGTTCCATTGGCCAGTAGGAAATTTGAATGAGTTGAAGTGAAGTAATGACTTTCTAAGCTATGCCGGAGAACTGATACGTACGCTGGTGCAAACTTTTGTCGTAGAAATCTGCTATAAATTTCGCGTTACATTTTCTAACATTCTCCACTAGCATGCCATGCTATTTTTTCAAGATATGCCAATGTTAATTATTATTGTTGGCTAATGCCCTTATTCTTAGAATTAAGAAGGTTTATGGCGTAGTTAATATCCGTTTGCTATCGATTTGATAAAACCTTAGATAAAATACCTTAAGAGGTATTTATCTAGGTCATGTTGTAAAATTTTGTGCATTACGTCAACATTTTTAAAATAGCCATATTTTCTTAAAAATTTATTCATAAAGCTTCACATTAAAAATAATTAGAATAATGTAATAAGTATATTCAAGTCGGCATTCTGTCAGTACTCAATAAACTCATTGTGTCGACATTAATAGAAACTTAGAAACGATCCGTGTTATTTCTTGGAAATATACGTTCGAATCAGAGAGCCATAGACGGTTTGTTAGGAAGAAGTTTCTATTGAATTTGGAACGGCAACCTGCGAAGTCGCGGGACAACGCGAATACAAATCGTCTGTTTTCGATGTTAACGGTGTAGGGATACGGGAAACGGCGGGGACCGCCGCAAGAGGTCACCCGCAGTTGTAAGCGGATACAAACGCATGCGTAAGTCTTATTGTCACATCTTCAATATATTTTGTGAGTTTGAAAACAAAAATAGAAATTCCGTGAAATAAATCATGATTATGTGATAGGTTCATTTCTTTTTTCTGATAAATGTGAGCCTCTTCTAAAGTTTATTTATTTGATTTTATTCAGTGATCAGTAGCTGATTATTTGCTATGTATGCAGATTATTGACTCATGTATGCATATTTGTATACGTGGAGGATAATCTACTTTACGTTTCTTTATGTAATATTATTTTCTATATAAAAATCAGTATAATTTGTAGGATTGTGTATAGTGAAATGCCTCTTCAAAAATAGATGTATTTTCATAAAAATCTTTTAGACTTACATTTCTAACGATAACGTATTACAAAAAGCGAATTCACATTCATTCGAATCGCTCTTAATTACTTCAAGACATTGTAGTACCGATTGCAAAATATCAAACCAAACGTGCATTTTCCATATCGAGAAGCCCACGTGTGTTTTAGTATAGATTCCAATCTATACATGACATCGCTTGAACGATGAAACCGCTGTATCATTCTCGAACTTTCTCAAACATAAATTCACCTTAAAAGCTGTTTGTCCCGAAGTAATTTATAGAACATCAGGCCGGGGCCATCCGCCCCCCGCCGCCCGCCGCCCGCCGCGCTCGCATTCCCCCTGACGCCACCATACTATTTGTTTTATACTTTGGACGTGATTCGTAGTTTGTTTGCGTCCATCTCACCGCGCACTCCTTTCAAGCTATACCCGTGGCACTTTTACGACTCAAATTGTTTAAGCCCAAAGTTTACATGGTTATATACAGCTTGCTCGAGTCCACAAAACGTGAATAAACTTTCTTTGGACGCAATAGATGGCGCTCCGCTACTTAAAGCACGTAACGTAAGCGGATCTCACGCTACGAAAACGTATGCGCCTTTAAAGTCGAGCCGGTTTTATTCACCACAAAGAAAAGCTTCACGAAGCTCGAGCTACTCGAAACGAAACGCAATACCGCGATTTATTTCTCCCTTATTTATTATTGGGCCATCATCAGTCGAGTACGCACTCCTTAGCGAGCAAATACAAGGCCGCATGTGTTTCGTTTGTTGACATTTACGTATGTTTTTGTTCCTGCTTTTGGAGTTTCAAACCTAAATATTATTTCGTTGCAAGGCCGTTTAGAAGATTTCAGGTTTGATTACTTACACAACCTCATGAGATATATTCGTAAAAATTTTAAAAATGTGTTACAATATTCACGTAGTTAAGTAGACATTAAAACAAATGAAATGTGAGTAAAATGCCTTGAACTTATACAAGTGTCGTAGGAAAATTTTTTCAAGGTGTAAATCGAGGAACGTGTCGTGCGTACGGTAATATAGAAATGAACACTAATATTACTATTTTTGATTTTATTTACATAACGATTTGTATTTTTATGCATTAGTACAATATTTTGTGTTTACATTGTAATTAATATATAATTACATTTGATATTATTTTGTTAACAGCGCATTTACAGGGTCTAATCAATATAGTGCCACTGCAGACGCAAAATTTAATGCGGCCATAGTCTGCTCTTGAAGTACACTAGGACGCGATACTACTACGACCTTTTCGAGTTATCAAATATGTATAAATTTGAAAACAAATTGACTAAGTATGTATTATATCGATCAGAATTAAAAGCGGAAACGAGATTTGAATTGAAAATGAAATCGTTCAGCATAAAGGATGAATAAACACATTCCATGTCCGCGGGCGGATAGCTAGTTTTTAATCACTGCCCTCTGTTGAACTAGATTCTATTTTAAATAATATGAGATATTTCACAAATGTTAATTTAACACACCAGAGCTATGCAGATGTCTAGCTGTGATGTTTTTTTCTCGAGACGTTCAAAGGATCAACAATCAGCGACTGCAGGTGTCGCTCCAGTCCGTCGTAATGCGACATTCTGTTGTTCGCGACGGATTGTCGGCCCGTCGTGATGCGACACTCTGTTGTTTGCGACGGATTGTCGGCCCGTCGTGATGCGACACTCTGTTGTTCGCGACGGATTGTCGGCCCGTCGTGATGCGACACTCTGTTGTTCGCAATGGATTGTCGTCCGCGAAGCTCATGTCCTTTTCGGCGAGTCGCTTCCTCCGGTTATCGTGCGTGGCAATTTCATAAATTACTTTTACGTTCGCCAGAATTTCAAAGTGCTTCAGGTATTTTCATAATTCGTATATTTTAGGGTCACAAAAAGTTGTAAACTTGTAAAATTAATGAAGTTAATATAAAAATGTCCATACATGTCACTTTAAGAATATTCTTAACATAAATAAGAATATTATTATAAAATAATCAAGTATTTTGAGACGAACTAATATTATATTTGTTTGTAAATTGTATCTCAAAAGTCTAGGAAAATAAGGTTGTACTATAGAAAATTGGACATTAATATTTTAATGTAATACTATAATTACAAATAAAGGTGAAAAGTGCGAGTTGAATCAGCGTGGAAATGGTTCTGTACTATAAATCATCGCACTATAGTCCTCGGGAGAAATTAAGCAATACATTTTATATATATTTTCTCTCAACAACTCTTTTGTATTTCCCGTATGAATTTTAGAATCTTCGGTTTCGGTTTTGGTTTTCCTGTCAGCAGATATCTTATGTAAGTGATATCTCATGTTTTATCTTTGAAATTTTACGCTCAGTAGTTTCGGAGATAATGGAGAATAAGGAATGTTCGATATTCGTGTATTCTCTATAATATATAATAAACTGTGTAATTTAGAATTATAAAAATATTATTTTTATTTAATATATTATTAAAAAAAATATTCAGTATATAATAAATACTTCTCACAATAAACCCGTTCATTTGTAATGTTATACGATGTACTTTGACTAAATATTTTCAATTTTCTAATTGACCCCCAAAATTAGATTTTTTATTTACGCTATATGCTAGAGAAGGGTCACTTCATTCGGCATATGTATTGAATTACAACTTTGATCGCCCAGCAGATTTAGACGGGAAAGCTTGTGTCTGACGGGCAGACAGGCAAATCGATAAACACACACACGAGAATGATCCTACATTAAACAAGAAACTAAATCTATTAAACTATTAATAATTTAATGTGTTTCGCAGATTATGAATAAAATAGTTTTGCCATTAATGCCATGTAAAATTGGTACTAATGTTATAAGAGCACTGTTGTCATGTATTTTGAATAACCTAAATTAATATTGTGATGATATAAGACACGCTAATTGAAAAAAACAATTTTCAGGGTACACACCTCCTATGAAACGGCGGTAATAATTCACTTTATATATTGAGGTTTTTTGTGTTTCCTATCAAATTGCAATACTTTATGGTGTTCGTCATACAAGGTAGGTACGTTGTCTGCTTTCAACTCGCGTGTTCAACAGCTCCCGGGCGGCGCGCTCTAAAGCTTTTTATTTGAGTTGTTTGTGCGAGTTTTTTTTTTTGCTAAATTGAAAAATTGGTAAGTGAGGTTTTAAGACACGGTGTTTTAGATTGAATAATTGAATAAGATATTTGTTTATGGCGTGCGGAATACGAAAGAGATATAATTATGCATATTAATTGATGTTGAATTTTGTGACCGTGCTGATTATATACTTATTACAAGTATTCATTGATATGCGATCTATATAGGAATCAGATTATTTATCATCACACTATGGACTGACAATGAACGGATGAAGTAGATATTTTTTTCAAACTCAGAAATTCATGAAAATAAAATTTTATCAAAAATATATTATTTTTCGTAATAGAATTACAAAATAATACAATAATAAATACGTTATTATTGTATTATTTTGGTATTAACATTACTACCCATTTCAAATGCTCATTCAGATGCTGATGAAATTATACTTACATCATTAACGGTATATGTACAATTTTTTTCTCTCTATCATTTTGTATGTATACCGCAAATTACGTTAGCTTTGTTCATTTTGCGTTTATACACATAAATTTTTAAAATTCTCTTATTAACATGAAAAAACCTCGTAAAACCATAAAAAAGAATCATCAAAGTCAAAGTCAACAGAGAAATAGAGTCAGGAGCTTAGAGCTAGGTAGCCGTTTATCTTAACGCAGAGTGAAAAAGAATAGTTATGAAGATAGTTATCGAATATTATTATTAAGGTGTGCTATATAAAAAACAACCAGAATGTGCAAAGAATGTACAGTTACAGAAAATATATTAATTACATGCAATAATAGAATTATTAATATAGATAATTTTTTTTTGCTTAAACGTAACGTGCACTACCGGTCTCTTTACATGTATGTGTGTTACAATACGGAAAATTTAATTTCGCGTTGGCGGGCACAATATCTGGTTACAAAATACAAAAGACTTTCGCGATCATATTATCTTATTATGAGTATATCCTTTACGTGGGGTGCTCTGTGCCTAAAAGCGACTACCAATTTTTTTTGTGCTTTGCTAAACCGGAGCCCTTATGGCGTTCTATACATATTTGCCTGCTTATCTGTTGTATGCTTTTTTATCTGAATCTGATGCATCTGTTGTACTAGTAAATTTAGTGGAAAAAAAAAATCGATATTAGTACTTTCTTAAATATTAATAATATTATAAACAGCGTATTCTAATATTAATAAGTAAATGAGAATGCTCAGGAACGCTATCAACTGCAAATCGGGTTATCTTTCGTCTTCGAGCTAATTACAGTCCGGCGAGACTCCGAAGTTCGAGCATATTTTATATATAGAAGTTTGTTCCGTCGCACCCAGAGATTAAGTCTATCGTGTGGCGGTGAAGGGCGAACAATCCCTTCCGAGGTCACCGCGGCAGCGCGCTTGACCATGGACAGCGGACCAATTCTGTAATCATAAAACCATTCAACCGGTATCGCTATCACTATGCCAACACAAAACTATGTCAACTGAGGGCACGCAGCTACAACTCTTTTCAACCCGATGTAATTTTGGCGGGATAACCAAAACCGACTGAATTGTTTTAAATTTACAGAATCGGTCTGCAGACCAGCTGGTCACGTCGTTCTGCATTGTGCATGCTTAGGGATAAAATGGACGTGCGTCTTAACAGTTTCAATTTCGAAATTTCGAATGCATTTGTTGCAATGTATTCGTTGCACGCGTTCACGATCAGCGTTTTATGTCAGCTTTTGATTATTCGGACTGCTGAGACATATTCTCGCACAACCTTTACATTTGTTAATGTCTCATTGAAAGGCTAGATCCTAGAGCCCTCCACGCTGAGGGCTATTGTCGTCGATACGATGAAAATATCTGGATCGATGGTTTAATATGTTTTTTAGATAAACGGGGCGGGCGATTCCATTTGTTTAATTACGTCTAATTTAAATACTAGGTAGTAATATTAAAAACAGTACCTTCAGTTTTAAATTATAAAGATTATGAAGAAAAGTATTCAAGTAACATGATAAGTTTTTAAATCAAATCACTGCTGAAGTGTGTGTTCTCATAATCTTATTTCTAATGGTACTCGGATCTTATGCTTACCAAATTGATCTAGTGAGGTTTTGGGGCTGCTAATAATCGTAGTCACCAATGCGATGACAAAATGTGGTACAGACGGCTAAAGTCTTCTTCCAAGTACGGGGGCGAATCAAAGGTACATTTTAAATTTGATCCAAATTAAAAATTTATTAGTCAATCCGCCTACCGTCAGGATCGGACTCGTTGCCTCCTAATTCGAAGAAAACTCACTCAACCAATGAGTCACTATACCGCTTCTTCATACATAACACAGCTTATATTCTATGATATAGCAGTGTAAACTGTATTATTTGCTATTACTAAGCTTAAGCTATATATTTCCACCGTTGCTTTAAACACATATTCTTCAATCTTTCAATTTTAAATCCCACCTAACTTTGTGTCAGGTTCTAGTACATTCCAAAAAGTTTGTCAGAAGGTATACTGAGGTATACCTTCTCACGAACCCGGGAAGGTTAGGAAATGCTAATGATTGACCACCGATGTTATCGCAACGTTCGGAAGTGTAGATGCAAAATTCTCTTTCTGAGGCATAAGGCGGGAAGTTTATAAATTTGAAATGACTACGATGTAGTAGTTATTCTGGATAACGATAGATAACACATATCCATACATTTTTACAATAAAATATGTATGGAGATTCGGTCTACAAGCAAGTTACAAAACACGGAGAAAACAATGTCGCTTTAGTGAAACCCTATAATTAAAACAGACCTTTATGTATTGGCGCATTATTAAATGTGGGACAGACAGACGAACAAATCTTCTGTTTCATCCGGGTGGCGCATCGTTACAGCTAGTAGTGTAGGAGAGCAAAAACGTTAGGTGTCGCGTCGAGCGCTCGGAAGACACGTTGCCGGCCTCTCCCAATCCCACGCTCATATATTTAACCTGTGTCTTGGCCGGTTTTTATGGGGGTTCTGGGAGGTTCAAGTCCCCGTATTAAGTAGTATCGTAAATTTTACGCTCGCGTGGGTGTATTACAAAGGGGGGTAAACAGCGGTAAATGGCTTTAATTTAACTAATTAAGCGATAATCGCGGTACCGTTTCGTAAAATTTCAGGAGCTTGAAAAAGTTGATAATGAAGGACGTGACAGGAGGCTTTTAATGAGAGGGTGTTCATATGAAAATAAGGTATCGGATGATGAGTTGGCGCGACTAATTGAATTAAAACTGTTCTTGTAAATTGGATTTTCCATCGATATGCTCACTGTTATTGCTAAAAGAATATTCTGCATTTTATTGTTTAAAATTAAAAATGCTCATTAGTTACGTTTCATATATATATACTTATCATTTCGTAATCACGGTCTGAATACGGACTCTCAAAATTACTGTATACCTGTTTAAAAAGTGAAACTTCTTTACATTATATTACATTTTTATTTAATTTGATTTTTAAAATAATTAGGATATATGGACTTTAAATAAAAGGTTTTTTGCGTTTTAAATATTTATAGAGATAATTACAAATAGCGCATTCTATTCAATCGCTACTATTATTACAATTATATTTAATTTCATTTATGATGACAAAATTATTATTACACACGTTTACAAGCAAAGGCGTATGGTAGCTCATATAAGAAATATATATTTCACATTTAATATAACCCAGGGGTTTCATGACGGGCCAATGTGACATTTTTTTCTTAATACAGTAATAAATTGCCCCCTATGTGTCAATAAAAGTTTAGATTCAATCACATATACGTCGATCCATAGCCGATCCATAACGACAGTATACACCGATCGGTGGACGACGTCGGCCGAGCGGCAGCCGTCTCCGCCGTCCACGACGCGACCGGATCCGGGCGCGAACAGTTGCGAGGGCGACGTCCGCGGCCGGGCCGGCGGGCGGCGCGCTGTCGTGCCGGCGTGCCGTCCATCAGTCACGATCAACAAGTTCATTATCGGCGCCCTCCCCACTTGCCGCAGTCTCTCCGGCCGCTCGCGGGCCCGTCGCTAGATCGTTTATTTGCCGGCGGACTTTTAACGCCCGCTATAGTTTTTCATTTTCTTTAAGCGAAGACGCGTTGTGTCGTGATTTATTTCGTTTGCTCATATGAAAAGTTCATAAGAAGTGCGGTGTGTAGGTTGAAATTTCTTTTTAGAAAATTTCTTAAAGTGAGAAAAATACAGTAAGCGAATTGTCGCATTTTATGTGTGGTTGCATAATTATTTTTGTAATACATAGATATCGAGCTCGCGTATATTTTACTATTATAGTAATCGAATAATCCTTAGATGTGGAAAGTGTAGTTAAGGTTACTAGCCGCCGTTCGGCTTTCACCATACAGAAGTAGAATTCTTTATAACCCATAACGATTCCACTTTAGTCTAGCTTCTGATCTAGCTATCAATACTAATTCCGTTTCTTTTCCCACTCTTGATTCCGATGCGGTTCCACATTCGATTCTAATACCGATCGCGCTCTCGAATATGATCCTGATCGCGCTCCCAACTCCGATTTAGACTCTACTTTCGATTGCGACTCGGATCTTTCCATTGTTGCACGTAATCAATTTTGTTGGTAAAGTATTTATTGTCAAACAACATCGTGCAATAACTAAATTTGTTGAATTTGTCGAATGCCCAAATTTAAACGTAATTTATCTTGATAAGAATTAATACCATGCGAGTAAAAGGTTCGTAAGCGAAAACATAATTCTAGTTCATAAAAAAAAAAGGTTATAGTGGTTCAAACATAAAAGATAAGTGTATACTATCGTGGGATTCTCTGTAAACCTTTTTAAGATCCACATTTAAATAGTACGTCTAATTGAACTAACTGTTACGGTTTAGTCAGTGCAAGTTATGTAAGTGTTTGAAATGTTTTGATCATCCGAAATGATTTGAATACTTAAATATTTCTCTACTTTCATAAAAAGAAAATATCTATATTTTACGACTCGAAACCTTCTCCAAGAAAGTATTTGAATGATAGCGGAAATAGCAATGAAATTCAACAAGGTACTTCAAAACCTTAGGCAAATAGGTGAATATAGCGGGTGAATTTGTTTTATACTATGAATTTATATTTTTTTAATGCCAGCTATAAGAAATAGCTTAAATGAATATTCAAAGCTCTAAACACTGAAAATGAAAGCATGCAGGGTTTAAGGTTCTCCAATTTGAAAATAAAGATTGTCGGAGGGTATGATGCTTGGCAGTCGGATGATTAAGACCAGACGCAACGAGACCGAAGCGTTGTATTCGATCGCATTAGAAAATAATTCTCCCTCAGCCTTCCTGCACGGGGCAGACGGTTCGAAGAAAACTCTGAACTTTCCAGTCGTTATTATACCATTTTTGTAAAAAAACAAAAAAAATAGGGTCGCTCCGGGAGTGCTGGCAAAAGTATAAACTTGAACAATCACATGTGTAGTTTTTGATTCGTCAGGAAATATTTTATTGTGCAGGAAATACTTTTAAATTAAGTGTTTTTTTAATTCATTATGCATTATTATACACTACTACTACAAAAAATGTATTGCAATTTTCATTTAATGCATAATAGTACATGGAAAATAATACATATTGTTTTACGTACAAAAATTGCAATCTATAGCTTAAAACGTAAATTCACAAATACGATACGAAAAGTTCCGACATGAATATGTATCTATGTTGTATGTAAATACACAATATATATATATATATATATATATATATATATATATATATATATATATATATATATATATATATATATATATATATAGTTATTTTATCGACGTATTTAAACACAAATTCAACTCTCGCATAAACGGGTTCAATATATGTAGATACTTATACACAGAGGTGTCGGTTACGGGAACGGTAACTGTATCGCGAGTTCAATGGTTTTTTTCTCATCTCAAAAATGCCCAACACGCCTAAAGTTTTCACTTTAAAAACACTCGAGCCGCGATAAATCACACGTCTCTATCTATCCGCCTAAACATTTTCGTCGGACGACACGCGCCGCCGACGCAGACGCTCGGCCATGAATGGGTTATTATTAGATGGAGCCGGCGCGATAAGCCTTCAAAGTCGTCGAAACCGATACAAGGAACCGAGTGTAACGGGGCGGGGGCGCGCGGCCGGCCGCCGGGCATGCGCCCCCGCCCGGGCCTTCTAGTCCGCGCCGGCTGCGGGGGCCCAGCTCACGACGTCGGTATCGGCGTGCGGCCGTTATGGTATTCGCACGATCGCTTTTATTGCGTATCACCGCTTTGAGCGACGATTTAACGGCGCTGTCCGGAAGTTAATGTAGTTTATTGTCTATGATTAGTATATTAATCGATGTTTGCGGTATTTGATGTTGTCCGCTTCGAGGATACAAAGCTAATGCCTATCACGGTATATGTGTATGATTTCGGATACGATTCGTACGTGGTGATATTACGGATGTATTGGATTGTTAAGCGAATCCTTAAATCGGGTGACGTTCTATTGGGTTCATTATAATCGCACATCTATGTCCAAGTTTGGAAATGTTATATGCTTACTCGCGCTAGCCATGTAATATCATGGCGTTGAATACTCATTTGATCTGCTTTGTGTAGCGATAGCGAAGTGGACGCTAACCACTGCCAGCCCGAATGACAAGAGACTTCTAGGCTCGAAGGCGCTATCAAATGTTTTTCTATTATGCAGTAATTTACATGTTAGTTACAATTCTTCCTAATGAAGTTTTAATTCTGAAGGAATACGTATTGGAACTTTTAGACAGGTAGTAAATTACTAAAAATTTTGCGATTTTACGATTCCATATCTCAAAAGGAAAAAAGGAATCCTTATTGTTGACCTGTCTATTTGCCAAGACCATTTCTCTCAGGGAGGCGTGGAGACATCAAGTTGAAATTAATATCAAATATTTAGATCTGAGGTCCTTTAAAGTTACAAAAATCAAAGTTCTAAGTCATAGTCATCAAAAAATTTCGGCTAGAATATGGTCATTTATGTTTTAAATTTTGACAATCACAAGTAAATCAAAACGTATAGGATACTTTTCATTAATCTAAAACAATGAATTTTATTTTATTGTTATTTCATACTGGCAATGCAATCACTTCGATATGCAAACATTAACAATAAGAAAAAATGGCCGTACGCATATCATTAACGCCATTATTCTGATAGACTGTCTACCAGTCACGATATTTTTGTTACGTGTTTTAGATAACAAAAATATCAAAATCAAATAAAGATATTATTACGCTTATCAACTACAAAATCGTAAATAACAATAATTTTGTACTGTTCGTCAATATCTTTGAATAAACAGAACTAGCCGTACTTACCAATGGGAAGAATTCGCACAAGTATGATAATCGTCACTTTGTAACATTACAGCAATTATTAATTTTATTTAGTCTCTATTACAAAACTTCTTTATAACAATATTTCAAGTACATATATAAAGTCATCTTTTGCAATTTATTTTTTACTTCCTGTAATTGGAATAGTTAAGTTTTTGAAATCTCGGACTCTGGATAGAGCAACACATAATTGTCTATGAGTAAATACAGGGTGACGTCAGAAAAATTCCTACTCGTTCGTAACCCTGAGAATTGTTAATAGTCATAACAAATGCAAGTTTAATAGGTAATTGGCTAATTGGAATAGTAGGATCGGAAGGGATTAATATTGTCCTTGGAATAATTATGGTTTTATTAGAACCTATCACCTTTGCAATGCTATATTCTTTTAATTGCTCAACGATCGTTCTAATACCCTTCACTACACCTTGATTAGCATTTAATATTGATATCCATGCATAGAATTCGGATATTATATGTATAATGCGTTGCATGCTGCGCAAGCATGCTAAATTATATCAAATTTATATGAAGTGAACCTCCTGGCTGTATTACATTAGGAAATTCAAGAAAACGTCAGATGGCAGCACCTATTAGTTATAAATTGTCACCAGATGACAGCACTGCTGCATACTGTGTTAATGTATATCCATATGCATAGGAAATTGTTATAATTAATTACTCTACAAAAGCAAAAGTAATAATATTTTATTTTTATTATCAATTCATATTCAACAAGCAATATTTGTATCAAATTTATATGGGATGATTGTGTGGTTTCTTCTAAAAACAGATGCAAACACCTTAAGCTTAATGTATTGATACATATGATTTTATTAACGTGATACTCGTTATTAGTGTTCAATTTTCTTAATCTTAATCTGTTGCATTTATTAAAGATACTCATCTAAAAACTATAATAGCATTTATAGAGATAAAAATAATAACATCATTTGCGGATGAGTAACTTGATTGAATATAACAGATATAAAGATTGAGAAATGTGGACTCGTAATTAACACTAATATTAATTTAAAGACTAGTTATCGCCCGTATATACCGACAGATTTTGCTGTCGACCTTAATTGCAAACCTGGTTCTATTTTGATTCCGACCTCGTTCTTGATCTCGATTCGGTTCTCGGTCTTAGTCTATTCCGATTCTGATCTTCATCTAAATTCCATTTCCGGTTCTGCTCTTGATTTTCATTCCCGTTCCACTTTTAATACAATGCCGTTCAAATTATCCTACAGGAGAAAACATACTCTTACATGGAAAATGCACATACTAATCTTAAATTATTTTACTATGAGACGATTTCGCTTTCCGATTGTAAGTCCTATCCCAGTCTTGATTCATTCTGAGACGTTATTAGACCGAACTTAATAGTCTTTCAGAAATTGGTCTTGCCGACACGTATAAATAAAAAAGTAAGGATTTCGTTCTACATTCACGCTCAATGAACCCGCGAGCAAAAGTTAATGGATACTAAAACTTGCCTAAGTAACTTATTTCCACACTGAAAAAGAATGTGCAAATCGGAGCAACGGTTCTAAAATTGTAAGCATACAAACGGGCAGACGTACAGGTAGACCGAGAGACGTTATGTTTTATTATATATCCTTAAATATCCTTATATTATATTCATAAACAATACAAAAGAAAAACTCGCGTCGCTTCGAGTAAATATAAGAGAAATATTTCGTAAACGTATGTCGGATATTACACGGAAATTTTAAATGTGATAACGATTGCTACATGATGAGATTTTCACACGTAACGAGTCTGATCTTCGCGACTCGCTGCTAAGAATAAAACAGGGAGTGTTTTATCTTAAAGTAAGATTATTTGTATTTGCGCAACGCAACGCGGCGAATGTAACAACTCGAAACCGACGTACTTTGGGATCGATATTCCCAAGTTGCAGGAACAGTCAGGCTCTCGCGGGACGTGCATGCGCCGACTGTCACACGTGACGCAATCGGTCGCGCCGCATGCCTCCCACCGCTGTAACTTACGAGTATCTGTGGCTTATTATTTTTTTTCCCGACTACGGTAAAGCAAAAGTGGGGTTACGATTTTGACAGCGTATGTGTGTGGATCTGTTCGTCTGTTCCTTTCACAGTTCTTAAGGTACTTGTTCTAATCTTACAAATGAGGTGACATTCGACGCGTCTTAACCCTTCGCGTGTCATAGGGTATGAACTTTTTAGTACATCCAATATGACTGAGTTTGTCAAGTCAAAGATAAATATATCATGTTTGAAATTAAAAGGAAAATCTTAAAGAGTACATTCAGAATATGTCAGTAGTCAGGTATCGTCAACCTGTTACATGCAAATTGAATGATATTTAAGTTGGAACAGTGCAGTTCACACCTTATTGTTCAGGCAATGACAGGAAAAGCTTTATTTGCACCTATTGATTGATTTACAATTCGAATTTATACAACAAATTTTAGGGACTTAATCGTATTTTCGAACCCAGAGTATTTGTGCAATGTTAGTAGTCGAGTTTTAGTTTAAATTTCTTTTTTTGTACTAAGTTCCAATAGACAGAATTATTTCTATAATGAGTATTGAATATTCTACGATATATGTATGTTTAGTTTTAGTTATATAGTCTTACACACATACGCACGCACACGCATACATACACGCACATACGCACGCAAACACGCACGCACACATAACAACATACGCGTGCATACACATACATCATTTTGAAACTTAACAAAAATTCTTTATTTAGACTCAGACTGAGATTTACGTCCAGCAATGTACAACTAATGGCGTCCAATAGCAGCAGTCTGACGGCTGAAAACAAAGAACGAATTCTATTATTTTTGTATTTTTTTTTTTTAACAAGTGGAGCGCTTCCTATTACAAGAATGAGTTTCCTAAACACGAAAATGTATTCGGTTTAGAGATACACCTCAAATATATATAAACTGAGCTAAAATCGCGTTTAACTTCATTATGATTCGATTCATAAGGTAAACTGAATTTTAGCTAAATATTTTATATGAATCAAAAGAATCTGTTGGTCAAAGGCGGAGCAAAATTTTTCAAATTAACAAAAAACGTGGCCGTTAAGCGTCACGCGGATGCGTCATGTAAGCGTGTTTTGTATTTCGTTACTTAGCCTCGTCAATCCGTCCTGTCACTCACTGAAACTCCTTGTAATGTAGGGTTACTATATTGTAACTTGTCTTCGCCCGTAAATTCACCCGCTTGTACAAGAATGAATTCCTTCACTTTTTATATCCAGTGATCTCCCTTTCAACTATCGTCCCGATCCTGATTCTGTTTGCGATTTCGATTTCCGATTCAATTATCGGTTGTTTATTTTCGTTTGTTAGTTTATTTTCGGTCTCTCGCTCTTAACTCTAATATCAGTACTTCATTCTATTTCTAGTCCCGCCTTTTACTAAGATTCTGGTCACTCTCTCTCTCTCATTTCCGATCCAGCTTTTGTTTCCTACTATTAATTATATCAATTATGTGCTCAGCAGTCTCACTTGCACTATGAAATCCGATCTAACTTTGCATCCCACTGGAACTATGGATCTTTACGCGGCAAAAGGCATCTTTAATAGTTGTCGCAATGCTAAACCAGTATATTAATCAAATTTTATTCAAATAATTGTACCTAATACAGAGTTAATTACAATCACTATCCTACAAAAATCGTGCTTGTTTCCAGGACAAAAAATACCCTATGTCACTCTCAGACTCATAAACTATTGTGTGCAAAGAATTCACGTCGATCCATCGCTGCGTGAAAGACCAACCATGAAAGTCACCTTTGTATTTACAGTACTAGTAGGTATGAATATACAGTCCATTCGAATACTAAGCTATATGTCGTCCTTTTTCGTTACTACCACTGTCCTGTCTGTCCATGATTCTTACACTAGCTTTTGTCCACGACCCCATCCTCGTCATATGGAATGAATTCCTTCACAATTTCGATTCTGGTGCTGTTTCGATTTCGATTTTGGTTCCATTGTTGATTGCGATGCCAGTCACGTTTTTGATTCTTACCATAATTCCTGTCACAGTCATTCAAAAAACAGAAACATAATTCTCGCATTGATAAATTAATAAGGTTATAACCGAAAGTTCATAAAAAGCTTCGCTTATGTTGTACATTCAGGTACTGGCGCACTTGTATTTGTTGTTATTATTAGTTTTAGTATCATATTATTGAGACAGGTACTTCAGGTTTCTTTCATTAATAGTTGATTACTAAAATACAACTTTTTGTAAAGAAAATAAAAGTTATACGAAACGTCCACGTTTTCCACGTCTTCGGGCCGACATGAAGCGAAATGAAGTTCAATCACTGGGTGAAAAAAATTTGGCTTTCAAAAATTGATTTGGTTATTGACAGAAATAAAATGAAAAATTAACCATTAGTTCATAAATAAAATAAAGTTAAATTGACAAAACAATTTGTCATAAATCTGATTAAAGATGGGGCACGCTTCACAAATACACCAAGACCTTTGCGAGACCAAGAGTTGCCGTAGATTCAGATTACACAAACCATATGAATAAACTTGAATTAACTAGCTATTTATGAACAACGTTTGTTGCTCGAAACTTTTTTGGAGATAAAAAACCAGAAAACTTTGCTTCTTTGGGTATTGACACATTTTAAAACTTAAGAAATTTGCGGTGAATGGCATATGAACACGAAAGTTCATTGTATTGTCGCAGAAAACCCTTAATGCTATAAATAGAGAGAAATCCTTTACCAAAATGTAAAGATAGTGAAACTCAGGTACTAGGACCTATGTTCATGTGATGATTAACAGTATGCGTCACTGTACTTGAATAAAACAGTGACTTAGAAAATATTTTAATAAGATTGCTATTAGTATTGTGGAAAATAAATAAATTGTTAATATTATTACAAAATATTTTAAATCTTTTCTCAAACACAAGAGTTTATGAAGTATGCATATTTGGATAGCTTAAATGTAATCTAAATCAGGTGTATTATTATGATCACTAGTATTTGACCTATGAATTGTTGCTTATCTTTGCATGAAAGCAATTCATAGAGTTCAAGTCCAACGACAATCAAGAACGGTATAATAGTTAGACTTGGAATTAAACAATATCATCACGAAAATACTAAAATGTCTATATCATCACTACACGTATCTTAGGATCAAAAATGATTCTTACATTATTTGATTGCCTCAGAGTTGTGTAGCAAATTGAAATAATTTCGAATTCTTTTGAATTATTGCTATTATAATGGATATTACCAGGAGGTGTCAAAATAAAATGTTATAATTAATTCCGGCTGGTGATTTGTTTTCTATGCACGGTTGTTGGTCTGTTGATTGCTTATTTGTGGACTCGTAAATTGAAGGCGAGTATTATTTAAAACGTCTTTGAGCAATTTAATGTTACGTTTTATGCATAACAGTTAAAAAATAACATCGTTTCATTTCAATATTGCTTACTCAGCTTGGACTGCGTGTGTGCTAGCACATAGTATATAATACGTGGGTAATCGTAGCTGATGGCGGTGTGTGCGCGGTGAATGGGCGGCGGCGGGCGCGGGGCGCGGGCGGGCGCGGTATCGACGCGCGCGCCGCGCCTGCGCCGAGCACTCACCTGTTGCCGCGAGGCCGTGGAAAGCTACTCTTTCAAATTAAGGCGGAAACCTGATACGAAAATAAACTCGAACTTGGTTAACTCGCCGGTTGACGTCTCGCGCTATAACCGTCCCTAGATCTGATAAAAAAAAGCCATTTTCAAGAAGTACGTGTGTTGTTTAATTTTAATTAATGCTGATATTTATCGCGTTCGGGGGTTAAAAATATTACATTTTTATTTCTAAATCCAAGTATTCGATTTCAGGACAGGAGAAAAAAAATTGATATGAGTCATAGTAATTAAATGAATACTTCGATATTTTGACAACACGCAACGAGACACTTATGAGGAGTTAATATAAGTAATGATATGTGCAAAAATGAAACATTCATATTCACCGTTTTCGTTTACAGAGGGCCATCTACATAACTCATATAAAACTAAAAAGCGAAATTGTACACAACACGTGTACTGAGTATTTTATGCAGTAATGTTAAGGTATCGCTCGGTAAGATAATTATTTACAAAACAACAATTTAACGTATATTACGAATACGATACGAATGTCGGTAATCGCTGGTAAACTTTTCTACAACACTAACGAGTGAGGCGTCGGATTGGCCCAATCTAAGTCGACGAGAAATCCGATCCCGCCAATCCCGACGTGTCTCTCATGCGAGACGAAAGCAAGGGAGAGGTGCTTTAAATGTCAGATGTCACAGCATCCTGCCGAGGGACATATTCATGCCAGAATTATTATCGGAATAAAAACATCTCTAGATACGCTCATCTCGTTTACGAGGCCTTTTGATATCGGAATAAAAGGTGACAATCTGGGTAATAACAAGCCGCCGGTCATTTCGCGGAATTGTCGGTCCGTGCTGTGTTTTAATATCTATCTCGTTAGCTGTTTATTTTTAGAGCTGTCCGGGCAATTTTTTTCTCCGTGCACAAACAGGCATTAGCCGACCGGCGGCGGACCGAAAGCGCTCGTCGCGATCTTCACACTCGAGCGGAGGTCGTGACTTACACAAAGGAATTCCAGCTACAGTAAAAGTAATTATGAAATTCGTAATAAAAACTGTCTGCACAGACAGAGAGAAAGAGAGATAGCTTAAGAAAAAAAAATGTCTCCGTTTGTATGTGGCGCGATGATCGCTTGGCCGGGGAAGTACTTCACGTTTTATTCGGGAACTTTTTCAATTTCTTCCTTCTGCTTCGGTTCGAGACTGGAAACTTTACAAACGTACAATGTATACCTTTATACGTAAACGCGTGTATCGTCGATCACAAAACTATAACGGCCGTACTGTCAATGGTAAAAGGCGCTCGAGAAATGACAGTTAAGGGATGTATTATACTGTAAAGGCTCTAGTTGTGAACTGTAAAGCGGTTTCGTGTTCTTTTAAACTAACTGTACCAATCTATTTGCCTTTTGTGATCCGATATAGGTGTATTTTGTGGTAAAATGTTTTTTTGTTGAATGTTCACGGATGATGTGCGCGAATGTGTTTTAAAATTATGTGAGCTAAAAATGTGATGAATAAATATCTAACGGGTTAGTTTTGTTGTTTATAGTCAATTATTCGGATTAAAGTTTTCATAACTTTTTATTAGTAATACGTTAAATGTCAAAACACAAACAAAAAAAAATGAAAACTATTAAATATTATTCCCATTAAATTTTTTAATATCCAAGCCGAATCGACAAATTTTCATATATATTTGAAGATGCTGCAATCAAATAACGACATAATTACAATTAAGTTCTACGTACAAAAATATTAAAATATCTTTCGAACCAAAATCTGACTCGATCCTAATCACGAATTTACACGAATTTACCAAACAGTTCGTAAGCTAAGTTAAATTGAGCACTCGTTTCGTGCGTCAGATAAAAGGTTAAGTTGGTTCCGCACGTTGCCGTCCCATCGCTGACTCATCTCGCGCCGATTCAACGTGGAGGGCTAACTAATGCCCATGAGGCGCACATATTATCATACTATCCGAAAGAATGGACAATTGGCGTAGTGGCTACTAACCGTTTTATCCGGTTTAATGCTGCACTTGCCCAATGTGCAGTTTCAGCGTGTGGTATAACGGTTTAAGTTTATGAATACACTGTTTAGCTGGTCGGCCTTAACACAAACGATGTACTTTTATATGCTTATGTAGATTGTTAAAAAAAAAAACGTTACAAGTCAACAACATATGCGAAACCTGAAAAGGCATCAATGCTTATCACCGTTAGGTATACAAAGTCGAAAACTTATAATAGTTGTCCAATTGCAAAATAAAGGTTTAGCTGAAGGATGTTTTGGTAATTGACGTAAGTATCATCGACATTTGCCAAGTTGAAAAATAATTTGGTGCGTGAATCGTCAAAAATGGACTATAAGTTTTAGTTTTAGAGCGTTAACGTAGAATAATTTGACATTCATAACGAGATTGATATATATATATAGTGTGAATTGGTTAATTTATTTAATAATATGTTACTTTTTAGGGTTCCGAGCTAAAATGGCAAAACCGGGGTCCTTGTTCTTTCGTAATATCCATTCGCACGTCCGTCCGCAAGTCACAGAAATTTTACTCAAAAACTATAATGCATTGTGATGATGATCGGAGCATAGGTGACTTGTATAAGCCGCTACTTAATTTTGTAGTTAAATATCAAAAATAAATAATTCTAAGTAAACATCAACGTGTGGTACATATTTCGACAGTTATTTTAAAAACACTTTAAGGTTTCTAAGCAGTTTTTTAATCAATTGTGTATTTTCGGAAATGAGCGCTCTGAAAATTCTAGAATATGTGTGTTATTTTTCAAACCCTACGTCTAAAACATATGAAAAAAAACACAAAGGTAATGATTAATAAATAAACTTCAAAGAAATTTATTTTGAACTTGATAGAATATATCGTTTTTGAGTTATTACTGAAAAATTACGTTTCACGACAAAAAGATGTAAGTGCCATGAAGATACGCTCTTTTGCTGAGGCGCTTTAGTTTACACTAGTTTAAGAGTAATAGTTGAGAAAGCTACTTGATTTTCTAATTATAGGTGACTAAAATGCTTGTACCTATTCTGTGTGGGAAACATGGAAAAAAGTGTAACAATATAGTTTTTGCGTCTTTAGTGCACTTCTTTGTAGTAGCGACTTCGGTACCCTACACTGAGTATGGTCCGACATGCTCTTGGCCGGTTTTTATTTTAAGCTCTACGGTAATAAATAATAAAAAAGACACAAATAAAAAGAGTTTTAATAATTTAGAAATACAAAGTCATTGATTCCTTTCAATTAATAGATGAGGTTGAAATATCCGACATTATAAGAAGAAATTATAAATGGGGAAAGCCTTAGAAATCTACGTTAAATCATTTCTTACTTCAATTGAACCGCCGGAGGATGCGAACACAAAAAAACTCAATACAGGTTCTGCTCTCGGAGGCAAATGCAAAAAAAAAAGGCTGGCTCATTTCAATAAAAGACGACCTTGGCGTTGAATATCGAATACGATTCAAACTCTGCATCGTTTGGTCTAGGCACGGATCGTTTGGTACAGCTCGAGTCTTCGTATGAAATCGATTTTACACAATGTGTGGCAGTCGGTCGAGCGAATCGAATATATTTTAAGGAAATTTTCTAAGAAAATTGACTGAAATGAACGGAACATTTTTTTTTAAATTAATTGTCACAGTAGTTGTCTGACAGCGGCTAGAGAAGAAACGATTGTTGATCGTAGTTTTGAAATTTGAACAGTAAAAAGCATTGACTAAATTAGGAAAATATCTTGGGCTTTTCTTTATATACTATGAAACTATCTTATGAATGAACATTACTTAATTGCTGTTTAATAATTACTACTAATTTAATAAAGAGAATTACTGAAGTAGAATATTGGTGACTATGTAAAGGACGAATGATACAATATTTAAGTATCCATTCTAATCTTATTCATACAGAGGAATCGTTAAAACGTTGTTAATATTACTTGTACAAAAAGGAAAAAACTAAACAGTGGTTATCTCTACATTGTCTATGCGGTCGGAAATCTCGACCGAGTCGATTTCGGACGCCTCTCGACCACTATGCTCGCTTCAATTCGATGAGCCTCTGTCAACACCGCCCGAAAGGGTATTGTGTATTCTAACAGGACCATTCGTATTGACCTGATCGACACGTTGCCAATACTGGGCGTGAGGACGACTTGTGTAAATACTATTCCAGAACGATTCCTCTAATGCTCCTTGTATAAGTTCTCTCATTTTGACCTTTGCGTTAGACAGATGTTCGTTTTGATTGCATTATTCCAAGTTCGCCCGTCGTAACGAACGGTGATTCGTGTTGTTTACTCGTAAACGTGTCGATGCGAAAACCGTAGTTTTGTGTTCATTTTATACTTCAACTAAATAGGAGTAAAAAAAGGGAATATATAAGCTTATTATTTGAGGTATTTCGCAATATGAAGTAAACATAATGCTTACGTCTCACACTCTAACCATTGTGAGTACGACAGTGACGTGAATACATACGCGAGCGAATGTTTCATGAAAGATTTGAACAGGAATATTATTCCGTGAAATTAAAATGGTAATCCTTTGGCATTTTCAATAAAAAAAGTCCTTTTCATGTAGTTAAGTCAACGATTTTAAAGAAGCAAAAGTAACACGATTATACCATTATGTTACAGACCTAAACGCTTCTAACTTTGTTGACTGGAGCTATTTAAGTCTCTAGATAATAGGGCTACAATTTTAACGTGTGTGTTTATAATTTTCGTAAATGGCTTAGCTCGTATTATAGAATTAGTCCCATTGAAGCTTGTCTTAAAAGCAGGAGTACATTTTAGAACTTTTGAGTTAGCTATTTTATGGTTTTATGGTCTATTTGATAGTGAGTGTGACTTTTAAAACAAATGAGCTTAGCGAACTGAAACTACAATGAATATTATACTCTTTACTCGACAAATAGTTCGATAATGTCTTTAACAACTTCCAATCGATTTTGTAGGCTTCACAGTTTTATATTCATTCATTTCCTAGTAATCCATATTAAAGTCCGACCTTATTACACAGAAATGCCTAACGTTCGTAAAAGTAATCCGATCTTTGTGCGTAGGAAAGTAAGTGGGGCTCTTTCTATACTCGCAGATTACCTCAAATATACATCTAAACAGTTAATAAAGTATTCAATAGAGAAAATCCTCAATACGATACAGGTTTTTTTTAACAATATCCAGAAAAAACTGACCTTACCCGATCGTTGAGGTAAGTAAGTAGTAATGAAATAAATGTAATTTAATTCTTTTTTAAAGTCCGTATAAGCAATTTAATTATATCAGTAATTGGTAGACTAATAATCATAGACGATTACTAACCACCATTTGATTTGATTTTCGGAAGGAAAATTAGTCCATATTTTTTAGGATTTCAAAACTTTTTTCCTGATCTTTAAATACATAACGTAAAACCCGTATTTATTAAGGCATTTAATAGATTAAGAGATAAAAATATCTATAGAATGAAACATCAATAATGAAATATATATACTTCATTATTGATGTTTCCTATATATATATATATATATATATATATATATATTTAATGTATATGTGTTGTGTGAATATAAATTAAAGCAGTTCACTCGTTACGCGAGGCGTAAAAAATGAATGAATTGTTTTAATTTATCTTATTATGTTTATTAACCTTAATAACCATTAAGACCTGATCTTAATCAAGCATTAAGATCGGGTCTCGATCTAAAAAACAGAATTTTTGTTTAGAATACGTGACGTTTTTGCATCGGAATATGTTCGACCGACCGACACCGTTCTATAGTATCATTTCACCTTTGTTCAAAATAAACATACATTGTATTATCCATCATAAGTTTATGGGATAATTTGAAATGTAACATCTTCGTAATAAGTCAACAGAAATAGACTTTCAAAATTGATAAGGAATTCGTATCAACACGAATATACTGTAACACTATGCCTATACGTTTAATCTATTATTTTCAAAAGACGTCTCCTTAAAACGTCAACTCGTCGTCTTCGATGTCAAAGCGCACGCGTGACGTCAACAGCCGTATCGCGCGGGCCGCGGCGCCGGCGAGGTGTACGACACGATTACGGACCGAAATCGGATAAGGGCGTCCGCGAACCGCGTACTCCGACTAGGACGTGTCCCGTCCCTTGCACACTTACGATACGTTGGTTTTGAATTTTCCATTATGCGCATGCAACGAAATCTGTATTATTCGGGAAACGCATAACATGTGCATCTAAGCGTTTTTGTGTGATTGCCGTGGGACGAAGATAACCACGGGATTGTCGTTTCTAGACTTCGTAATAGCCGGCTGTATGGATGGTCGGAAGATTTTATGACGATTTATCGATAGTACGATAGCTTCCATCTATCGAAATTAGATCTTGCTCAGATTAATACGAGGCGGTAACATCACAAGCGTAAGAAGTTTAGTGCTCTGCTCGCCTGCCTTGCTTATTTGGGTAAACTAGCTACTACCCTTTTATCGCATAGCGTTCCATATGCACAGTCGTAACTTAAGTATAAGTAAGAGTTATGTACAACTCTGTATCTGTCCACTCTGTACGAAGTGATATTAGGGAGAAAATAATCGATTACAGCGCTAGCGGCGGACAGTTGAAATATTTGGGACAATGTTTTGTATTATACATTTAGTTGTGATTTGATGTATTAAATACGCGTGTCAATTTTAATTTCCTTAAAAGTAATAAGTGAGTGATACTAGTTGTTATATTGTGTTAACCAAGTAGTAAAAAAATTGTATAAATTTCATTTTGTAAAATTAAAATTAAATCAAAGAAATAAATGGAAATCTGCGGTGAGAAACAACATAAGTTCTGTCTCACCACAAACTTATTTCTGTAATAACAGAAAAAGTGAAATTAAGAGACAGCAAAATATTAACTCATTGTCTATGATCAACAACTTTCCTTAAAATAAATTCAAAAATTCAGCAAGGACTAGATGTCTGCTTCTGATTATTTTCTGAGGCTGAAATACAATGTTATCATTGATTAATTGGAATCTTGTTTTAATTATACTTCCATGTTACACTTGAAAATAAATGAAGATCATATAAATTATTTTTTCTAAATACATCTACAAAAATTTAGTTAAGAATTAACTTTTCTTTTTGTAAACATTTAGTTCATGTTATTTTATGATTTTTTTAAACTTTGGCATTACATATCCAAATTTTCAATTAATTTTTTGTATATGTATTCTAATGATCGTTATTACTTTTATTAGTTGAAGTAATAAAAAGACATGATAAGTATAAATAACACTTTTTAATTTTTTCTTAGAAAATAAAAAATATTTAAACATTATTTTGATTACTAAGTTGCTATTAACTCGGCTAAAATATCGCTATTTAGTTCATATTTTACTTGGCGCTGCTGCCGCGCACGGAGCCGATTTAGTATGTACTTCGACAATTACAATAGTTTAGGTCAATAGGATAGTTCAGAATGAAGTCTTTGTCCATTTCGAACCTGCAATATTGATAGGTCACATTATATCGGAGGTAGCGTACAATGATCCCAATGTGTTATCATCATATATAAATCACAACCCGTATCGCCACTTTATTATGGTAAAACCGTAGACTAAAACAGGTATAAAATGTAGGCACGGCTGTATTGAGTAAATAGAATACATTTACACGCTCTCACGTTTATGGGAACTTCTTGTCTGTGACGAGATAAATGTATGAATATGGATGGCTCAGCCTCGTGTATCCCGTTTTATGATCTCTGGGAAGTGGATGTTCATCATAGTCAAATTGTATTTTACGGCCTGGGGCGGAGCTGGCTCCGACGTACTCGTGTCTCGATCTAGGGATGCGCAGTAAATAGAAGTACCGTAAAAACCAACCGTATTCAAGTAATGCATCCCACGGTTGTAGGATCAAACTTGTATGTTGCACTATCCTCAAAGCCCATGTGAAATGGTTAAAAAAAGTTGGATTTTTGTTATCCTGTTTTAGTATAGGAGCTATGTTGCAAAGCGTGCGTCATTGCAGCGAATAACTTTAAAGTACTACCTTGAAACTTGAACCATCAAAGTAGCACTTCGGAACCAAAAAAGTAACACAATAAATAGAAAATATTGTTTTATTGCTGTACATAAAATTAGTCGAAATTTGAAACATTAGAACTATTTTAAAAACTATGGGTCACATTATAGACGATATTAAGTAACTCTGTTTGTCGTTGTTAAAGCGTATCTAAATTCTGTAATTGATTTTATTTCCCTAAGTTACTTTAAATTTTCCTTTGCACTGCGAAATTAAATTCAAAGTCGAAATAGAATCAGACGAGATAAGCTCTTTCGAAGAAAGTCATCAACCTTAAATATATTTGTATATACAGTAATTTTGTAATATGTCTTATATGGTATGATATTATGGCTGAAAAGTTAACGCACTATTAATCTGTTTCTATTGATATCGTGTTACATTTTGTAACATTAATGAATCCGTGAGATGTGCGACTTACCTTCAAATTGCCAATACAGTTACTGATTATTGCGAAAAATAATACTTTGCTTTATGAAAATTCTTATAAAGAGTAATAATAAATATATTGTTAGTACATAAGACAAAACAATAAAATTAATAAAATTTTCTCTACATTAAAATCCCTGAACATTAGACAGTCGTGTTGTATGGCAACTGTCATAGAGAAACACAAAAATCGAAACTTTGCAACAGTGAAATGGGTATGCTCAGTTTAAATCTGAAAGTAGACGAATTCTCTGGCATGCATTTATATTCATAAGGTTAACTTAGATTTGTCGAGAGTCATATCGCAGCCTAACGTAGTTACTACATCTTAGATTAATATTCTATGAAAAAAATTAAGGAACGAAAGTTTCCCTAGACATAGGTCATGGTATGTATATATATATAAGCTTACCTACTTTTTTTAATGAATTAAATTTTAATGAATTAACGGGTTCATGCGTTTAAAAAAAGTATTTCGTGTCTGGGTTTATGCTAGAGAATCATTAAGTAATATTTCTAATTTTCTAACGGAACTACGCCGCGAGGGTTATTAAGCAATTAAAGTAATTGGTGATTTTCGTAACAGCGTAAGCAGTGGTGACAGTGACGTCATAGTAAAATGTCCACCATAAAGTTATGAAATTATACAGACATTTTATGGCTACTCGTTCGAATCGATTTTTATAGTAGACAGTATTTATATTTATAAGTGCAGGTCATTTATATATAGACAGTAGGTTCTTTTTTGTTAGAATCACGAACACAATAAATGTGGCATCTAAAAATATCAGCTGAAAATAAAATATGCTTAGTGGACTTAAACAATGATTTTAATAAAAACATCCCAAAAGGCTTACTTTTAGTAATTTAAATTAGTTTTTTATTTTGTTGACAAAATATTGTTATGAACTCCATTTGCAAAACAAATAAAAAAATGAATTGGTTTCATCGAGAACAATATTGTGCAGTAATTGACATTATTTATTATTATTAACAGTTAAACTGGTAGCCCCTAGTTTAGAGATAGAGTAAAGATGTATATTTCAATACAATGTCACGTTTCATAAATTTGTACTTGAGTTATTTCATTGTTGTTTAATTTGAATTAAATCTTGCTAGGTAATTTCAATTAATTTACATTTGTCACTTTTGCTTTTAAATTTTAGACCTGAATAGGCGATCAATTCTAACAGCAAAATCGGATTGGCCCGACCTGTTGACATTAAGAAGTACGACTCACTGGCGATGTACATGTTTGATATTTTGAGTAGTTCACAATTTTGACACTAACACAGTCCTTGTGCAGACCAAATTGGTGATATACTAAAAAAGGGCCAAATTTTATGAATCCAAAACGCACGAATTTGCTAGGAACAGTTGATAGATGCTAGTGAAGAATATGCAAAGATCGTACAGTGTGGAGGTCCGTAGCCTTTACTTACCGTTATGAGAAGCAGGCACAGGTTTATATAAATCAGTTCTATTCATGAAACTCGGCAACAGCTGACGGGCATTATACGGAGTTTATTTTAATGGTCTTCCAATTCCGATAACAAATATTTAAGGCGGGAGATTAACCGTTTACTTTGAGAGATAGGCATTGTTAGTATTAGCCTGTAGCCTGTCTAGAAGGATGATCCTAATACCCAATAGTAAAAGATAGCAATACATAGTTAGTAGTAAAATTCGTATGCAGTTAAAGTCAAGCGCGTAATGTACAATGAGTGATATAATGGTATTTAATAAAACAAAGACTTAAAAAAAAAGTGAGTAAATAATAGACAAATAATCTTTTAAGGGCAAGATTTTTATCTATTTAAACAAATGTAAAAAGCAGTTATGGTTCTGGCAGTTGGTAAATACACGTAGCGGGCATAATCGAATTAGAGAGCAGCAAAAGGTAATGTCAAGGTTGTAATGTTCCTCTTGATGTATATTGAGTTACTCAAAATGTAGCCTTCTGCGGAATATAAACCAGTAATATTATTTTTATATTATGTATAAAAATAATAATACTCGTATATTTACTTTAAACTCTAACGAATCTTCTTGTGATTAATTAATTCCAGCTTAAAATCCTTTCATAATGTAAATTACAAGGCCGTACACAATCTATAGGATCGATGCGTAGCTGTGTTCGTAGCACTCGTAGCAGACCGCGCCCGTAGCCCGGGCGGCCGTCGTAGGCGTAGACCTAATAGCGGCGAACCGCCGTACTGAAAGGGACGCGGTGAGCGTGGTTGTTTGATGGACTGCAGCTTGCGTGAGAACGGTAACAGTAGACCGATCTAAATAATCGAGTAGACCCCATCTGTCCGTCTGTCTGCCACAATCCTCTGCCTCTTGTTAATTGTCTACTTATTTGTTTTATAAATAGCGAAAGGATAGCTTGTGTTAGTAATACTGTTTTGCTATTAGATTTTAATTAAGAATACATTGAGTACTTGATAAGTGATTATAATTAATTGGATGGCTTCATTTCATCATTATCTACAGCGAATACAAGTATAAAAATTCATGATTAAAAAACGATAATAGTTTATAGAAAGATTAAAAAAGCTTTTTTTAGCTTTAGTTTTCTTTACAGGTAAAGGAGTTATATACACTCCTGTTTACTTAATTTAGAAAGCATATAATGTCGATTCGAATATACGACTTTTCTTTGAAAGATGCGTATCAGAACATATACAGTATGTAAATGCACAGCACTACACCACTTTTTTTTCAATTATAGATTCTCATATTTTAATTACAATGTGCATAATAAAAGTAACAATAAACATGACCTGATAAATAAATAACTTTCGTTAATGTTTGTTCACGTGCGTATAAATGCGACTTTGCCGCTGCTCTTCCCACTGCTATCCGATATCCGGTTTAATCCGATCTTCTGTTATTTCATTTCGAACATAACATGACGCGAAAGCACACGCGTATTTTTTTTTTACTATAAATCTCGCAATGCAACGTGAATGATGAGTTCTTTTAGTATTCGGATATGGTGTTAATATCCGATCTTTGTAGATACGATACAGTGGTAAAATAACACGAAACGCAGTACAAAAGTTGTATTTTTATTGTAATTTGATGCCAAAAGTCATTGATACGCGCAGGCAATGAGCTGGCATTGATAACAAAGGATGTTTGATTTATTTTTCATATTTAATTATTAGTGTTGTGTTTTATGAACCTGATAATTGTTTAAAAATAGATTAGGTTATTTTTAGTGATACTCGTATAACCACATAATCTCAATTATGTGGTTATTTTCGGTATAACTTATTCTAAACTGACTTAATTTAAGTAAATTTACATATTACGGCCAAGTGTATTATTTTACACGAACTTGTCTTCAAAGTTTTCATTAAAGATGAGTTAGACTGAATTCGCAAGGATAGTTAAAATTATTCTGGTGCCCATTTAAAAATTTTATTTCAAAACACTTTTACTCAATAAGAACTTTACTTTCACCGCAAAAATTTAAATATGACTCTAGTAAAAATATTAGATAATTAACAGGACGCTATAAAATTTTTCGTTTATTTTACTGAAGCAGGTTTTTAAAAATAATACAAAGTTAAATTGAAAAGGGCGATATAAAAAGAGTTACTGATTTCGCAAGAAATTTTCAATGCTTTGAATTTAGTTTCTGAATAGAAGTAATCACAAAGCCGTAGACTTGGTCAATATTTATTTTACGAGAGACATCTAAAAATATATGCTATTCGTTTTTGCTGGGAGCTCTCCGAATTATATGGTCGTTTAGTTTACTGGCTTATCGTATAAACACGGCTGTTGTGCAGTAACTATTTACGTATTTAACAATATCCTAGAGTGTAGAGCTCACCTGCATATCGAAATAGAACCTTAAATGCTACGACAGCTATTTATTTTATTATAATTAAATTATTTTTGAATCGCATTGGCTTTTTTTTAAATTATTTCCCATAAATATAAATCTTTACTGTATCGCTTTTGTTTCTGCTAGACTCCAACGTTGCCTGGGAAACATTGTGCACTTTTCATCAAAATTTCTAATTTTGCTTTGAATTATCAATTATTATCGTTGTATATTTGTCTAAACAAAATAAAGAAGATCGACCTATAAACGTATGTTGATTTACGGACATAAAATTGTTAAATTATAACTGAATTCAAATAATGTCAAATTAAAAGTGTTGCTATTGTTATGTCGTGTATATTTTTATATCAGCTGGAAAGACTTGAAACAGTAATTACAAATGTTTAATGACTAGGTACAATTTATGATTTAATGTACTCAAACCAGATTACACATTTAAGTGATTTGTCGCTGCTCCGTCACAAATACCACTACTTCAAATTTCTATCCAGTGAAATTGTGTGACAACAACGAAAAGGTATTAGATCTTCGTCTGACATCACAGTATATGCTACTTTAATAATGATATTGTCTACATGTAATTATTGATTTCATGTTTAGTACAATAGTTGCATATTTTAAACTTCAGTGATGACGGCAATGCAAAGTTTCAGTATTTATTAATTAAACTAGGATCGGAATTATTCAACATTTTAATATATGTATAAATTGAATGCTAGTTTTTAAATATATATCAGTTATTTGAATAATTTTAGCAGGCGATTTATTTCAAACAATATCGTTGTAGATTTCTATATTTACATATCATATTTCCCAAGCGATGGAATTAAAATCAATATTGATAAAATTGATACTGTATGATACGTTCTTTTGCACCGCACCTGACACTGGTGAAAGAAGAATGGGCAGTTCTGATTTCTATATGGTAACTTCTACAGAGGAAAATAATAGAATTTCAGTTCGACGGCGGTGTGTCGGGATACCTAGCAGCGTCTTCGAACCCAACTAATTATTGGGATGACTATAGAGGAAAGGTCTCATTTATTTAGATCGTATTTGACATATTGTGATATATATGTTTTGCAAATGATAATTCTCATAATGAAACTAGATGTAAGTAGTAAAATCTGTAGCTTCTAACAAATCCTGGAAGAAGAAATAGAAGAGCAGATATAATCGACATAGCTCACAACATCAGTAGCAGTACGAAATGGACCAGCTCGAACGGTGAGCTACCGCACTCACAGAATACAAACGTGAAGTAACACTTGCCCTGCCGTTTCGTCCAGTGAGTGAGAGTTCTGGTAACCCACCCCTCCTTCATCATCCCCTGTCTTTCTAACAATCGCCCCACCGGATATGCTATTCTACCTGGAGACCGGCAACGCATTGGTGATCCCTTTAGGGTTGCGAACGTCCATGGGCGGCGGTGACTGCTTACCTCTGTTGCTCGTAAACCACGGCTGTCCCTGAATATGCTATAAAAGTCAAGTGTAATGGATAAGACAGATCGTAGGAATCGAAGACTGGTAAAGAAGATAGGCATTCGAGTATCGACTATGAGACGAATGCGTCACAGCTTAAAGCGAACTTCTGTTGAAATGTCTGGATGACCTGGTAAAGATGGCAGCCGATCTTGATGATGTATTAGGCGATACTGTTTTAACGCAGATGGAGGCTTGCATCAAGCAGCGTTGGTAAACAGCAAGGTTTCTATTAGTACAAAACTCTATCATCACACACAAAGAGTGCGCCGTATTTGATATTACAATATTTATATATAGAGCTTGTATTAAGTGTTACACGTTAATTAAGATACTCTATTTTAAAATAACTGTTGAATAAAGGCGTCTTTTAACGATACGCCTTTGTTCTTATTTAGCCTATGCAGCCGGTGGACGGGGATGGCGTTTCACGAAAGAATTACTTGCATACCGTAGATCTGTTTGATGATTCTTTAGGTGATGAGGCAGAAGAATAAGAATCTTAAGATATAGTTTACATTCAGAGATGTCTTTGTATTTTATTAATATTTTAAGATACACTAGGGTAAGAAATTGTAAAGTTCATGTGTGGCTTTATGTTTGTATGGCGTGCTCTATTAAGAGATATGTTCTAAAACGTGACATGTACTATACAGACTTTGCTGTGGGTGTCAAGTTTAATAGCATAAAAAATTATGTCAAAAATGGCGCATGTACAATTTGTGCATTTCGATGAAATCTTCATCAGTTGGTTCCTTGTAAATATTAAAGAAAATGAAATTTATGCTATACCTTAAATATATATTATATTTAATTGAATTTGACTGGTATGAAACATGGAATCTCGGATTTGAACTATTTTGAACAACGCTATAACCTAACAGGCCGTCGCGTTCAGTCGTCTCAAGCGAGCCGTCACAGAGTCTAAGCAAATCCACCTCCAGCGAAATTGATCCCATCACGGAGCCTCCCGTGTAATGGGATACGTTCAAAGAAAATAGAATCTAGTTCGGATTTAACTTCGCTTTGAAATGGAATATCGCGGGCTCAATATTATTCTCGACTCGTGTCGTCGGCGATCAAAAGCGAATCGTTAAAGCATCGCTGAAGATAACCCCTGTGTTGTATGTCTGCGTCGCACTCGGCCCTCCGGAAATTGGACGATGTCCACTCCAGGTCTCTCTTTGTCTACGCCCATGTAAAAGATTTTTATTGTAGTTAGAATTTTCAATGCATTCGAGCGTTCTTACCAATCTATGCATGAAGAGGGTTTTTAATATCGTAATATTAGCGTACGCAAGTACACCTGTAAGCGAAATAATTCAATAACTCCTAAAAATATTATAGACTAGTACATTATATTTTACCTTGAAATGTGTGTGCGGTTTGTTTACATTTTTAAGAATATGGGACGATTATAATATTATAAATTACATTAAATTTTTATACAGTGATTTGATGTATGTTTACATCTTTTCTTTATAAATGATGTAAACATATCACGTTTGTCGGGGACAAAGAACGTCTTCTTTTCATCTTTATGTGGAAATAACTTGCTGTCGATTCCGATCTCGTACTCGTTTTTAATTCTAATTCCAACACTGTTCTTGGTTTCGATCCCATTCGCGCTCTTGTTTCTAATCTAGATCCTACACTCTGTTTCGACCCTGGTCCCGACCCTAGCTCTGGATTTAACTCCCCGTCATGCTTTCATTTTCAATATCGCTTACCATTCCAATTGGTACGAAACTAGGGCAAATGCTAGTATTAAAATTAAATATAGGCTATATTTCTCTAGAACAGTTTAGTTTAGAATTTATACACATTATACAACTCAGTACCTTCCACCGAGGATAACTTTTTTTGACATCCGATTTAAATAAAATAAATCCTATATTCTGTTCTACAAGTTCTATCTATGTATAAAACGGTATTAAAATCCGTTCATTGATTTCAGAGTAATTTATCATTTAGATCAGCTTTTTTATATATACAATATTTCATCTAAATCAAAGTATAGTTAGTTACAACGAAACAAAGACTAAAACCTCTATGATTTTGATATTAGTATAGATTGATAGTTTTATTTGTTTTGGAAAATGTTCGAGACCACTCTGCTGTGAGGTATATATATCGGAATTCGGGCTGTGACGATCTTTGGCGGTCAACGAGTTCTCGAGTTAAGTGCAATCAATTAAAAACGTCAAAGTGGTCTACTGGCGCTTTTCTGCCTCATAGTGCTACTGAATTTGCGCCTTTGTTTTGTTTTTTACTTTTGTCTTTTCGCAAACCTTGAACTCTATTATTATTCTCGTTAGAGTTATAACAGAAATGGCGATTAATTGTGTAATTCTTTACAGAGATTAATTGAATATTATCAAAAATAATAAATTGGAAAATAAAGGACAAAAGTAGTTGAACGAATATTAGAAAGGTCGCAGGAGGGCGACCTAGATATCTAGAATATAAATACCTATCTATATCAGAAATTGTTTATTGAAGTGTTGTTTTTAGTTAAAGAAGAGAAATGTATAATGCGGAGATAAAGCGATATTATAAGAAACTTTGAAGTCCAAGAGTGTATTTTAACGCAGGCTATATATAGTGCACAGCCAGTCCGACCTACCAGACATGCTATGAAGCAACCTGTTTTTGATATCTTTGTTTTGTCAAACGTTTTATATATTTAGAAGAAATTTAAGAGAAAATGGATAAATAAACTCAGACCGATACAGCATAATTACAGTACATGCGTGCTATTATTTTGTCTCTGTAAATAAATAATCGATTGATGTGTATTTTTGTCAGTTATTTAGTGTCTGCGTATTTGCAAATCTGGTGTGATCAGCATTTGACACAGGATTTTGTTGAAAAGAGATTAATTTGGTCATTTTCCTGCGCCGAGTCAACGCGGATCTTATTTATGTCTGAAACTTGGTGATCCTTCTATGGCACGCGAGATTCCTCACGATATTCTCTATCATCATTTAAAGTAAAACGATAACATACTTCGACACATATAAGTCGGAAGTTCTTCAAATTCAGAAACTTACGTTCTGACCATAAATGTAAAGATGTAAATTCTAGAAGTGGACGTGACACGGTACTGACATTTAAGTGATATAATAAAAGTTTTCTCCGAGTGGCAAGTTATATTGTATAAAACTAATGTTGAAATATGTTTATAATTATCCAATTAACACAAAAATTTCATTATCAGATTATTAATTAATGACCAGCGAGAACAAACAATACAGGACATTAAAAATCACAGAATGGAATCACCCATATCCATAGAGTGAATTTAATGTACGCGACGAAAAGATCAACAAAATTTTTATTATCCGAAACCTATGAATTTAAACATAACAAATGTATTTCATGAATATCGGTAAAACACAGAAGGTTATCGAGAATTATTCCAACTGAAAGTATGTAGTCTGTGTATTCGTCTAAAATTTAGAAGTGGGCTTTTATTATATCTTCCGAAATAATAAATTGCTGAAATGTTCAAAATAAGTATTTCATATTTTGGTACTGTCTCACTGATAAATTATATACGTTCCACTACAAACGAGTTTTATGAAAACTTTGAAAGCATAATTCCTTATTTGACTAGATATCGCGTCAGAAAAATTGTTTTCATGCGCTTCGATTGATATTTTATTGTATTTTTATTTAGTATAGTTCGCTATGACAGAGCTAAATTGAACTATTATACGATATTGTTAGAAATTTTATCTACAACACTGAAATATTTAGTAGTATTTTTTTTTTGTCGTTGAAGCGATCCAACAAAGATGCATGGGCGTGGTTACACTAATAAATGACATGCAATGCCCTTCAATGACATACAAAGATAGATATAACTACAATTCGACTTCAGGAAACCGATTAATAAAGGTCCTTAGTTTATATAAAAAAATAAGAAACGAAAGAGCAAATTACTTGGTTTTATTTACTTCTTGAAATATGTATATTTTTTAAATTTACAATTAAAGGTTTTCATTAAATTGTTTTCAATTCAAAATACCATTATTTTTTTTTATTACAAAGAATATTAGTGAACGCGAAATAAACACTCTACTTACATTGATTCTAGTTATTCAAGCTATACCTTAATGAAAATAATAGACGGCTTAGAGTCCACGGATATAGAGTGAACGTATATTACGTATCGTTATTACAAAGTACTACTAAATATATGTTCCAGTGGCAGTGGACACTGTACGGCCAAAAGCACGAGCAAAGTTGTGATCGCACAAGAAAAGATAGATATCTATTAATAAGGACACGAAAATACCGATTTCAACTAAATTATTCTGTACGTATTCGATAATACTTTTTTTTTTTGCTAGTTTTCTAGCGTTTATTTCATATTTTAGTACGGTACGGTTCCGATCATTGTCGAAGTTTTTAAATTAAATTTAGATCACTCCCGGCTTCGACGAAATATTCGACACTAATCGGATAATCAGCCTAGCCGCAAGCGACGCCGGCGGGCAGTCCCTTCGCCGAAGTGGCGCGCCATTAGATATGCTATTTTCGTTTTGTTTGCGCCTCGAAAGTTTCAGGGTCCAGTTAATTAATACAGCTCATTATCCGCTTCGGTCCCTCGTAAAATCTCAAAATAATGGTCATATATTTATAGAATTCCTTATATAGCCGATGTGGGAAAGATAGCCCCGGCACCGGAAGACGAGTTTTTTTTATTAATACTCGTGTTCAAGACGGGGTCAGAATTTAGTCAGTTCGCTGCTGAAGCGTGCCCTCCCACAATCTTTCGATTTCGGATCGAGGGGCCTCCGACTTTGAACTTCCGCCCTGGCCGAGTACAAGTCGGGGAAGTTAAATGTCGTCGTCGTTGTTGCGGTGATCGGCATCCGACACCGACAGCTTGAACTGCTTCCTAAGGTACGGTGCAATTTGACCATGGTCAGAGATCGATCTGGGTACCTTCTCGTTCGTAAGCGAGAGACTCTTAACCATCAAGCCGCCATCGCTTCGTTCTCAATATTAAAAATAGAAAATTTGTATGGTAATTGGATTTATTTTTGGGACTTAGTGACAGTGTATTATTTACCACCGAATTATTTTCTTTAATCGTAATAATTTTAAATTGTAGCAGTATTCAAGTGCGTGAGTTCGACTTGCCGCTTAGGCCGGTCAACAAGTTTAAATCGATGCTAATTCTTGATAAAGCTTCTACAAATAAGGACGGTAGCTCATTGGATTTGTAATGACGTCTAGATAATGTATTAAAATGGTTTTACAGTACACAAAAGTTATAAAATTTATTAATGCATTAAGATGAAAAAATAATGTATTTAGTTTTTCACTAATAATTCAATAAAAAAATTGAATAAATATTAGTAACGTATATATATATATATATAATCTTGTATCACATTTAATTCCCCAAAATTGGGTTATACCTTCCCACAATCTTTTTATTTCAGGTCTATCAGGTTAGCAAGGCAAAATCAGCAGAATTGAAAAAAAAATTCGCCATTTTGTAGCTAATTTGTTGCTAATTAGTTGCCAATATGACGATTTTTTGCTCGAGCCCATTCGAAAATCGCATATACTGCTCCCTTGATATCAAAGCAGCAGCGTAACTCATCAAATTGCATGCTTCACCGTTAACCATCACAGTATATTTTGTTTCTAATTTGTTGCTGTAAATATAAAGAACGAAAAACAAATTTTTTCCATTTCTTCTTATAATGCTCTTGAAACCGATTTTTATCCCAATCACAAGGATGCTGAATTAGTACCTGACTGGCAGAGTACTCAGGCATGCCTAATAACCAGCAACAAAATAATCGGTAGTGATTGGCCGATAATTTTAATTTTTTATAAATTATTGCTCCATGCTATCTTGAAACCGATTTTGTCCCAATCAGGACGCTGAATTTGTTGCTGACTAGCAGAGTACTCAGGCATGCCTAAATAACAACAACAAAATAATCGGTAGTCATTGGCCGATAATTTTAATTTTTTATAAATTATTGCTCCATCCTATCTTGAAACCGGATTCTAACCAATCATGAAGATGCTAAATTTGTTGCCGATCGGCAGAGTACTCAGGCATGCCTAGCATCAGCAACAAAATAATCGGTAGTCATTGGCCGATAATTTTAATTTTTATAAATTATTGCTCCATGCTATCTTGAAACCGATTTGTCCCAATCACAAGGACGCTAGAATTTGTTGCTGGCAGAGTACTCAGGCATGCCTAAATAACCAACAACAAAATAATCGGTAGTCATTGGCCGATAATTTTAATTTTTATAAATTATTGCTCCATGCTATCTTGAAACCGATTTTGTCCCAATCACAAGATGAATTTGTTGCTGACTGGCAGAGTACTCAGGCATGCCTAAATAACCAACAACAAAATAATCGGTAGTCATTGGCCGATAATTTTAATTTTTATAAATTATTGCTCCATGCTATCTTGAAACCGATTTTTGTCCCAATCACAAGACGCTTGAATTTGTTGCTGACTAGCAGAGTACCAGGCATGCCTAAATAACCAACAACAAAATAATCGGTAGTCATTGGCCGATAATTTTAATTTTTTTATAAATTATTGCTCCATCCTATCTTGAAACCGGATTCTAACTCAATCATGAAGATGCTAAATTTGTTGCCGATCGGCAGAGTACTCAGTCACGCTTATAGCATCAGCAACAAAATAATCGGTAGTCATTGGCCGATAATTTTAATTTTTTTATAAATTATTGCTCCATGCTATCTTGAAACCGATTTTTGTCCCAATCACAAGGACGCTGAATTTGTTGCTGACTGGCAGAGTACTCAGGCATGCCTAAATAACCAACAACAAAATAATCGGTAGTCATTGGCCGATAATTTTAATTTTTTTATAAATTATTGCTCCATGCTATCTTGAAACCGATTTTTGTCCCAATCACAAGGACGCTGAATTTGTTGCTGACTGGCAGAGTACTCAGGCATACCTAAATAACCAACAACAAAATAATCGGTAGTCATTGGCCGATAATTTTAATTTTTTTATAAATTATTGCTCCATGCTATCTTGAAACCGGATTCTAACCTAATCATGAAGATGCTAAATTTGTTGCTGACTGACAGAGTACTCAGGCATGCCTGAATAACCAGCAACAAAATAATCGGTAGTCATTGGCCGATAATTTTAATTTTTTTACAAATTATTGCTCCATGCTATCTTGAAACCGGATTTTAACCTAATCATGAAGATGCTAAATTTGTTGCCGATCAGAGTACTCAGTCACGCTTATAGTCAGCAACAAAATAATCGGTAGTCATTGGCCGATAATTTTAATTTTTATAAATTATTGCTCCATGCTATCTTGAAACCGGATTCTAACCTAATCATGAAGATGCTAAATTTGTTGCTGACTGACAGAGTACTCAGGCATGCCTGAATAACCAGCAACAAAATAATCGGTAGTCATTGGCCGATAATTTTAATTTTTTTACAAATTATTGCTCCATGCTATCTTGAAACCGGATTCTAACCTAATCATGAAGATGCTAAATTTGTTGCCGATCGGCAGAGTACTCAAAGTTTCTTATAATATCGCTTTATCTCCGCATTATACATTTCTCTTCTTTAACTAAAAAACAACACTTCCAATACAAACAATTTCTGATATAGATAGGTATTTATATTCTAGATATCTAGGTCGCCCTCCTGCGACCTTTCCTAATATTCGTTCAACTACTTTTGTCCTTTATTTTCCAATTTATTATTTTTGATAATATTCAAATTAATCTCTGTAAAGAATTACACAATTAATCGCCATTTCTGTTATAACTCTAACGAGATAATAATAGAGTTCAAGGTTTGCGAAAAGACAAAAAGATTTTTATCCCAATCACAAGGATGCTGAATTAGTACCTGACTGGCAGAGTACTCAGGCATGCCTAAATAACCAGCAACAAAATAATCGGTAGTGATTGGCCGATAATTTTAATTTTTTTATAAATTATTGCTCCATGCTATCTTGAAACCGGATTCTAACCTAATCATGAAGATGCTAAATTTGTTGGCGATCGGCAGAGTACTCAGGCATGCCTGAATAACCAGCAACAAAATAATCGGTAGTCATTGGCCAATAATTTTAATTTTTTTATAAATTATTGCTTCATGCTATCTTGAAACCGGATTCTAACTCAATCATGAAGATGCTAAATTTGTTGCCGATCGGCAGAGTACTCAGTCACGCTTATAGCATCAGCAACAAAATAATCGGTAGTCATTGGCCGATAATTTTAATTTTTTTATAAATTATTGCTCCATGCTATCTTGAAACCGGATTCTAACTCAATCATGAAGATGCTAAATTTGTTGCCGATCGGCAGAGTACTCAGTCACGCTTATAGCATCAGCAACAAAATAATCGGTAGTCATTGGCCGATAATTTTAATTTTTTTATAAATTATTGCTCCATCCTATCTTGAAACCGGATTCTAACTCAATCATGAAGATGCTAAATTTGTTGCCGATCGGCAGAGTACTCAGTCACGCTTATAGCATCAGCAACAAAATAATCGGTAGTCATTGGCCGATAATTTTAATTTTTTTATAAATTATTGCTCCATGCTATCTTGAAACCGATTTTTGTCCCAATCACAAGGACGCTGAATTTGTTGCTGACTAGCAGAGTACTCAGGCATGCCTAAATAACCAACAACAAAATAATCGGTAGTCATTGGCCGATAATTTTAATTTTTTTATAAATTATTGCTCCATCCTATCTTGAAACCGGATTCTAACTCAATCATGAAGATGCTAAATTTGTTGCCGATCGGCAGAGTACTCAGTCACGCTTATAGCATCAGCAACAAAATAATCGGTAGTCATTGGCCGATAATTTTAATTTTTTTATAAATTATTGCTCCATGCTATCTTGAAACCGATTTTGTCCCAATCACAAGGACGCTGAATTTGTTGCTGACTGGCAGAGTACTCAGGCATGCCTAATAACCAACAACAAAATAATCGGTAGTCATTGGCCGATAATTTTAATTTTTATAAATTATTGCTCCATGCTATCTTGAAACCGATTTTGTCCCAATCACAAGGACGCTGAATTTGTTGCTGACTGGCAGAGTACTCAGGCATACCTAAATAACCAACAACAAAATAATCGGTAGTCATTGGCCGATAATTTTAATTTTTATAAATTATTGCTCCATGCTATCTTGAAACCGGATTCTAACCTAATCATGAAGATGCTAAATTTGTTGCTGACTGACAGAGTACTCAGGCATGCCTGAATAACCAGCAACAAAATAATCGGTAGTCATTGGCCGATAATTTTAATTTTTTTACAAATTATTGCTCCATGCTATCTTGAAACCGGATTTTAACCTAATCATGAAGATGCTAAATTTGTTGCCGATCGGCAGAGTACTCAGTCACGCTTATAGCATCAGCAACAAAATAATCGGTAGTCATTGGCCGATAATTTTAATTTTTTATAAATTATTGCTCCATGCTATCTTGAAACCGGATTCTAACCTAATCATGAAGATGCTAAATTTGTTGCTGACTGACAGAGTACTCAGGCATGCCTGAATAACCAGCAACAAAATAATCGGTAGTCATTGGCCGATAATTTTAATTTTTTTACAAATTATTGCTCCATGCTATCTTGAAACCGGATTCTAACCTAATCATGAAGATGCTAAATTTGTTGCCGATCGGCAGAGTACTCAGTCACGCTTATAGCATCAGCAACAAAATAATCGGTAGTCATTGGCCGATAATTTTAATTTTTTATAAATTATTGCTCCATGCTATCTTGAAACCGGATTCTAACCTAATCATGAAGATGCTAAATTTGTTGCCGATCGGCAGAGTACTCAGGCATGCCTGAATAACCAGCAACAAAATAATCGGTAGTCATTGGCCGATAATTTTAATTTTTTTATAAATTATTGCTCCATGCTAATTTTTCACAGGTAATAAGTGACTTTTTCACAGGTAATAAGTGAACAAGTGTTGACCATTTAAAATATTCTCGATTTTCGTCGACTACATGTGTTTGCTATTAAAACGAGTGCGAATAAAAAGGTACCTATCTCCTTACCGATTTGGGGTACGTCATAGGGTCGGCTGGAGCGTGATGCGCGTAGCATCATCTGGCTGGCGAGTTCGGAAGGCATGTGGGGTGCGCGCTTTCTCCAGGAAGCTCGTGGTGACTGGGGCGGTGGTGGCGCGTTGCCTTCGAACAGTTCGTGCAGCGCACGCGGCCGCGACAGGGACTGAGTGGGGTAACGGCGCACGTGCGGCGCCGGCGCAGGCTCGGCGGCCGCGCACGCCGCCAGCGCGGCCAGCGCCGCTACCACCGCGGTGACGCAGCACACGCGCATGCCGACGTCGGCACGCGCCCCCCACTTTAGGCGCATCTCCCGCTACTAAGTGCTCACGCGACTGCGACCGCTCGACCGGCCGCCGCTCCGCCACATTATTCGCACGTTTTTAACTTCAAGACTCTTCTCCTCTTTCGCTTCACTACTTTCGTAATCTATATTTTTCTTAGTTATCGGTAGCGGCGTCGGAACGTCGTCGACTGATCTGCGAATTAAAAACAAGATTTTTTTTAAAATACGTATGAATAATATGAAGTATTTATCAGTACACGCTTTTCAAAGTGTTTTATATAAATACAGATACAATATATAGTAACATAAAAATTGAAATAATTTTCAACAGTAATCATCGATTTTCGTATCGTCTTCGAATATTAGAAGAAAGGAAATTGGATGAGAAACGTGCATCGCGAATTACGACAGTACTCATAAATAACAAAGTGATATACTACAAACTGTGACGGAAAAAAATTAGGAAGTCATGTGTGTGCCACGGCGGATAAGGAATGTATTTTGCATGCCAAAAGAAAATTTTGGCGCCTCCTGGACTAGCCACTGCGCAGGAGTGTGTTGGTAAAATGAGGTATTTGAACAACCGACATTTATCGATTTCGTTTAATGGTAGTTGTAGTGCTATTTCCTGCGGAACTGTGACCTACGATGAAAAGCGACTAATCTATTTTATAGCGTGGCGATACGTTTTTAAACTTGTCGACACGTAAACTTGTCGTGACACTTAAGCGATTTGTTAAAATTTTTCTTTCAGTAGAAAATTATTTTTTGTTGTATAAATTTTAAAAGACCTCTCAGATAATTTATCATACAAAATTCCAAGTTTTCAAGCTAAAGTAAGAAAAATAAAACATGGTTTTATTGAGGTTCCTCTGCGAGAAAAATCGGAGGCATCCATGAAACATTTAATGACTGACACGGACAAAAAGAACCGATAAAGTTTTCGAGTGGCGACAATGGCAGTGCGGGACGGCCTCCTAAGTGGACTGGCACCCTGGTCCGCGTATCGGCCATCGTTGATTATAGGTGGTTCAGGATCACATGATGTGCAAATCTTTAATTTATATTATATTAAGAAAAAATGAATCAAATTAATAACTAAAACGAATGAACGAACCCCAGTAGTCAATATTACTTGTACAAGGCCATCGGTTTCACGTGTACTCGAAAGTGAGCATTACAGAGATTCATGTTCTCTTTTATAAATATTTAATTGATTTTTTAATTGTTAGTGATAAATGAGAACATCTTCAGATACACCAAGAGGTTAAAACATGAATTGAAAAATTGTCATTTGGATATGTTTAATTTGGTATCATACTCGACAACTTCGTAATTTTCATTTATCGTTATCACTAATAGCTATCCTAAATTTTGATTCAATAGTATTCACAAAACCATAATAATTTTATTCATGCCAAAAAACCAACCTCACAGAATAACACATTCGGAAATCAGGATTTGGAGACATATATCAGACCATTTTGAAGCTTTATTGATCTTATGCAATTATTTAATACTTAAAGGAGCTCAATAAACGTATGCCTATTTTAAAAGACGATATATCACTAACTTATTTTTTTTTAATACTCTCCAACGACCGCCATTTTGAATTTTGATTATTGTAGTATCATCAATAATATGAATGAGATCCAAATTCATCCAGTAGTGCAAGAATCATGGATATTGTACAAGTGTCAGTTAAAGAACGCCACAAACGAATCAACTAAGTAAATACATACGTAGACATAAATGTGCATGTTATGTATTTATAAACTTATATATAAAATGCCATTTTAAATCTTCATATCTTATAGATATGAATAAGTTATTGAAAAAAAAAAACAAAAACATGTAAACGTATTTCTATGTATTTACTATTTAAAGCTCTAACTGTATCTATCACAATGGGCTTCATTTTAGAAAAATCTGGCGCAATGATGTCGTGTTTCATGACCAGTTTTCTGTTTTTCTTTATAAAAGAATCCGTGATACCCGAAAAGGTTCGACAAATCAAATGATACCTTACTTATCTAGTTCCGTCGAATGTTCCCTTGTAGCTCTCTAAGGAGTTGAAAGGGTACATTTTTTTTTAAGAAAAACGTATATGGACAATTTAACTGACAATCTCATTTCATCAGTCTTATCTTAGTAGTCTGTTGGAAAAACACATGACAACGGAAAGAAAGTCGTAGATACTTTTGAATTCAGTGATCACTTTTTTCATGTATAAAATTAAGGAAAAAATTTTAATAAATTAAATGTGGGGTCGTGGGACACCAGGTAGGAACGAAGTTCCTTCGGCTAATGTAGAATCGACACAATTTGCAAAAAAAAAAAATCGTGCTCAATTTTATGTAAGTTTTCTTGATTTTTCTCTTAAATTTTGCTGATTAGTTTTTATTCAAGTACAGGAAAGTATTTAGGAAATTCAGTATTTTAGGAAATCAAATAACGACATATCTAAAAATATACGACTGTCGCGCCTGCGCACGGCTCATTTAACGGTTTTATTCCACGGATTTTTTCTTACGGTTTTATTCCACGGACTTTTTCCACGAACTTTTTCTTACGATTTTACTATCACATTTTTTCAGTACGGTCGCGCAGCAAAATCCCTATCTCCTCCAAGCCCGCCGTAAGGAACTTCGTTCCAACAAAACAAAACCAACTTCAAAACAATAACTATTCCAAAACAAATTAATATGCACTAATAAGTAAAAAAAAATTGCGTATTCTTCTAAAACTTAATAATCAACTCACTTTTGCTACTTATCAATATGTAGGTACGATCTATGTGTTTACCATGCAAGAAGGTAGATAGGTACCTATCCACTTCAAATTTAACTCAACACATGCCTATGAATAACAAACAATGATCAATTTTTTTTTGAATTCTCCTAAGTAAAATGAAATGAAAAATATTAGACTACTTAAAAGTCAATCAAATTAAAACGATAACATAATATAGTTACAATTATTGTTAATTTTGAAGTCGGTGTCAGGCAAGGAAACACTGCAATCTAGCAATATAATTTTCTCATGGATGCCATTGTCAGAACTGAACTAAATTAAAATGGGACCACACGGGAAGCACCAGCTTTCAAAAAAAAAAAAAGATTTATCAAAATCGGTCCACCCAGTTGAAAGTTCTGAGGTAACAAATATAAAAAAAAAATAAAAAAATACAGTCGAATCAAGAATCTTCTCCTTTTTAATTTTGAAGTCGGTTAAAAATATATCCCAATGGTAAATATTTTGAGTTTAAAAATTGTACTAAGTTCTGGCATTATGGTTGGCCTTGAGCAGGGAAAATCGTAATGACTGGAAATAAAATCAAAGATTTTGAATACACTTCAAAATTTGACCATTTTCTCAGCTTACGTCATTTTAATGAGAAAACTTAGTTTTGAATATGGCGATGCCTTTGATTTTGGTCTAAGTAAAAAGAATTAAATAAAATCGAAAGAGTTATTAAAAGGTTAGTTTTTCTGCGGTCACCTACATAGATGTGTGGTTTAGAATTGTTTTTCAGAAAGAAAATACCAAATACTTATAAATCACATATATTTTTCATGATAAAGTAATTACTATTGTCAAATAAAAATACTTATAATTTTATGTGCATCAAACACATAATTTTATTTCTAAAGGAATATAAATATTCCCAGAGTAAATGTCATCAATTATTTTTTTATAAAATTGTTCTACCGTTCAAAGTGGCTACTTCTAACAAAAAGTATAAATCGTTAATTCAGGAAAGAAACATCTAATTTTATAATCACGAACGGTCATACGAAAATTAAAATAGGTTCGAATCTACTACGGATCCAATGTAAATTAAATCCTTCATAAAAATGTATCGCTGTGCTATCTATAAACCGCATCTACGGGTCAAGATATTATAAATAACACGTTTATTTTGAACCGCGCCCCCGCAGCTGCGTAGCGATATTTTCATATTACGTTTCAGATGCATGAAAATCGAGAAGACTAAAACCTGTGGCTCACTCCGGCCCAGCTATTTATAATCGGGTGGTGCGTGCCGCGGTGGGCCGTTGACGTCATCGGGCGTGGGCCCGGGCGGCGGGGCGGGGCCGGGGGGGGGACGAGACGTAGTGGCCGCAGGGGAGGGGATGGCGTCCTCCCCTACGCACTTCGCACCTCCATGAATGGAAAATTGAATTATCCGTGTCGAGCGCTGAATTGGCGCAAGCCGGCGTATCCTTTGATTATGAAAGTCGGAAAGTTGCATTGATATTAAAACAACCGAAGGCTGAGAACTGCTTTAAAAGAAATGTTCAAAGGAAATTTTCTAACACATACGTATGCCGGTTCGTATACGGTTGCTTAAATTCATTAAAGTTTTAATTACGGATAATATGTATGTACAGCGTCAAATCTTAACAATTAAGCAAACAAGTAACCAAAGGTCGTAAGAGGCCGCCTTCTCAATTAAGTTAGTTTACTAAATTGGCCTTTGAAAAGGTCAGCTACGCTCACTTTAACCGAAAATTTTTAAAACGTTTAAAATTTAAATGCTTAAATATTTAAAAACGTGCAGCGCTCGTTAGACTAGCCACCGGGTCTATTTTTTTCAATCTATAAATTCTACTCTAATGCATTTCTATTGCAACTGCATAAGAACTGCAGAAAAGATAAACGAAAATTTTGAGGATATTAAAAAAAAATTTTAATAAGTTCTATAACTCCTAGCCCGAATTTCATATTTTTTTTTTAAGCAGAAAAATACGTTATTTGACCTGTCTTAAGTATACATTTCATAATGATACGTAACTTTGGATATTAGTAAAAACAATTTAATATATCGCTTTGAAGAAAAATCCCTGTTTGTATTAATATTTCACATAATTTCTATACTATATAAAAAACGTAAAGTAATACATAAGCTATAGTGTATATATAGTATAGAAAATATTAATGTTCAATGCTGGTTTTGTTCATCGAGGGTAGGATATAGGGCGGGGAAGGGGTCGTGAGAGATTGAATGAGCGAGGAGAAAGAGAGAAAGAGAAAGGTAGGGATAAAGCGAGAGCGAGACGAAAATAAAAAGGGATTGAAATCGAGACACAAGATCAAGATCGGGATTCAAGTATGAATCCGGATAAGATTTGGGATAATGATTTCACTAAAGATCAAAATCGCGATCTAGAATCATTATCCATGCGCGCGGATATTAACCGGTAGTGAAATAGTCACATTTCACTCTATAGTTGGTTAAGAGTATGAGGTGAGAAGGACTTTCATATTTTCCTCTATTGCACGAGCAAGTATAGTATGTATAAATATATATTTGCTTATAATGATATGATCGTATCAACGTACCCAACGAAATTCATTCATCTTTTGCTGCCTATCAAATTTCATATTTTCCTCATAAACATTTCGTATACTATGTATTATGATGAGGACAGAAAATAATGTAAACGACAAGAATGTTATCTACTTTAGAGAGAATTTCGAATACTTCTATTCTCGTAGGATTGGACGAGTTTTTTTGGTCGATTCTTTAAGAGCAAGTCACGAGTCCTCGGAGAGTAGGCACGAAAGGTGGGACCGCTGCGAACTTGGAAAATGAATCCTGTCATCGCTAATGGCTACGGAAGTGTAAGAGAATATTATTCCCTTTATTAAGATGTAATACATGAAATATCAATATTTAATACTAAAATAAAAAATATCACAATATGTTAGAATAGTATTTTTTAGAATCATTTTAAACTGAGTATGCCCCATTATAAAAGGTTTTAATCAATATATATATTTCTGTCAACAGGTCAAGATCAGAATAATGCTTAGATGAAACATGTCACTCTAAATGCTCAGCCGTAATAAATTGATAAAAAGTTGAATCAATTAATCCATGAAGTATCTAGAGTAATTAATAGAAGTTATAAATAAACAGTTTCTTTTATATTTCTTTCATGTTATTCCAAACCAAAGAACCGATTGATTTCAAAATGTAATCAGCGTTCAATTGGATCATAGCGTCGAATTTTGTAGGAGCGACGTAAATCTGTCAATCCGTTCAAAAACAAAATCTGTTGAATTTCAATTTTTAATAAATAGCGTTAAATTCCGCAATATAATGTAAATCATTCTAATGATTCAGGAGATAGATGAAAAAAAAAATTATAAATATATATACAAAATATTAAAAATTTTCAATCAAGTTTGTTCTTACTATGAAAATCGAAACCCATAATAAGTATTCATAAATTAAGCGGGAATTACAGACGTCAATGATTATTCTTACATTAGAAAACGATTATTGGAATTTAAATATACTTTTTTAATATATCGGAAAATTTATTTGTTTTCATTTTGCTAAATTTCATTTCTTGTTTGGTAATATCTGAAACCTTATTATAAAGATGGTATGTTAGTGATGTTGTATGTATGTAAAAACTGTATCGATACACAAGATAAAAATTGAGCAACGGTTGGCTTAGTGGCCCGGTCTCAAAACTTACTGCGATTTTCGAGATCTCCGAATGCAAAAAATATTATCTCTTACATTGTGGACGTTTTCGAGAAATAACATTAGTATTTTTATCTCGAATAACCGATGGAAGTCGGACTTATGTAATTCAATAGGGCCTTTCTGAACTTTCTCTAAAAATTTGACATCAATCGTCCTAATAGATTTTGGGAATTTTTGCAAACTATTTTTTTATCTTCTCACTAAGAAAAGTGAGTTTCTTCCTAAAATTAAAAAGTTATAACTCTAATTCTGATTTCTTAAAATTTTTTGTGGTCCTAAGAAACTGACTATTTTCGGCGACATGGCCACATATGTGTGTATGTTTGTGTATGTGTTTCGTGTGCGTTTGCGTATGTGTATAAAATTGAATAGCTTTTGAATGAATGTACCAATAGGAACCTGACCCACAGCATTCGAAGAGACATAATTGAACACAGATTTTTCTGAAATTTCCACATTAATCGATTCTGTAAAAATTGAGATATCTGAAAAAAATTTTTTTTAATGATTCCTAAGTTATTATTACTGTCAAAATTTAATCAGCTCCATTATTCATGAAACTGCATTGAATGCTATAAACTTCATTAACATCGGTTGATTTCTCAAAGAGACATTAAATTACAAATGGAAAATAATGGAGTTTTTCATGTTTTATATTATTAAAAAATCCGGTTATTAAAAGTAAATTTACTTTTGTGCTCAAAAACATGCGTTGAATCGTGAACGATAACGCTTTCGCCAACTGCATGCTCAAAATTTGTTGCTCAAAACGAGGCGGAAAGTCTTTGAAGCCGGCCAGCAACGTAAGCCGTTTGCAACTATGGAAATAGAAATAGTGTAAGGGATGGCCGTGCGATTAAACTACGAGTACACGTTCTGTCGTCATCAAACGTACATACATGACGCGAGGTACCGAATCGTTCATTTTTTGTATATTAATCGCTTTTTGATAAGGCGACCACGCGAGGCCGGCGTTCAAACAAATGCGCGTTTTGATTGCGCCGCTTGCATCGGCGCACGGTCCGTGAGTCGCGCGCAATTTGCCGTTGCACGGTTTCAATGAATACTTGATCGGTGACGTGAAAGTCGTTGTTGACATTTCGAATTGAATATGAATTGCAATCAAATTAAAACGGACGCGAAATTTTAATACGAATATGTGTTATAAACATAAATACAAAAGAATTAAACTAGTGTCAGACTGTAGGGACATGACAAATGACAGCTCAGATGCGAAAGTTAGTAAGTATATACAGTGTAAATAATATACAGTGTAAATAATATACAGTGTAAATAATATACAGTGTAAATAATATACAGTGTAAATAATATACAGTGTAAATAATATACAGTGTAAATAATATACAGTGTAAATAATATACAGTGTAAACAATATCTTAGTTAAGTATGTCATTAAAAAAGAAAGAAATAGATAATAAACCCCAAACTCTATTAAATAAAGCGAACTGTAATATTGAAAACAATAGGGTAGTTTACATTTTTTTTTTATATTACCGTATTTAAACCTTTTTTGTCTGAGTAAAAGTGTGGTGAAAGTGTTTTCTTGGTAACTCATTTGATAAATAGACACAGAAAAGGCATTAATATCCAGTGACATCATTGTTTACTAGCACCATATAGATTAACGTAAGATTCCGTATTGCAAGAATGAAATTACTTGTAATTCTTGATGGTTTATGATAGTTCGTTATTTTATCAATGGATTTTAGTTTTCATTTCACTTTTGGTCTCAGTGTTTATTCAGTTTATATAATCCATCGATAAATACAATATTCTAAATATCAGTAAAGTGCCTATTCACCTTCGCGAAATTAATATTTTATTTATGTAAAACTTTATAAATATGAAAATGCAATTCGGCTCTACAGTGCCACAAAGTAACGAACTTACGTATGTACTTGCATATAAAAACACACGTAAAAGCTGTTAAACAAATTACCCTCTTTTACACCTTTCAGTAGTGAAGAACGAAATTAGTTCCCTAGAAGAATGAATTAGGATTTATATTTCTGATAAATTAAATTATTACTTATTATCAAGACATAGGAATAAACGTGCATAATTATATATATGCATCAATTATTCTTAAAAGAAAACTTCTTCATAGAAAAGATTTTAGGATGGCAAATGAACTGCAAAAAATGCAGGCCTGAAGCGTCACATGGAGGTTGTCACAAGAGGTTTGCAATACAAAGGGGATGTTCTTAGAGCATGATTTGTTATAAATGTAATATGACATATGCTTGCGTACATTATGCTTTTATATATATATATACACATATATATAATAGTAAAACTGTAAAAGAGCTTTGTCTGTATGTTAAATATATTAAAAAAAACTCGTTGGCATCGACTATGTAGAGGGTCTGAAAGCAAAACAACGTTTTTTTAGAATTTTCGTTGTCTGTCTGTTTGCCATGACATCATGAAAAAGTTACTGAGAGAATTTTGATGGAATTTACAATCTGATAGCTCGCTGTTTAAATTAAAATCCAAGTGATATTCTGTCACTTGAAGTTCACGCCGACGATGTTGCGCGTAAAAACATACAATTCATTAATTATATTCATAAGCGTGCAAATATGAAATGACTGTACGCTATGATACAACAACTCGAAACTATTGAAATTGCATTAGAAGCTTTGTTTCCATCGTACGTCCATTAATTAAAATACCTGCACTTTGGTATTTAGATCAACCCCTTCAATGCATCAGTCCCAAATTAACATATTCTCCTGTCCAATAAATGATTTGCAATAATTAGCACCATGTTCGAAATTGAATAAAAAAATTGGTTGCCTGTAAAGTCGGTATACGGGCGAAAGTTTTACGTGACAACGACTTTGAGTGGTAAAATCATTTTAATGTGAATATTCATTCGTATAGTAGGAAGAAGGATGAAATAATAGTAACAATTTAAAACATTTATTTATACAAAGAATTATATTTAAAACATTAATTTATACAAAGAATCTCGCACTGAATTTCATATTAACAAAATTTTATTTTTACCTTTACACATACATACGTATTTATATACAAATATACATACAATAACTTGCAATACATTTGTAAAGCTATGCACTAATTCTAGCTGCGCGCGCGGCAGACCGATCATAGTTGAGTGGGAGAGAGACGCAAGGCATTCGGCGGGCCTCTCTCTCGTTCGGTGACTCATCGTAACGTTACCGAGCGTTACACTTTTTCATAAGTGACTCCCAGCCGCAACCTAATTTAAGACGTTGTCACGTCAAAACTATATGAAAATTAATCTAGGATGTCAAACTGGTAAATGAACCGAGACCTCTCGAATGGCAGTTAGCGTCTTATCTACTATAACAATTATAAAGTTAAAGTTAACAGGGATTGACTTAGACTGCAGATGCTATAAATTAAAAAAAAATAACCATCACTAAGATAACCCATATTTTGAAAGTTCTATTATGAAATGAAATACTTAAATAAAATATGGGTTTAAGTTAAAGTAGAAATTGCTGTAAAAACTCGCCTTCACAGAGTTTAGCGAACTCAACTATACTAAACTTTTTTTTTTCTTATTCTTACCAAGCATTTTCTGCAATGACAGTGTTGAATTAATAAAACGGCACGTTGTGTCTGAAACCCGTAACCTACTTGGCGCGGAAGGCTCACTTTATGTAGATTTTCAACATGAAACAGTTTTTTTCTCACGAATATTTTTCATATTCGCTCGGTAGCTTTTTTTTCTGCCTAGAATAATACGGGTTTCTATGCTCGTTGAAACCGAAGAGGGAAAAATAACAGACGTACGAAACTAGAACGCTTGAAACTGTTATGATCAGTAGCTATGATAACGATGCAAGTGAATCATAAATTTTAGGTCAATAACTTTGTAATGTCTCCATTAAAAAGGTCAAAGTACAAAAACAAGCTTTCACAGAAGTTTTTAAAACATTTATACAAAGTATACCTAAGCGGTCATGCTAGAAGCCTCAGCTGTGCTCAAGTCCTGGCACAAGATAATTAAACTATTAAGTGTTGACAGATCTTTTATTTTTCCACTTTGAGCATACGGTTATCAAACAGTTAATAAAAAATATAAAAGAAGTTAGCATTAATTTACTCTCTAAATATACGACACCTTTGTTGTTTATTTTGTAGAAAATTGCCAGCGCCCACATGGGAATAAAATTGCGAGTGATAACGCAGGTCTGTGACTTAAAAGTTTTTCAAGTTCTTTATATTAATCTTGTATGAAATTGCGTTTTGAATAAGAAAATGAGGTCGCTTCTTTTGCATCTCATCAGATTTTGTAAAAAACAGGCAATAGGATTAGTTAATTCACGTTATTTAACGTTATATTTTTATAAAAATAAAGGGTTACCTTTACAAAATGTATATATATATGTATATAATATATTTATTATAATAAATGAATCAATAAATAAATGATGAAATATTAAGCATAAGAATAAACATTATTAGGGTTCCGTACCTCCAATTCATAAAAAGGAATCTTTATGGGATCACTCGTGAGTCTATCTGTCTGACCACATCCAATCTGTCACAGTCAATACGCTCTGAATCTACTGTACCGATTAAGTTGGTTTTGGTACACACATATTTGTCTGTGAATCGAATATGGACGTATGATTCAAGAAAATTAATTTTAAATACAAGGGTAACTTTTGGGAGGAAAACTAGAAAATTAAAAAAAAGGTTTGGAAACTGTACCATGTGGCATCCAATGAAAAGGATAATCGTGAGGATCTCGAGATATATTCTTTAAGAATATAATATATATGATAATTGACTTATCTTCGAAACTATTGCGACTAAAATATTGAAAAAAGAAATCAATTTCTTTACTTATATATTAAATAAAAACCGATAAGAAGTCTAATAGTTGGATTCATTTCGGTTCATTTCAATGTCCAGTATAAACTGGTACGTACTACGTACGAAGCTAAGTACGTGAGTACATACTTAGTCCAATCAGTATAAAGTGGACTTACCTTTCGCTCTTCGTTTACGTTGAGCGTTCAGTATACACTTACACTTAATAAGTAAGTAGTTACATGCTTAGTGAGTATACGTTTATAGTGGAGTTTCCATTATTGCGATTAAATATTAATTGAAAGGACCAAACTAAATATGTATGAAATATCAAAATACCTTCTATCGCTCGGTGTTAATCCACATATTCAAGAATATACGACAAGACATAATTCAACAATAGACAATATATTCATTAATTTTTCTCTACTCTTCTCTTCTCCCTTCTCTTTCTCCGGTAATACACATATTTGTTTTTTAGTTAGCACTAACAAATTTGGGTCAGTATAAGAATAAGATAGATATTCAACGTTCGAAACCCTATCCATGCGAGTTGAACTCGCACTTGTCATATTTTTTCTTCATCAAGTATAGACTATTATATTTTGTTCTTGAAATTTATAATCTTCTCTAGGATTTATTTAAACACATACATAAATAAACTTGGACTTAAAACAATATCTTAAAGAATTTTTGCAAAATTTCCAACTTTTTAGATGGGTAATTAAAAATGTATCGTACATATAAGTTTTTACTTTCGATCAAAATTAAGCTTTTGCTACCACTTATTCTCATACTTCGTTGGGAATCTGAAATCTTTCATTTAAGATAACCAACACGAAATACATTGCTCTGACAATATAAAGAGATGCTGAAATACAGCATCGAGGAAGCGTCGATGTACATCATAACCCTTCCGTTGTCTAGATGAAATTCTAACGCACGAAACAGCAGGATACAGAAGAATATTCACACTTGCGTTCCGATTTTATTTTATGAACTTGAGCACGCACGAATTCAGGTACGCACATATGCACATGCAGGTACACAAAAAAACTGTCAGAGTAGCTTTTCTACGATCTCAAAACAGCGACATCTGATGAAAAGGCGGTTGTCGAAAATCAGGGCAAAAGCAATAACAGCCTGAATTTTCAGAAAATGTTCGTTGTCTTAGCGAGAAGTTAAAAAAATTGCCTTTAACGCTCTCGGGAGGCGATTGAAAGATTAATACTTTCTGAAATTAGGGCTGAGATCGTTGACGAAGTTAATCTAATATGCATTATTATAATCCTTAATTTTAATGCCTTATTTTAAAGAAAATGTAATTCTTTCAAGTATCAGATTCCTCCTTTCGGATTAGATTAAGTAATTAATGACGGGTATAATTTGTTTTCAGATAAATTAGCGAAAATTGTTTAGGTATCCGGTTTGTTATATACTTGGTAACATTTTTAAAGGAAATAAAACTTTTGAAATAGTTTTTCAAGGCGAAGATTTTGTATCCTCTAAAAGAGGTGTATTGAGTGTTGAATCACTGAAATTATTGCTAATACGTCTTTTATTTTAGCTGTTTATATGCATTTCCTGACTAATGTCTGTATGTCTGTATGCGCGTGGTGCGTGAGTGCGTATGTTTGATTGTGTATGCGCGTGTGTTTGTGTGTGTGTATGTGTGTGTGCGTGTGTTCGCGCGCGCGCATGTGTGTGTGTGTGTGTGTGTGTGTGCGTGTGTTCTCGCGCGCGCATGTGTGTGTGCGTGAATTTTTATATTTTCGGTAATTTTGCTTGCACTCGGAAGAACTAATGATATACTTTGTGCACATCCAGTTTTATGTTTTTTTTGTAAATTCAATAGTTCGTTCACTAATAATTGATAACTAACTAAAGAAACTAATGTGGTTGCCAACTCATCTTCATTTACTGGTTTACGTACCACAAAATTGTTATTCTCTTATTCTAGAGGCATTGCTTCTCAAACTCTTCTTTCAACTTCAACGAATGGCAAACTTGAACCGGAGTGGCAGTGTTGCGTTGTTCTCAAACCATTAACGGATTTGAACTCTGATCATGTACGATTAGTCCAATGAGTTTTGGATTTAAAATATATTAAACGATTAGCTCCCTGTTTCCAAGAGCACCTTGAACCCCCAATCCCGAGAGTTGCCGCCGTATGGCAATCAGCGGCCGTTGATAGTTTTCAAACGGTACAGCACGAGGTAGGGCGTAGAGCCAGCGTAGGGAGTTCACGGTTCAAGCTCCTGGATTGAGCGAGGATAACGATTCGGCAATAGCGTAACAAAACATTTGATATAAGAGTTGCATGAAAATATCTATCTAAGTTGAGCCAAACCAATGGTACATATGCAAGATGAGCCCTCAACCTGAACACTGAGAGTCGACTACTGAAACGGTTATAAAATTTGTCGGTTTCTGATAATTAATTTCACGATAAAAGCGTAAAAATAACAATCTGCTGCGTTAAAAATTCACGTGTATTTCTCTCCTCTTGGTGCAATCTTCTTATTCTTTTGCTTTACAGAGGTCCATTTATCGATCGACGGTGAAAATTAAAAAAAAAAAACATAAAATTGACTAGAACGTTGATTTTGACCTTCAGTAACTTTTGAAAGTTAGCAAAAATTATAAGTGACCTTTTTCGTAGAACGTTAAATTTTCTATAAGAATTATTATTTATCGACGTAATTTCTTCATCAGTTCATAAAATAAAAAAATTCAAAGTAAGAATAGAATTTTTCCTATGTTATTTCCATTTGAAATTTTGGCTATCGGGGGGGGGCCGGGTTAATATTAAATTAAGAGCTAAAACTTAGCGTGATTTATATATATATATTTAATATATTCTGAGTACCTCGGAATAAAAAGTGAAAGAACTTCCTAAACATACGATTTTATGTTTTACAAATTGAACACTTAGTCTTGATATTTATGGAATTCTCATGTTAAATGAATATTTTTTGTGTAATACACGGATGGTTTATTCATAAAAAGATGTTACTAAGCTGCGATCATGTCGTAGTTTAAGACGGAGAGCTCTTAGATGATTCTTTTCAGCACTGTACAATGAATATATTGGAGTGCAAATGTATTCCGTTTTTAAGTTGGAAACTAATACTACAGAGAATGTCTGAAAAACAATAGATAAATAACACGCACGCATAAATCCAACAGATTCAGAAGAACTTTGCACATTCATTATTAATGTTCCCATTAAAAACTTGTTCCGAACTCGCATGCAAAACATACGTTGTTATTGTCGTCTCATAGGATTCTGGCAAAATTTCAGGCACTCAGCTAGCTATTGACTATGTGGTAAATAAGAAAAAAAAAAGGAAACACTGCATATTAATTGTATCAAAATTTTACAGAATTTTATTACAATTAAAAAAAAAACAGTCATGGAATGCAGTAATAAACGAATCATAATGTGGATACTAACATTTTATTAATATTCAAACATATTTTTGAATGCCCGTACGTTAAGAATATAATTATTCATAAAAAAATTGATTGTGTGTTGTGCGTGTGGTGTGTCACGAACATGTGACGAACATGTCAGCGATAGTATCAGGTGCGAGTACTTAATTCAACTTAAGTTCTTAAGCAAACTTAAGTTCTTAGATTATTAATTAAATAAAATTTCAAAAATATAATTACCTATTACTTTTTTTGTATATACAATGTGATATTCTAGTGTTGAGCACGGCCCTCCTCCAAGGAACACGCATTGGACTATAATTTTTGCAATGTTCAATTATGGGTTTTTGGGAAATTCATATACATTAGAAAATTCTAATGAACGCCTGTTTCCCCACCATCGCCCCAATCACCCTTCACCACCTCACCGCTCCTCCATTAACCCATTGCCGTCTCTATCATATATCCTATTCCTATGCAAGAGGTCGTGAATGCACCGGTGGCTCCTCTGTGATTACGAATGTCTATAAGCGGCCGTGACCGCCCACTCTTTAGTGGCTCGCATGCTCGTTTGCACCTCGTAAATGCTATGAATAAAAGAGCTTTCATCGGCATGCAACTTTTGTTCAACCAGCAGACGTGCTAAGAAAACGTTCAGTGATGTAGGTCATCTGGTACAGATCTTACGTTCCTCGCTTCTCAGGCGGGTACTGTCGCTGCTTTTATACGTCGTCCATACCGTGGACATAGATTATAGAATCAGGCGTGTTTTAGACGCTCGTCCCTCGTTCGCTAATCTATGGTATAAATTAAATTATATTGGAGGGCAGCGAAACGACGATACGCGTGCACGACGCGTAAAAACGATGAACGTCAAAAATCATGGAAACAATAAAGGCGGAACGCCTGCGATCGCCGGCCGGAAAATCGGTGAACCGATCGAAAGTGTATCATCAATTTAAGCTTTGAAGCTTTAAATTAAAACGTATTTATACCGTTCGATCGCGATAACAATAAATTATTTATAATGAATTAGAGGACCGTAACAGAATTACGGCTAATCGATTTTATAATAAGGGCGGCTGTGAATTAATTACAGCGGTGATGTTACGCGGACGCAGCGGAATGAACAGTCACCGCGCTGGGGACGGAGGGCGGGAGCCGGTGGAAATTAATTATTCCCCGACTGCGGCGCTGCTCAAAGCAAACAGCGGCGGGGGGCGCGGGGCGCGGCCGGCGCAGGAGTTTTACGATACAAAGAGCCGCGGACAAAACGTCTTCGGTGTCGTATCATCGCGATGGGCGAAGTTTAATCTAAATCAATTTAGGGCCGACCCGCGGGACGCGCGCGGCCGGCCTCGCCCGCGCCTCCGCGGCCGGTCGCGTCGCGGCGAACGCGAAAGGGAATTCGTCCGATGGTCCGAAACTTTTTATGTAGCGGATCTCTAAAGAAATACTTGTAAAGTTGGAGATGATCGGTGACCGTGTTCATACACGTCTTAACGTCGTTTTTCCCCATCTGCTCGCTATCGAACGAGTGGAATTGAATAAACAGTAAGTGTGTACACGAGTAAGAACGAAACGTCTTTGGGTTATATTTATTTAAATGGTTATATATTTTTTTTAGCTTATGACGTCTATTTTCTTGAAGGATTCGTTTTATTCACTCTGTGAATAAATATTATCGTATAGATGAAAAGAAATTCGAATTAAACTATGCGTTTAAATATCAGTATGAAAACAAATATTATTTTAACATTTACAAAAAAAAAATGTGCAATTTAATATTATTATATACTATATTATATAATAATAAAAACTAAAACATGCGACATTAGCCACGCACTATCTCAATATTGTTGTTTTTTTTTCTCATACTATTTACACTTACATTCAATAATTAATTTCTGTACACTTTGTACAAACATGTTACTGACTTTGCGAAAAATTGGTAAGGTTAAACAGCAAATCAACTATACTAACCTGCGTAAGGTAATTAAGTTTACTAAAAAAGTTCCCTGCGTTACTTGACACGCGATAAAGGACACGCCGTCATTACAATGCGCCGTGCGCCAGCCGAGGCGATTAAATCGTGGGCGGCGCACGAAAGCTAACTATGCAAATGTCGTGCAACGCCCGTCGCCGAGCGCCGTAACCCATTTGGCTCTACTTCTTAAATAATGCAAATTTTATTATCCTTTACGAACTTCCCTATTTTCCCTATCCGATACTTTTTTTAAGCTCCGAGAGCAGATAACACTTCTCAGCGTCACCCTTCAGCGCTGTATTGGAAACGAATTCGGAGAGATTAGCGGACAAAGTTGCGGGAGGCGTACTTTAGAAGAAAAACAGGCCGTGCGAATCTCATGAATTACATCTGACGTTGAATAAACGCGACGGCGGCTTTGGAAACCCGACGTCGGAAGTTGAAACGTTGAAGCCGCCGAGATTTGATAGAGTAACGTTATACTTCCGGCAGCTTTTGCTGTAAACTTAAGACGAGCCGCTTAAAAAAAAAACAAGACTCCGTCCCTCGCAACGATGCAAATCCCTTTCGGACGACTGCTTTTAAAAAAAGCATAAAATGAAACGGTGACTCGTGACTTTTTAATATTTCGACCGACAAACCCTTACCACCGTCTAGAGGGCACCTTTGTCTTTGTATATAGGAGCACAATTTACTAGACATTTTCTGGCAACGTCGTCTGCAATTGAATCTATCTATGGTAAATGGAACTGAGTTTTTTAATACTTCAAATTTCCCTTCTAGATATACTATAGATAAAGTTTGTAGGTGTGAGTCTATCTATCCATCGTAACTCTCTTATTCACTCATTTGTGTATGCATTTAGAAAAATTCTGAGTATAAATTAAAAAAAAAAATGTCTGCCTAATACTTTTTGGAGTTTACTCCTTAAGGATCGATTTCATATTTAGGCCCGGGGTATGGAATTTTATGGGAGTAAAATCAAGTGTTAGATAAATGATGTTACGCTATCGTCATGGTTACTGAAATAAATAAATCGTAATTATTACTGTTTACATTTAAATCAATCAGAATGTGACAAATATAATAGATTTTCTCCACAAATCATTTCTTAAATGACGAATTAATTGTTTTACTATTAAAATAAATAAATGAATTGTGTAATATAATAGTTGCTTTCATTTACCATTATACTAATCTATATGTACGATATCATCTTAAAGCAGTAAAATCCATTCGTGCGTCGGAGCTGACACACTTTTTTTATGTGATTGTCTTTAATACATATCAATAATTATTAAAATATAAGTAAATATATCGTTACAATAATAACGAAATTGTTGAAATAGTTACTCCATGAATGAAAAAACTAGAATATCAATTAGCGAAAGAAACTTAAAGAACGTGCGATAGAAAGATCACCAAAAAGTGCTTTAAAAATATTTACGCATACTTAGGGTGGTAATAAAGAAGGGCACACTTAAATTGCTTTAAACTGTGGAGTTCACATGAAACGATTGATGGAGGCAAGAGAAATATTTGGAAATCGTATCCAATCGTGATACGTGGTCTCTTCCCACTCTTCGGGGGAAATATGCGTGATGTTATTTTACACATGAACCTTCAGAAATGGATCAAAAATATTCTAAGGTTCTTAAGTCCATCGGGTCTTCGAAAATATACTGTAGAGTGAATATAAATTTACGGCGCCGAACTGTCGATACGGTGCGTGAGTCAGGAACATACATTAATATTGTAAAGTGAGGGACGATGGTAAGGAATGCGCGCGCATGTGAACCAATTTGGAAAACCGTCGACTCTGCAGCTCAAGTTAAATTTTAATTTATTAATAAACCCAAAAAACTCGAAAATATACACTTTCAAAATCGAAGCAGAGAAGAATGAATAAAAGTCTTATAAAAAATGACTTCATGTCGATCTTATGAAATTGATGTGTTTAGAAGTTATCAATAAAAAAAAACTATTTTTAATTTTTCTCTAAGTGTATCTACTCGTACCTCTAGATTCAGTCGATCGATTTTCAGGGCTTTTGGAATTGTCAAAATTATTATTTTTAGAAACGGAACTGATTCAAATCAAATCAAAAATAATTTTAGTTCATAGGTTATAGAAGTTGTACTTGAAATGCGTCATAATTGATTTTTTTAGTTGATTTACTTCATTAGGAATGTTGTCAATCCGATCAAGAACATACACGTACATGCACACAAACACATACACACACAGAGGCATTGTATAAAAACTGTGAAAATGACTTTTTAAGACCTTAAGTCACATGTCAAGCTGATAAACATTAATTTTCAAAAATAGCAATGAAAATAATGTACTCCCGTATTTACGCAAAAATTCCAATTTCATTAAAGGAAGGTAAAATATATATTGAACATGTATATTTGATACTTTCAATGAAAATTACTTTATTGTGTTGAGAACACTTATTAAAACTGAAGAAATTTCATTTCAGAAAATAAAGATTACCTAAGAAATCAGCATCAGTTGTCAAGATGACGCATTACGGCATGCAATAAATATGTCAATAAACATTCCTTTATTCCGCCCACAAAAAATAAAATGACATTAGTATAATAATTTAAAATTAACTTAACTAATACATTTAAACAATTACAAAATAAAAAAAGTAGTAATAGAGTAAAATCAAATACCTTCGATTTGAAATATTTGAAACCAATAAATATTCAGGATTTTGAAGATCGGTGGTATCAATGCAATTTCTATTCGATGCACAATCATCATTTCATTCAATTAATGAACAAATTTAGCTAAAATTTTTAGTAAAACTTTACTAATCCCTTTAATCTCTTTGAGCTCAAACTAAACCAAAGATACAAAAATGAAAAGTAATATTTTAATGTTTGTCTGTCTAATGATTTCTCAATACCAATAAGCTATTTGTGGAACACCACCGTACAAACACATAATGGCCTCAGGAGTTCAAGGTCGAGCTACGTCTGTATGAGGAGTTTTATGAAGACGTTAACGAGCTGTATTTTTCTGTTCTACTTAAATTAATAGGGAAATAAAGGGCAAGCTTTCCTGGATACTCTTTTATTCACGAACAGTCTGACGCAATCCACCCCTCTCGACCCTTCGCAGCCTGAGACGTCCCGGCCCTCGGCCGCGCCCATTCATTATTAGTTCACCTAACTCAAGATATCCTTTAAAACGCTATATATCCCTTTAAACGGGAACTTTCGTTTCGAGAGCGGCTTTTGTGGAAAACTTAGTGGTTTATTGCAAACTTTTATTTGAAGTCACCTGCTGCGTTTGTCGTGAATCTTTGTAAGTTCATTTTGGTCTACTTTCTAATGTCTATTTGAACCGAATTTACATTCATATATTTCAATGGAAAAAGTCGACGACTCTGGCCGGCAGTCCACTCCGTCTTCTGAAACAAGAACTCTCAGTTTCGATAACAAAAGATAATTTAATTACGCCCTGATGATTATTTCTACTATAGGGAGTTCTTAGGGAGTTCTTTAAACATCACTAATTAATATTTTGATAATTCTGATTATATGTAGCCAATATTCTATAGGAGTTAATAGTTAATAGAGTTAATGTGTTCCTATAGAAGGCCTCTATAGGAACGCATTATGTGCGAGGTTAATATAAAATATTGCATTTATGTATAGACAAGCTTTAGACGATCATTTCTTTAAACCGCGTCGGTTGCGCATATTCGGTATCGTCATTGTTAATAAATTCATTTTATAATCGGTTCTATTAAAGAAGATCTTCTTATAGTTTTTAAATAGATTCGGTAAAGGAAACAGACTAAATCGTGACTTACGAATGCAATGTTAACAGAAGAACTTTTCCTACGCAAAAAAAAAAGTAATTCGCGTCACAAAGAAACCTTGTAGGTACACGAAATCCTCAATGAATGTTAAAAGTGGAAGTAGACCCGCCGCTTACAGAACTTACGTACATTGACGGAGCAGCCGCGCCCTTTGAATACAAATTCGTAAAAGAACAACCTCAAGTTAGGGGTCAAAGCTCTGATCGGCAGGCCGAGGACCCGCCGGCGTATTCCGCTGAGTGAACGCGACGTGAGACTTCATTCTCGCTACGTTTTACGGACTGTAAGCGCGGCGGTCGAGCACGGCCGCGGAACACGTTAACGGAACCGTGCAGCGATAAAGAAGACCGATGTCGTCTTAGATTGTGAACTTCCATTTATCATTTTAGATTCTTTTTTTTTTAAATAATGTAATTTATGCAAGATAATACATTTCTTGCAATAACATATTTACAGCGATAAATAGTAATTTGACGGAAAAGTTCTCAGCTCTGGTCTAACACCACGTCTGTGACTTTTTTCCGTTTATTACACGCAGAGGAGTGGAAAAACTCAACCACCGATAATATTGCGTAGGGCGCCTTTTTTATATAAACACGAACAGACGAAAATTGTGGAATACGATTCAACATTGTTTGATTCATGAATCCATTCATCAATATGGGATAGCGTTACTCGAGCGATATCCACGGAACAAATAACTTATTTGGTTTACTTAAGTCGAATCGTATGCCGTTGCCTTACAAAATGAATGTGAACAACAAAAACACCCAGTTTGCTTAGTTTATTTTAGCGATACAACGTTAAATATCAAATTAAACTTTATTTCGCTACTGAAAACGATAAATGATACTGTAGATATTTTATTTCTTCATATCTATATAAATAAAAATCAATTTCCACATGTATGTAAGAGCATCACTCGAGAACGACTCGACTGATTTGGTTGATTCCTTTTTTGTCGTGTTCCTAATTGTCACGATAAGGTTTGGTATCTTCGGAACGGCTAAGTCGATCACTATGCAACTTTCACTGGAAGATAGAGAAGCTTACTGGATACTTTTAGGGTATTTTTTATCGCGATATTTTTAGGGTTCCCGCATGAACAAAACCCTTAAAATTGGATAAGTTATTGGAATTGAATCAAAAGTGGAGCCGTAATCGAGATCGGGAGCAAAATCGAAATCGGGATCAGATCGAGACGAAATCAAGGACAAGGAGTAGCAACGGAATCTTGAGCGGAATCGAAATTGAAAGTGGGTAAAGGTGTTTGCAGAATCGAGAATGGGGTTAGGATCAGAATCGAAAACGCGACCGAAATCGAAATGGAGAACGAGACTAGGGTCGAAAATGAGTGTGCGATCAAAAGTGTGACTGGGATCGGAACTAAAAATGATATCAGGATTGCAATTGACATCGATTGATATGAAAAAAAAATTTTAGATACATGCTGGCAAAGCAGTGGGTATTAACTATACGGGCAAGTCACCTAAGAAAGTGCAGAACAACGTCTGCCGGGCCAGCTAGTATACAATATATATACATATACAATGTTTCCTCGTTCGTGTCAGCCCAGGACAAGGCTAAGTAACGGTCAAAGCATTGTAGGGCGGCGGGCCTAGTACGCTTGAATGGACGGCGGATGGCCACTGACAGCGTAATGGCAGTCGACAAGCTTACCGACTGCCATCGTACCGTCAATGGTGTGCATATCTGCATATGGTTGGTATGTGCATAAGCGAGCTAGCATACTTACGAGGGCGTCGATGGCCGCTCAACAATACCCTGGCCGTCCATTTCTCGGCGATCGAGTTCCAATGATAAATATCTCTTGGTGATTGACCGATGTATAGAAATAGAATATAGTGATTTAGTTTTTGTAATGGCTAAGTTATAATAGTATGTAACTTATAACTACATCTAATAATAGAGTAGTGTGAGGCAGAGACGTTTGCGTCATTTGAGCGAAAGTCGAAAACTTATTCGATTAATTTTTTATTGATTCTATTTATTTTATTCGAACTTCTCATGCACGTCCGGAAATTTGTTCTGAGTCCAAAGCATGAAAAACCATTATTGTGCAATAAATTAATTATTTTTGTAATTAATCCATCAAGCGAATGTTACGTATAGATAGTAATTTAATTATTTGTCCAATAACTTAAATAACAAATTACTTTCCTCTTTTAATATATTACAATTATATTTTTGTTATTGATTACATACCCAGTAATTTATTATTATCATTATCAAACCACCTTCCAATTTATATATAAATTAAAATCACTTATTAAATAAAAAAACAAATATTTCTATGCGTTTACGAACACATAAGTGTTGTAAAATGGTTGAAATATTTTATTTTTATCTATTATAATTTTCTATTAATAGCATTTTATCATTCTCATCCAGTTAACTTACACAAAACTGACATTGCGGCCTAATCTTTTAAATACAATCTCGCTCCTAATAAAGCAATGTATTACTACGATACAAACTATTATTCGTAAATACGTCTTAAGTATTGTTTATTAATAATGATAAAGGTCAGACCACCCAATTAAATATACGATGTGTTTAAAGTGTTTAAAGATAGATTGGATAGGTTGACAAAAGATTAGCATACAACAAATATCAATAGGTCTAAATCACTCGCACTACAGTAATCTAAAAGCATAGTCAATGTAAGTTCGCTTGATTTAGTTTTCGATGTATTTCTTTTCTACTTTTAGCAGACGATTGCTAGTTACCGTATTAAAAATTTTTTAGGAATCAATTTGCATGAAGAGTTTTCTACGACCCATTTCTATATACTTCCAAACAAATAACTCCAAAAAAATTAAAGCAAAATTTTCGTATAAAACAGTTGAATAATTATAACTCGCAAAGTTGGAATAAATTCGCCATTAATATCCTGCTGATAAATCTACTAACTTCAGTATGTTAATGACGGTTAGTTTTAGTCAGTCTAGAGACTGAGAGATACTATTATTTTAAGTGAAATTTCGCTTATAAACTTAGAGCTATCAGATAAAATGTAACATTACCGATATCAAAATTTTTGGAAGTCATTCGAATTTACTCAAATTATTTTTTAATATGTTTTGTACTTCTTAATGCGTTTAATGAGTCGTGATATATGTCCTTTCGATTATATCTTCGACTATAATGATTGTTCAAGTTGGATGGACGATACCCATTCAAAAGTTTAATAATGAAAGCGATGTATGTAAAAATAATTTTTAAAAATAGGTTAACCCTGTAGATCAACCCTGAAACTTCCCGCTATTTTCGAGTTCAAAACACTCGAAAATATACGGGATTTGACTCGATTTTTTGAGTAAAAAAACGGTTTTTTTCGATTTCTTTTGACAACGATTTCTCGCAAACGAATCAACCGATTTTGACTCGGTTTACGGCAATCGACGTGTTTTTACAGGGTCAAGAGCTGGTTAGAATTTGAAATTGATCGGTTAAGCCATTTTAAAGTTATTTTGAAAAACCACTTTTAAAATTTTTTTTTCTTAGTTTCTTGAAAATTTCTCAAAATCTACCGGTCCAAATCAACCTAAACTTTCAGGAGATCTAAGTTTGGTGAAATTCTTTGGAACGCCGTTTAGTGGGCTAGATTCTGTCAAGCCGTTTAAAAGTTATAAGACGCTAACACACATCCACAACAGACATACGGACATCATCTCAGGGATGATCAGGGAAGCTTGCTAGACCCTCAGAACGTCGAAATGAGAACTCTATTTTTGCAAAATGGGGTGAAATCAACAACTTTCCGAAAATCTTAGAAAATTTTCAATTTTCTTAGCGGGAAGTTAAAAAACAAAATCTTGGTGCTTCTGTGACAAATACCGATTTCTGAGTTGCGCCGCCGTAGGCGCTGTTTAGTTAAGAGATGTAAGCCAATGTATAAATCTAAATTTTCTGATATATAGATAAATTTAAAGTTCCTCAAATCAGCTTCTTATTCATAAATGGACATGATGCCAGACACTCTTCTGTGACGAACACGTTCACCGATGTAGACGTCCCATACGTCAGTGGTGATATTTATCACGAGGTGTGACTTCTCCGTATTCGGGTGTAACTGTTCATTTTATTATATGTAACTTTTCTACAGTCGCTAGAACTATTTACGTGACTATAGACGTCACTTTTAATCACAGCTGCAGAGGTATTTCTGTATTATGTGGAAAACGGAAGAGTTCTGCAATCCGGTTCCATAAGGTGTATTTGAAAATATAGCATAAATTATTGCAGACAACATTCAGTCGTCGATGAATCGTAAATTTGTACAGCCGCCTACTTGTAGTTACATTTTTTCATTACTACTATAACAATTTTCTTTGTGAAATTAGCGATGCAGGATGTAAAAGGTAACGTCTTCAATGGTTAATATTTTTTAAAGGAATGTACTATGAAAAAGTGTTCACGACTTTGGTACTTTCAGTATTTTTTTACTTTCTTACTTTCGTACTTTCAATACGAAAAGGGACTAAAATAAAAGCAACCGTCATTAAATAGACTACATTTTTCTTGTCTCAACATTGCTGAAAATGTGTTACGAATACCTAAATTTACCAAATTTATAGAAAAAAAAACTACTAAAACGTATTATACGAAGCACGAAAATACAGAAAAGTCAAAGTTAATTCTATGCAATATTTGTGATGCGACATTTTTGGAGGTTATTTGTAGTGGTTGTTCCAGTGATGTATTTGATTTCATATTATTATTGGTAGCCTCTCTTCACGGCTGCGGACGCCCGACATAAAATTATTTCTATATTCCGATCTCTATTGGGCTCTCAGGTTCGGTTTTAATTCCACTTTCAGCTTTGGTAACGATTCTTAAAAAAATACAAAAAAGATACAAAACGTTACAAAGTGTATAGTAGTTGTTACAAAACGAGTGAAGTCGAGATAGGAAGAACTTATACTTCGCTTTTGGTTTTACTTGTTTTAGTTCAGCTCTAACTTTTGATTCCGGCACATCTCTTGGTACCGCGTCGTTCTTGTTTATGGATTCACTCCAATGTTAGTTTCATTTTCTGTTCAATTCTTATTTCCGATCGCGTTTCAAAGATAAATTAAAAAACTGTTATATTTTCTTTAAAAAAAAACTGTTTTAAACGATAAAAGCGGTACAACGAAAGTTGATTTTTTATAACTGAACGGTATTTTCATCTTCAAAGAATTAAAAACGATTATTAATATTATTCAAATCTAGTTTATACACCTAGAAGGACTTCATCCCTCAAGAGTTACATTCTTAAAGCTACTAAATAATATATATAAGCTGAACGAAAGGTATTATCTAAAATAAAAATAATTTCCCAACGCTTAATTTATCTTCCAAATCTGTAAACACTTTTCAGCCTACTTTTACGGAATAAACGAGCAGAGGCATTAGTTAAATATGGAAGTTTGTTTTTGGTCTCGTTCGCGATTCACGATCAAGTTAATTCGAACTCGCTCTCTATATATACATATTTAGGACTTTGATGAATTATAAGTTAGCAAATTTTCTTAAGTTTAATCAAGTTCCTGAAGAGTGCTCGCTAAGTGATCGATCCCGTACAAGTTGCGCTTAGACAGCTCGACGACGACGACACTGCGACCGTATAAGCTTGTCGGTGGGAGTAGCGAATAAAACTGCTGACAAAGTTATGATAAAATATAGTAGGCTGATACCGTGCACCTCATCGGAGTTAATGTGAGGATTTAACGCGATTAATGACGAATAACAAAGATCGAGGAAATGGGTAAAATGATCTGAGCATTACGTATTTAATGAATGATTTAATTATACAAGAAATAAGTTAAATTGCGTTTTGTAATTAATATTCGATTTAGTATTTTCATTTTTTTTTAGAGATCTGTAAAATAGTACTTCCATATGCTTAACAGAACGATTTACGAAAGTCTTCCTAGTGTCATAATTGGCCGGTGCTTTTATAAATACACCGGCCAATATTGTTCTTGGTGTCGTGAAAGAAAAAGTTTAACTGGTTTCTAAACGATTTGTTGAAAGATATCTATTAAATTTAGTTAATTTCCGATAGGTACTGATCTGCGCTGTCAATTAGTGAACTCAAATCTCTCGATATGTTAAGGTGTTTTTGTAACATCCCTCCTCGGGTAGTAGTAACCTTTAAAGCAATAAAGTCAGACATTAATTGCGACTATTTAGCATTCCAAGGCTGAAATAGAAATTGCAATTCAATTAGTTTCTGGTTTGGGCTATCACTCTCATGAAATTATTATCTCTTTCTGTGGTGTCGAAGGTGATATTTTAATATGCAATAAAATACGCTCACTGTACATCGAAAAACCGTGTTGTACACGATATATATCTACTAAGATCGCTCACGTGATGGGCTTTGAAAAGTTTCAGAACTAAATAAAAAATATCCTCCACTATTATTCAAATATAAAATAGCAAACGCAAGGTGTAATACATTGCCGTATTATTAGTTAACCTCATTTTTCCTTTAGCCGTTGTTGCACTGGTGGTGGGATCTAACAATTTTAAATTGTCGCACGTTTTTAACATAAACTTTTTCTAGTCACAATAAGAAAATGACGTTGAACTTGCGGTGAATAAAATAAAATGTCCGATTTTCTGGCGCCCGAAACGGCCTCATACGATTGAGAAAAATGTGTTAAATTAAACTTTTTCATTACGATATGATTTACTATTCTATTGTGCATATCAAATACGTAGAATATGTCAATTCGGTATTAGTTGTTATATTTGTGTAACTATATCCCAATTTAGGTAATTCTTTGGTTTAGGATTTGCGTACATTTTTTCGTTGTTAAAAATGCCTATAAAATTCTGTAAACTGAGAAAACATGGAACAGTTATTTTTTTAATGTGATTAAAATTTAATTTCGAACAGCTACTTAAAAAAATATACACATATACTTCGATTAATATTTGAGAACGAAAATATAACTTGATTCTCAATAACCCTAAGCGTCTATAACATTTTAAACAATATGTAATGATTTTAAATAACGATATTTTTGTCAATGCTGGCAATTTTTTTTTGAGTACCATTATCTAAGAATTGTCTAAGAACATGATCAATATCGCGTTAATTCTTAGATAATTTTAAAATAAAAAAGGCGCGTGTGTCTATTTATTAAATGTGTAAGTTAGACATAAGTTATACGAACGGAGTTATATTTCTGTAGCGTAAATAAAAAACAATTGTTTTTAGTAAATTAAAAATTATTTATGTTAAGTTAAGACTTTGTCTAATCTGTGCTTTTTCTTATTGCAGCATGAAACGATGTCTCGCTATTTTTCTATTTGATTTTCTGTTTACCAAAATGTGTGAATCTAACGTGGAAAATCGATACATTTTGAAGTTTTTCTACGAAAAAGGGAAAAATGCGATATAAGCCGCGAAAAAAAAATTGTGTCGTTTATATACCTAATTCAATGTTGGTAAGAGTAGCACAAAACTGGTTCAAGCGTTTTCATTCCGGTAATTTTGATGTAAAAGATAAACCTCGCTCTGGTCAACCTGTTATGGATGTAGTCAATGTTATTTTGGAAAAAGAAGAACAAGATCGTCATATTAGTTTTTACGACATAGCTGAAGAGCTGATGTTTGACCACAAAACGATTTTGATCCATTTGGAAAAAGCTGAATATACAAAAAAGCTGCATGGATATATAAATCAGCCAATAAAATCGTACCGTTTTTGAAAAGATTGTGATGAAAAATGGATTATCTACTACAAAGACGTGCGAAATAGACCATATTCAAAAAGTAAGCAAACTCCACAGACTATACCGAAACCCGGATTAACTTACAATAAGTCGATGCTATGTGTATAGTGGGATTAGAAGGACATTATTTATTATGAGCTTTTACCACCGGATAAAACCATCAAGTTCGGATCTCTACTACAAATAGCTGATGAGACTCAAGCAAAAAGTAGAGAAAAAACGACCGGAATTGATCAACAGAAAGGTTGTGGTTTTTCATCATGATTACGCCAGACCACACACATCATCAGCCACTCAGCAAATATTGAGAGAATTTGGTGGGGAAGTGTTAATGCATACAACATATGGCACTTCACACCCTCAGATTTTTACCTTTATTGGCAAATTTAGAATTCTTTAGGCAGTTTTAGATTAACATCAAGAGAGGACTGTCAAAACTCCTTATCGCAGTTTTTTGATCAGAAGACCGAAAATTTCTACAGCAGGATTATATCACTATCTACAAAATGGCAACAAGTTGTTGAACAAAATGGCAAATATATATTATAACTATATGTAAATAAAGTATGATAGAAATTATTTTTAATTTGTATATAAAAAAAATCCACGGCCTAATATAATATAATGATATTGCTCAGTTTTTGGAAATGCCTGTACATAAATATATATTTACGTACACGCTCACTCAATACCTTTTTTTGCTTATAACACATACTTGACCACTTAATTGCATTAAGCGACTTATTGAATTACACGCATGTGCGGTAGACTGTTATTGTACAACAGAACAGAAATAGTATGTGTCATTGCACATCACTTGTTATAACTTTAGACCGTACTAACTTCATGTGTTAGGTATGCGCGTTCCATGTTGAAAATACAAGCTGATATGTTTTTTCAAAGGTAGTGAAAGAAGTATTATTCCAAAAATGTTTTGTATTACGTAGAAGTCTTTGTGTATTTTTAAAGACAACTAAATTATATTACACATTTTTGAAATTATACAACTAATAAATATTTAAAATAATTTTTTTTTGGATTGCTGAATCCTATAAAATAAAACAGGCGAACACGCCAATTGTTACGTTATTTATCCTTTGTCATTTTTCAACGTAAATGAATTGCTTATGAGAATTTTTTTATGAACATGAAGTTCTAATAAATAGATTGATTTTTGTCTGTCGGAAATTATAGGGATACTGGGCACTACACAAACCTTTAAAGTATAATAATCGAAAAGTTAATTTGAAAAATAAAAAAGAATAAAGATGTAATACATTTACCAAAACTAGCAATAAAAAATAGAAATAATTGAATTATTAAAGGATTTTAGGCGCTACTCTATTTTTTTATTTTTCACGTCTCCAGTCATACGAGGTTTTAATAAAACAATATTTTGTGGATGGTATTCCCTGATTTCTACTTGGTATATTTTGATTATATCCAATATACGTGTATGTGTGTATATATATTTAAAACGACTAAAAATTCAATTTGGTGGATTTATTACAGAAGATAAAATATTGATCGAGATGAAATTATTTTTTTATGTAGCAGGTAGGCTCATTTACTTCCAAGAACGCAGTTATAACTATTATGTTCCTCAAATGTATTGACGCTTACGAAAATTGCATAATGTCGTGAAGGAGCATCGAGAAACTCAACAAGTTTATCTTGTCAATGGTCCATTATTTAATTGTTTTCCAAAGCATTAACTAGAACTTATTTACGGTGATATATTTATCTACAACACGTGTCTAATTTCTTTCAAATCTTCAATCACGCATAAAAAATAATAACTTTAGTGCGTGGCATACATAGATACATAGTAAAAAGGCGTTAACAGTATATCATGATATTATGTTTAAATATAATAATAGATCGTTGAAGATTCTCACGGAAGCTATCTTTTTCCAATACAAACAATTCTGAGCCCTCTGGAAAATGGATTTTCGCTATGTGCGTTGTTGCACGTTAACCTTTGGCAGTTTAATACTGCAGGTTTGCTAGATCATTTGACATTGAAATCGAAGCCATTAACAAGCCTGATGCATGATTTTCGGCACGAATGCGCGCGCCTCTGGAATTCCGCTGAGCTCATGTTGTAGCAATGTTTGAAATTAATATGAAAGAAACGATTACCGAAATTTAGAGTGAAGACAGAACCTTGAATACTTTTATTGAAAGCTTGCCTGCGACATGCAGTATCATGAAACGTGCAACCCACCGCCGATACTCGAAACTGTTGTTTCAATACGAATCCTCATTCAACGAATTGAATATCGATTCGAGAGGATTGAAAGATATCGAACACCTAAGCAAGTGTTGATATTTTTATTTTTCCTAATCTTATAGATTTGTACTTAATACATTTCTAAGTATTTGTATCTAATACTTAAATATATAAATAAATTATGATAAACAAATTTGAAGACGTAAGGATTATTAAAACACTCAACATTCAAATTGCATATAAAAAGCAGCTAAGAGCATGTCGAACTATGCTCACTGTAGGGTTCCGAGGGCGTCGCTACAAAGAAATGCACTACAGATGAAAAACTACATTATTACACTTTTTTCCATGTTTCCAGCACATATGCACTTTAGTCACCTATTACTATAGAAACAAGTAGGTATGTCGACTATTATTCTTCAAATAATGTAAACTGAAAAGCACCAACAAAAGAGGGTATCTTCATGGCACTTACGTCTTTTCGGTAAGAAGCACAGTTTTTCGGCAACAACTCAAAAACGGTAAATCATGTTTAAATTTTTGTTGAAAGTACTTATTAAGCGCTATATTTGTAAAATCTTTCATATTTTTTGGAAATACGGTTTAAAAAAGAAAGGGGGGGGGGGATAATTTATGCTACTTTCGGCGCGACTATTATCCAAAATATTCAGTTAGTCAAAATAATTGCTTAAAAACCTTAGAGTGTTTTTAAAAGAACTGTCGAAATATACAACACATGTTGATGTTCTTGAAAAAAATTTTTTTCAGCTTTTATTACATGTATGGAGTGCCTCCCTCTAAAATATTTGTTTTTGTTAATTAATTATTAAAATAAGACATGTATGCCGCGAATTTCATTAATATAAATAATATAGTTTTTGAGTAAAATGCCTGTAACATTCAGACGGATGAACGGACAAACGGATGGACCTGACGAAACTATAAGGGTTTCGTTTTTGCCATTTTGGCTTGGAATCATTATATATTTTGTAACATTATAAGCAATATATGTAAAACGGGAGGATATTACGAAACAAGCGAAGTGGCACACAAACGTTAGTACAAACGGTTAGCTCATGCTAAAAAACGTATCTAAGACTTCTGTCCAAATTGGATGGATGACACAAAACTTGCATATACACGGCCGAAATCGGGTACAATTGCAAATGAAACAAACACTAAATTCTACACCAACTCTACCTCAATACAGCACTGACAACCACATGCAAATTTTGGCTGCCTTATTGTGTAGATTAGCGTGTATAAACACCCAAAGCTTTGCTAGCAATTTCATTACATATCCATTATATATCAATTTTGAAATAATGTACATACTTTAATTTCTGAAACGATTTTCGCTTTAAGCAGATTTTTTACACTCTAAAATTATGTTTGCTTCTAAAAATTTTGGCTTACCAAATTTTAGATTTTACACTAAATTCCATTAAAAAGTATTCCACAGACACAGGGCGTGTCTGTGACGAAAGTGACGAAACTTAATTAATTCATTCGATATCGTTAAAAGTAAATATGACCTTTTTCAACATTGGTACGCACAGTGTATTACAAAAGTAGAAATTCTCAAGTTAAATTTGCATTCTCACAATTTAGTTTCTACGGTGGTATAGTAAATACTTAGCTTAACGATGATGCCTTAAATAAGAGCCTCTTTGTAATACCGTCCTTTTCATACATCATGTTGCGCGAAAATGATAGACTTATAGAGAGACTCATATGTATGTTCATAAATACACAAGTGTATAGGAAAAAGTCCACTTAAACTGCTTACAGAACTATAAATGTTAAAACGCATACTTTATACGGTGAACAAAATTAAAAAAAATTACACAAGTATTTTGTCACATTTTTATTTATAGCAACCCTAGCTTGTTATCTTAGTTCCTACACTTAATCAATTCAATGAAGATGCGATCCCTGGAAAAAAATCTTTTTTGTTCTTCGGACATACACACAGCAGCATCAAACTAAGCATCGAGGCTTACTGCTATTTTTATGGGTATCAGATAGTTGATCCAATACATATATATCCCATAATTAACAAGAATCAGGAAAACTATATTCCCAAGACACCCCAGATTTACAAATGTTCAAAGTAGTCTCCTTCAGCGTCAATACACTTCAGTAGACAGATGTTCCACAAATTGAAAGTATCACATCCGCGTCTACAGAAATAAAATCAAAATATCTAGTAATAGCGGAGTCGGTCTCTTCTTCTGATGTAAAACGGCAACTCAACCAAGCCATTTTTTTTGGAACGAAGTTGTTTATAGCACGTTACACTCAAGCGCTCGGGGGGTGGGAGCTACACGAAAAAAAGTATAAACGCAACAAAAAATACTGACTGCTGTTGCTTTAGTTAACATTTTCATAAATTTATTTACTAACGTCCATACCACGCTGAATTTGTAATACCGGTTCTCATCCGATCGCCGAAGTTAAGCAGCGGCGGGCGGGGTCAGTATTTGAATGGGTGACCGCCTAGAAGTACCGCATGATGTCAGTTTTCTTTTTTTAGTGTTACATACTTTTTATAGCAATTTATAATAGAATATTAATTATGTTTTTTTTTTTAATATTGTGACTGTTGGAAGAGGCCTTTCCGTATATTGAACATCTTGAAGTAAGTTGCGTCTATTACTAAAATTCTATAAACAATTGAAACAGAGTGGGTCGAGATGATACTTCATTATTGAATGCTGACTGCGACCGCTGCACACGTGGCTCTTCGGAGAGACCAACCTTAAAATCCATACTATATCACAGCTCACAAAGACTCATGTATTAAATACATTGTTGAAAACCGGCGTTGGACAGTATCTCCAAAATTCCAGATTGAACCTCGTATACTTTTTCTTTTGTAAATACAGACACATAGTACAAACAATTACCCAAACTCGAGACAAACATTAACTTTTAGTAAAATAAATGTTTGTCTCTTGCGAACCATTTTACGTCTCCCCAGCGTAATAGGAAGAAACTGCATTAAAAAGATATCACAAGAATACTGATGTCAGAAAAATGTATGATTTAGAAGAGAATGTAGCGACTAAATTGGAAAAAGGTATGTTAAGGTGGTTTGTCAACCTGAAAAGTGTGAATGAAAATAATTTGATAATGGGAACTTATAAAACGAATATATACTATAAAATGGTTGGCAAGGAACGCCCTAGAAAACCTTATGTATACCAAATTAGTGGCACATAAATAAGGGTCAAATTTTAAACTACCAAAACCAACAAGCGTGCATGGAGCAACTGATGGATCTTAGTGAAGGAAGAGAGCCAATTAAGTAAACTTCTATATATTTGCGGCATATGCCTTCCTTTTAAACAAATAGGCGTGAATTTCAAACAAATAAATAAATAACTATTGTGACGTGTTAGGGTAAATAAGTAATAATAGGACATTTTCATCAAATTTACATTGTAAAATTATTCTTTTAGAAAATTCCCTTTAATTGTCGTTCCGATCGGATTATTTTAATTCCTCGTTTATTTCATTGCTGAGTCCCAACAAAACAGGATTTTTTTTTTAATCACGTAAGAGATCTATTTTAAAGTATTCCATTAAAGAAAAACGATTCTAGTAGAAGGCTTTGTTTTTTTTTTTGCGAATAATAAATACGCCTTCGCAATCGAGTTGTTTTACGTTTTCAAGGCATCTTTTGGTTAGTACAAAGAAAGATTAATTAATCAGAAACTCAATTATCCGCTCGGAAAAATGCCCCGAAAATTCTAAACGCTAGTCTTCTGTTGCCTATTTAAAAGTTAAAGGTCGCGTCTCTACAACGCGGCGAAGGAATCATTAACTGATCCGCCCGCTCTTTGTGCTTAAAAGCTCTGCAGGAAGATTAAAAATTTGATATCTGTGACAATTTTCAAGTTTGAGGCTCAAAGCTCAGAGTAGGCGCAACTACTTAACCCAGTTCCTTTGAAAATGCGATAGTGAAGATATTTTCCATTACTATCAATATCGGAAACTAACTGAACCCGGTAGACGTCCTGCCCGTTTATATTATATCTAATAAATAAATTGAATTTTATTCATACTTTAAATAATAAATTATTTTTAGCAGATTAACGTATAAATAACATTTATTATAATAAAGCTAATTTAACATGTTTTAAATTCATTTATAATTATCATACGTTATCAGTCTTCGCCATCACGCTCATTTTCAACACTCTATTTTCCGACATTTTAAATAGGGAGTTCATCAATTATTTTGTATTCCGTTAATGTAGTCTGACTAATTTTGTCAGTTCGAAATTTCACCTATATCCAGATCGTCAGTCAGTTAGGTAGTTACTCATATGTGATAGTGCATTGCGAATTTCCACAAGCTTTACAAATAATCAATTTATTAAGAAAAAAATAGTGTAAAAAGTTTCATCATGAAAAAATACATGTACGTGCCAATTTTCGTGGTAATCGGTTAAACGGTATAGAAGTTGATATGCTGTAGTGCCATCGGGTCGGGAGTTGCAACGAAGTCGATAGTACGAACTAATTCTCCGCAAAAAAAACATATGCATGCCAATTTTCACGGTGATCGGTTAAACGGTTTTAGAGTTTAGCGATGTCATATATATAATTATATATATATATATATATATATATAGATAACCTTAAAAAGAAAATCTTTATTTAAGTAAAGAAATTCATCACAATCGTTATGGTCTCGAGATCGTCATAATATATAATTATATATAAGGTATACAAAATTGTTCGTTGAATTGTAACTATATGTTACATAAAATATGCCATACGAAAGCAGCGTCATTATTTTTTAACTTGAACGAACTAACGTGTCGATTCCCTGCAACGTCATTTCTGTAATGCGTGAGTGGCGGAGGTGTGTGAAATCACATCAGCGCCTAAATTGATTCGACGTTTGGGCGTTCAAATTGACACGCCAGTCGTGCGTAAGCAGATATTTACTTATGTATCAAAATCCAAGGCAAATTCTGAATATAAAAAAAACCTTCTGAAAACAAGGTTCGTTATGAAAATATTATTGTGCGAATCAGCTAAATGAATAAAATTTAATAGACGAAAATATTTTGCCAGTAGTTCAAAGTAATTTTAAATCAATATACTACATCCATATTGATGTAAAAAATAAATTATGAAAAATAATGATGAGACGAAATCAAACATTTGTTAGAATGTAAAAGGTAAGATTGTGAACTCTTCATAAATTCTATGTACATAAATTCTAAAAATTCTTTCACTATTACAAAGCAATAATCCTTGACTAAACAGATATTATTTAGATTCATGCATACATACGCGCGCGCGCACATGTAGGCATGCAGCACCCGCGCGCACTACTCACACGCACGCAAAACAATTACATCACCACTGCAGTCGTTTTATATCTATGAGAGTAAACAACGCAATGTCGAACCCGATACGAAAATTATGTATTAAAATAAGATTCGATTACAGGCGATCGATTTTGATTGTATATATTTTTTGACAGAATTCGAATGAAATAAGGATTAACATGTAGAGTACTTTTATTCCTGTCATATAAGCTTTCTTTTAATTAATTTATCAACATTTGAATCGCGGATAGAACCGAATCGTGAGAACGGGACTGATATAAAAATCGAGACTGGATCGAAATCGAAATTAAAAATGGAATCGAGAACAGAATCAGTTTCGTGATCCTAAATCGTAGCGATATAAAGGATGATGGTATTTCTATTTGTGTCCCAGCGGACGGAGGCGAAGCAGGTGCTAGTACAAAATAAAATAATTACAAAACTGGATCTTAAATACTTTCTTCGCTTCAGTACATCTTGCCACGAAGAGTATGTTGTAATAAGGTTTTATATTTAAATTGCGTAATCTTTTTAGTGCTCTAGACTGTGATGCTCACCCTGACAGCACTAGGTCCTCGACATCACCTTATCTTAAAAACACGATATCAAACTAAGCCCAAACGTTACGTGCCTATATCGCCGTGGGAGTTCCTCAATGCGTTGACGCTCCGGGGAAGAGATATTAGACGAACATGAAGTTGCCGTTACGACTGCGCACTAAACGAAGTCATGAACACAGCTCGTTGCCGTTCGCTGTCGGAGAATGTACTATGAGTTGTTCTTCATACCTGCAACGTCTACTTAACACCGTGACGTCAAAGTGTTGCCATTAAAGTTAAAAAGCAAACCAAGCTAAGCCCGACTGGTTCGGATTTGAGAATTTAACTCCGTATTCGCCTTAAAAGTATTAGATTAGATTATGTTTAGTAATACTGAAATAAGGTGTACAATGTGAATATTAAAAAAGGTCTTAGTATTTCGAATAGAAACTCGAGTCAAATGAGTCGTTGAAGTTGTCAATCAAAAGATCTAAACTAAATAGAGACATGTGTGACATTCGTCATGTTTGTATTCTTCGGTGTAACTTAACCTTGGATATAGATTATTTATATCACGTTCGTAATGTATTACCATTACGACTAAGAATCGAGTCGAAAGCGGGCGTATGTGTCGTTCACCGTTTAGAAATTCCACAATGTGATGACCTCCTTGGCTTTAGTATCGAATTAAGGTCATGACATTATAAGTCAGTATTTAATCGATTTTATACATAAGTATAATATTTGGAGGTAATATTATAGACGGAAATTGTTTAAGTTGTGTGATGTAAATATGTTCTATAAACTAAATAAAACTCATTTAAAGCAAATAAACCATATATTTTTCTATGGAGTATCCAGTATTCACATTTCGTGACGGACCATTTCTCATTTTTAATTCCGTTCGAAAATTCACATTGTTATTTCACCAGCCGTTATCCACTCGTTTCAATGAGTGGAAATTAAAATTTTTAAAATGTTGTAATGATTTTTGTTTTGAAGAGCAACTTCTTTTGGAACTGTGTGAATTGGATTCTAAGAAACGGAAACGTGTAACGAAAAGAGATAGCTACAAATGTGAGAGAATGACATAGAATGCGTTTTTGAGATAGCTGTAAATGTAGATATATGTTTTAGGCTGTGAGAGAATGGGGTAGAATGCGTTTTTGAGATAGCTGTAAATGTAGATATATGTTTTAGGCTGTGAGAGAATGGGATAGAATGCGTTTCTATACAGTTTCCCTATCCTTTGTCTCCTTTTTCTTTTCTTTCCTTCGTCCTTATTTGTATATTGATTATAATGAAACCAAAAAAAAAAAACCAAACAAATTGATCTGCTTCTATGTAAAATTTGGTTACGATTCGTCCAGCGATTTGTGACGAACAGCCGAAAAACGCAGCTTTACATTTATCATATAAATAGTCTATAATCATCTTTAGGCGATGCCGTGTCGGACGGTCAAGGTCCTACGCCGATACGTTCAGTGGCTTTTAAGTGATGCACGAACAAAAAGAAATGTTTCCGTTTTATTTATATACTAGCCGTTATCCGCCCGTTTCGCTTGACGTAAGTTAACATTCAGCAATGATCAAGGGCGTCGCCAAGGGGGGGCAGGGAGGGGCAGCTGCCCCCCCCCTAGAGATTCTAAAAAAGTTGCCAAATATAATGCAACCAAAGTCCTAAGTCTTTGAGTTGATTTGTTTGAAGTTCAAGCCTTGAACAATTATTCCCGTACGTCGAAACTCGAATGTTATTAAGGCAGACATTGTGAAAAGTAAAAGAAGCAGAAGCTTATAGTGTGTTAGCAGACGAAACAGCTGATATTTCCGGTACTGAACAATTATCGATTGGCTGCGTTATTTTGACGAGGAAGCCAATGAGGTCCAAGAAATGTTCGTCGGATTTGTTGAGCTGAAAGGTCTGGATGCGAAATCTATTGCATATTGCATCGATGAGTTTCTCACAAAAAAATACCTTAATCCTGCTGAAAAATGCGTTGGTTTTGGATTTGACGGTTGTTTGACGATGTCTGAAAAAGACGGTGGAGTACAAGCGATCCTGCGCAAAAAATATACCAAAGCATTGTTCTTTCATTGTTCGTCCCATAAACTGAATCTGGTAATAAATGATCTCAATATTCCTCCTGAAATTCGAAACACCATGAGAACCACTAAAGATATTATTTTTTTTTTCGGGAATCTGTTTTGATAAGAAAATTGGTACCTAATATTGCCAGGCTCTGCGAAACAAGATGGAGTGAGAAACATAAAACTATCAGAGTATTTAAGGAGAATTTTCCTGTTATATTGGAAGCCTTAGAAAACTTATCGCGTGAAGGAAACAGTGCGACTCGAAAAACGCCTTTCAATTCCATGCGGCTGCTTTCAAAATTTCGTTTATACTTTGTATTACTTTGATAGCTAAATACTCTGCTTTGTTGGAACCTGTTGTCAACGCACTCCAATCCATAGCTTTGGATGTGGTTAAGGCCTCGCAACACGTCATACACATTTTGCAATTGCCTAAGAGTCACCGTGATAATCCCGAAAGAGTCACAGATGAAATTATAAAGGATGCTACTGTTGTTGCGAAGAAAGTCGGCCTGGAGGAGGATATCACTTCAATGCCGCGCATTGTTGGGAAACAACGTCATCGAAGCAATCACCCAGCAGAAAGCCCTTCAGAATTCTGGAAAAGATCATTAATAATACCATACTTGGAATATGTTATTACATCGCTTGAAACACGCTTTGCTGAAGAAAATACTCCATCATTTGCTTTATCTAAATTACACCCCGCACAAATGCAAACGATGTCACTCGAAAATCTTACAGGAACTTGTCAAACTATCGCTCTGTTTTATAATTTACCAAACATAAAAATTGAAGTCGAGCTTTGGCAGCAATTCTGGCATAATAAACCAAACTCAACAGATCAAACCGTTGTTGATATCCTAAAAGAAGCAAAAACCTTCTTTCCCGACACGGAAAATGCGTTGAAAATTTTGATCGCTCTTCCATGCACGACGTGTATGGTAGAGCGATCGTTTAGCAGCCTCAGGAGACTAAAAACCTGGCTAAGAAGCACTATGAGTGAAAATCGCCTCAATGGTTTGGCCATATGAGTGTGCACCGAAAACTTATACATGGAAACTTACAAGATTTTAATAATGAAGTGGTCGAGAAGTTTACAATGAATCCCTGAAAATTATGTTTAATTAACCTAATATAAACAAACAACGACCACTATAATATTAAAATCTGATAATTTAAAAAAAATACGCTGTACACTTATTCAAATTCAAACTTCTTTTTATTCTATTTTTCTAATAAATGTTATTATAACTTATTTACAAGTTTTTTATTGCATAGTCAAGAGCTCGTGCTCGTGTAGCTTTACACATTGGACGCTGTACTGTCACAGAATATATATGTATATAGTGCTAAGATACTGTTGTTATTACAATCGCTGTAGATGTAAGGCTCGTAGTACAAGTGAAAAGCTTCATGTGCTGTTGACTTTACCTACAATTCATACCTACTTTTCTCATTCATAGAGAATGAGAAAAGTATGAATTGTAGTAGGTAAAGGCAACTTGCCCCTGCGCCATCGGCTGGCGACGCCCTTGGCAATGATTGTTTTTTTTTTAAATGATTCAAATATGCCTGTGGTTTCGCTCACTTGTGCGAATAATTAATCCCTTCATTTTTAATATTAGCCGTACTCGCTGTTAATTGTGATCTCCGTCACGGCTCTGTTGCCAATGTAAAATTCTGGTTTCATTGTCAGGTCAGATTCTGATCTCGTTATTTTAATAGCGGTATTGATGCCAATCTTGGTCCTTATTTGGATCATTTTAATATTAGGTTTTACAGATTACCATTTTCATTGGTATTTATACATTTAACATAAAAGTTAATATTGTCATATAATATAATCTCATTACATTAATCTTAGATTCTATTTGAGAGCATAATATACCGTCGGTTTAGTGCAAGAAGTCACCAAGTACCAGAAATCACTAAATGCGTTAAACACATGATTGGAATCGCCTGTTCGAATACTATATTTCACAAAATTCACTAAAATTCGCTAAAACAAATTTCGCTTTTACTGTTATGGCATAAAGTCTATAATCGTACATAAACAATGTACCAACTTTCAAAAAAGTTAATAATTTATCTTAATGTTTTATATTAAACCTTTTTTCATGGGAATGAAGCAAATTTATTAATAAAAAATCATTACGAGCTATTATGAATTTCTTAGATTAACTATTCGTTTCAAATAATTATTCAATATCGTCAGAAATCATGAAAATGTTATAATTATTTTTGTTTGTTCAATTTCTATTAAGTGATAACTAGTATTGAGCGCAAAAAATCACTAAGTATGTCTTATGACTTTAAGCACTTTAAATTACATAATATGTGTATCAAAGAGGTAGACAAGAAATCATAACAGTATTTTATTTTCTTTTAACAAAATTGAGTCAAACACAAACCAGAGTTAGGCATTCGTTCCTAACTTCACTATGTGACAAAAATAATTTTTACTTAGCCAGTTACCACCGTCATTTAGTGTACCTACTAAATACTGGAATCATATACTAAGTGAAAAGATGAAAGGTTGTGGAAAACAAATTCTGCCCGGGAAGAGAGATAATAAGGAGAACAACAGTGAAAATTAAGACAGTGAAAATAAAGACAATACTTACCTATTATTTTTTTTGTTATTTTTACAAAATTGATTTTACTTATTAATTTCTTAAGTTTTCTTATATGTATTTCCTTGAACAGGTCAATTTATAAAATGGGTATTCAGTGATTGTACACTTCTCTTATTCAAAAAAAAATTACGTAATAAAGTTTTGATTATTTCTAGGTTGTTAGATCACCATCGAAAGTAGGTGCTAATACAGAGATAAAAAATAGACGCGGCTTTAGCAAGTATAAATTTATCACTACTTGTAGGTATGACAGCCACCGATTGAAGACAATATTCATGAATAAAATCTTCTTTGTTGTGTTCAACGTCCGGTGGTCTAGAATATGATGTGAAATCAAAACTCTCCGCTTTAGAAGATAATTTATATTTAACAGTAAGTTATGAATGTCAATAAATGGTGATGAACCAAACGAAATAATAAATAAAAAAATGTAATTTTCATTTTTTAGGATGATTCCGTTGTGGATCGCGATTAGGAAGAACCTAAATCTAGAGATGCTTCATTTCCTGATTCAGAAGTTGACTTGTTACCTGAAAACTACAATAACGAATTGATAAAGTTCAAATATTTCTTTGAAGCTTGCTATTTACTCAAAATTATAATAAACAAGCTTAATTTACAATGAATTTGCTTTACGATTTGCAGAATGTACAAAATCTTTTAAACACTGATAAGGGTTAAAGAAGCTAGACAGTGCAAAAGAAAAGAAGATACTTACAGAAGAAATTCTTAGATCACAATGTCTGTCTTATAAAAAGTACAAAGGCGAATTAGAACCTGCAAAGGCTCCCAAACAATTTAACTGCAACCGAAGTTAGGTTGCTTCTAAAACTTTTCAGATGAGGACCAGAATAATATTTGTCAGAATCACTGGAACTTATGCGATTATAAGCGACAAATAGATTTTATAGTAATGAATGTTAAAACACGTGCGCCCAAACTTTACAATGTTAATGTCAAGAAGGTAAGAAGTAGTACACGAACTTATTACTTTTAAAAGGTTGACAAGCAAATCAGATTCTGTAAAAGTTATTTGAAGCATTTGTGTCTATAACAAATGGCACAGTACACAAAGCTTTTTCTCAGGTCGGGTCGTCTGGTCATTTTGCTGGTACGCACCTACATGTGAGCATGTATATAGAACATAATAAAACCAATGAGGCAAATATTCATAATGTCAAAAAGCATATAGAATTTTTCTACAATGTAATCGCATTATTGTAGGAAGACTGCTTCACTGCTGATATGTAGGTAGATGACTATCTATTACAAAAATAAATAGTTTTTATGAAGAAAAATTTAAACTAAATTTAAATAAAGCAGTGTCTGTTTATCTATACAGAAACAAAAAGTTAGTTAGAGAGAATTTAGAAGACTTACAAACTAAGTACGATAAACATTCACAATTAAGAGAACAAAGCCCTGAAACTAAAGAAACCGATAAACAATTGTAAAGAATTGCCACATGCTATTACCGGCATTCCAATTTTTACAGATATATCTTTAGGACAAAACCGAAACCAATTTGTCAAGTCATTGTTTTTATATCTTGCTCTGACAACTTATTTATAAATTATGGAGCAGTAATACCTAGAACCTGAATACCTCATAAGGAGGTAAACAGTGTAAATAGTGCCCTAAAGTACCAAATGAATTATATTCATGTATACTCAATTATTGATTTTTTAATGTTTTAAAACTGGCTCGCTCCAATAGATATGTTAACTAAGAAATGGGTATTGAAAGAGCATCCTCACACAGCTGTGGAGTTAAAGTGTGCTCACATACATATTGGATCTGAAAAAATTAACAAATGTAATAAGGAAAAACCAAACAATTGATAACAATGAAGAATGACTTTGGGTCTTCTTATAAAATACAAGATGTGACTCTGTCTGACGAAGAAAGAAAAGCATTGTAAAAAGGAAAAGATCAGCTTGTTATAGTCAAAAATGTAGCAAACTTAAGATGTAGACGACGTGTTTTACAGAATGTGGGTGTTTTACACGTGGGTTCGATTTTAGCCAATATCAATTGAAAGAAAACATATAAGCAACTTTTATGCATCACAATTTCAAAGAAGAAAGACTTGTTGAAAATGTGTTCTAAAAAATTATTTTTGAAGAACTCCTGGTTTCAAAATTTACTAGCTAAAGTCGAGCGAGATTATTTGCAAGAAGAGGATATTAAATACATGTCAAAAGAAGACGATTAATAAGGGAATAAGAGAACAGTGATTAATAATTATTTTTTTGGCTTCCATACAATCAAGTATATTCACTTTTAAAGTTCTTGTTATATTGATCAATACCAAATTGAACACCTTCTTTGCTTAAAAAACCTTTATTGAATGCCGTAAAGCGGATTAAAATCGAATGCCTTTGATAGGTATTTTAGTTTAAAAATAAAAAAATAGCGTTTTTTTAATATATCTAGATATTTGAACTAGAAGATTTGAAAACGTATTAAAATTATATTTTTGAGGTCGGATAGCTTGAAAAACCATAAAAAATTGTCTTTTGTGCTAAAACTAAATAATTTATTACTGAGTATACTTTTGAATATTTTGATCTCGAAAGTAGCAAAAAGTGCAAGGAATAGCTTATAAGTTCAACCGTTTTTCAAATTTTTAAGCTCGAAAAGCTTAAAGAGAAGTCTTTTAACTATAGACAACTATGGTTTTGAACTCGAGAAGCTCAAAAACACATCAATAAATATTATATCGAGAAGTTTTACAGATGGCTTGCAGGATCAACCGTTTTCAGATTTTTATATTACAAATAGCCTATTATTATCCTCAAACGGTCCCGCATTGAATGGTCAGAATCTCACATCAATACGTTCTTCAAGACGCCTGGATAAAAAAAAAGTTTTCATCTATGTATTGAATCTTAAAAGCTCTCGTCAAAGAAGTTTGTCATTAGTTTCAATAAAATAACACAAAAAATATTAAATTTATGTAAATATATTTTTTTGATGATATTAGCCTTTATCGAAAGAACAGAAAGAGAGCAAATGTTTTTTTACAAATATAAATATATTTCAAGAAAAATGTTATAAATAATTACATGACAACAGATTGTACTTGTTTTAACACGAGATGCTCTCGAAAAACCAAAAGGTGCTTCTTTTGTACTACTTGTTGTTGTAATATCAATCTCAAAATTCGTTAAATAAAACTTCACGTTTTATCGTCGGCAAATGCATCAGTCAATGTTACATTCGGTAATCGTAGACAATATATCACTTTAATAAAAGATAAAATAAATATGGGTAAACTTTGCATCGATTCTCTAGCAACTCACAGGTCTCCATGGGGATTTCTTATCGACTTGGTACGTTCAACAGTTTGTTAACAAAAAACCTCAATACTTATTACGTAGGCGTTCCGTATGCCCCACCTCGGCCGGTTGTTACAGCATATAATAAATGTCAGCTGCCGCTACACAAGCCGTAGGCATATCGGAGAAGTCTGAGAACAGTGTTCTATCGCGACGCAAATAGAAAAATCGAAGCGTAACTGAGCCTGAAAATGGTTCGTTTATTCTGTTTCGTAATTTGTTCAAAGTCGAATACGTATTACGAAATCGTTCCGAACTACAAGGCCGTTCCCACCGATCGACATCCACAGACATGTCTATATAGACAATAATTTCCTAAATCGATATTGTCGATGAAAGTATAGTCATAAGTCATAAGATAAATTTCTTTCTATAATGTGAAATAAATTTATTTTGTTTATGTACGTGCCCTACGTTACGGCATGTTATGCAAACTTTTATTTTTTTCATTGTAATACATAGTTTGATATTATTTTTGATTTGAGGTATATTACGTACTGTTTAGTTGATTGTTTGCATTTCGTTAATCTGTATTTTTAAATACCATCAGTACTCGCGAACTCACACTGAGTTAAAAAAAAAAGGACGGTCCTGGAACTTAACGATGTATAAAATTGATTTTCGAACAAATCTTGAAAGATGTATATATGTACATATAATGTCGATTAGCTCTGCCAGGGACATTTTATGCCCGTAATTTATTTTTAAAAATTATCTAATGTATCATAAGCTGATTTTGATGAAATGTAGCCTGTGTGTCTCATATTATATTCCAGTCGTCTGTGTGAACCCTATAAATAATTAGTTTTGTAGATCAGTATGTTCAAACAGACAGACACAGTTTTAAAAATAGGTCTATTGTACTATCCATCATGGTCAATCAATTGTTGGCAAATATTCTCAATATACAGACATAATGGTTTTACGATTTTATTATAATTATTAATCTAAAAAAGACTGAGAAGATTTAGAGTGAAAGAATCGACAAAGAGGTAACCAGAGCCAGAAGTGCCGATAGTACCGGTAATAATTTTTCTTTATTTATTGAGGAAGCTGTGTGTACGACTGTCGATATTAATCAAGGAAATTACGTTCGACTCTTAACAGCTTTACCATATCCACATGAAATAAAGACGTTCACACGTTGATCCGCCGGTTAAATGCATGAAACATCTACACAAATATCCTTGAAATAATTAAAAGAAAATAACGAATAATTTCTTGTGATGTAGCACTTCACAATGTAATATCTCATGCGGTTTATCTCATCCTCAAAATGGAAGCGCTCGTGTGTTTCAGCACAAAGTGCACGGTAATGCTGAGCTCTGCGCCATTAAGTTGACGAATAGACACTCAGGCCGCCCAACGACTTGAACATTACAAATGACGCAACGTTAGCAACGTCAAACGAAAAGGCTTTTGTCGCTGTTATAAAACTAATGTAAATTTAATACGACCTAAATTATATTTATTCAAGCAGAAACGGTACTCACATGAGGCGCAAAACAAAAAATTATTTTTATACTAGTAAATCACTTAAGTAAAGTTACTTCTCTTAAGCAGAACTTAAAAACACAATGCACATATAAATATAATGGAAAAAAAATGTTAAATATATTACATGAGTATATAGTTTTAAAAAACTTTCAAAATATGTAACTTTAAAAGCACGATATACAAATTATTTCATTAGCTTTTTTTATTTTTATTATTTCATTCCTAAACGCCAGAACTATTATTAATTTAACAATTATCTGTCGTCTGTGTGTATGTCATAAAATAATACTTGTTAAATAAAACATTTATGAAATCATTAAAAAGTAATTTTTAAAAACTTTAAAACCATAAAAAACATGGCCAGAACAGGCACGGGCTCATATTTCAATAAAGCATTGAGTCAAAGCCGAGGTAAATATGCTGTGGACGATCGATCCGTTATCATAAGGCTGTGCCTGTGGTGTGATTGTGTACATGAGGCTGTGGTGAGATTGATTAAGATTATATGCTTAATTATATGTGTATCATGACATGGACAACCACTGTGGCTGTACCTATACTATAATATTATAAACGCGAAAGTTTGTAAGCATGGATGGATGTTTGTTGCTTCTTCACGCAAAAAACTACTGAATGGATTTTGATGACAATGTACAATAATCATAGGCTATAATTTATAAATATATAGTGTCAATTATCCAAAATATAACGATAAGTATCAAAAGTAAGTAGGAAGACAATTTGTCATTTGTGAGCTATTCTGGCGTACGCCGCAGAAACCGTTGGAATTACACGTATATAATGTATTGTGGAAATGTTTATCTTAAATAGTCCTACAGGTAAGCCCGCGACAGTATATATCTATCTTTTATGTGCCATTATCGCCAAAACAGTGAACCATAAATACAATAAAAATTGATAATTTATTCCCCTACGCACATTTGTTAGAAACAAATTGATCCTTGTATCAAAATATATACTTTTATCGCATCTGGTGTTTAAAGTAGATAAAGTTTATCTTCTACATTCTACTACATCATTTGGACAAATATTTGAATAGTTATAACGATAAACAAGCGAGTGCGCGAGATTATGGTGCGATCCGGCGGCAGGGTCAGACTATAAAGGTAGCAGGCATCCATTTGAGCACGCAATGTTTTTCCCACGGCCAGCTCTCTGTGGCTTGCTCACGCGTTTCTAAATAGTAAAATTTGCATGTTTACACAAACCAAAATAAATCGTTTAATATAGTTTATAAGAGTATATTGTAGTAGTAACTTTTGCATTACCATCAATCATCATATACTTCCGTACCTATCTATCCTTACAAACAATAGCGTTTATAATACCTATAATAGATATTAATGAGATCATCATAAAAAATATTTAGTTCTAATTTACATACATTACACAATATGATTGTCCGAACACTTATAACTGGAGAATAGCTGGACCGATTTTCATTTTAATTAATAGTGATGTTATGTGTAAACTGAAATGTATAAAAAATCAGTAGGTATGGATTATTTTCATCTTCCAACAATTTTTAAGCTGTCGCTTTATATTGCTTTAAAAACATCAGCCATGTAAATGAAATAGCTACGAATATATATGGGCTGTGGTTATATCATCAATGTGTATAAATTGGCCCTATAAAAAAAAATTCCGTATTAATAAGATGAAAGAATACGTTTAAAGCTAGTATTATGTATTCGACGGCTAGCAGTTTAAATAGTTTAGTTTATTTTAAGTAGTAGTAGTTTAGTTTAAGTAGTAGTAGTTTAAGACTAGAACGACTTTTAGTATTTTGCATAATTATGTAGTTTTTACACTAGGCATTTCTTTCAAAATTCTTTTATGATAACCGCTCTGCTTTTGTGATCCGCCAGGAGACGACCATAGCCCGTCATTGTCACAAAAACTTTGATGAAGGTGACTTGTCTGATTTTGCGGCAGGTCACTGGAGCTTCGCGTTATTCATTTGAGAAACATGTAGTGAGAGTACTACAGGAACTAATTGTTAAATAACGTAACCTTGTCTTTATATTCTTCATAGGAAATATGAGGTTAAAAAAAGATTGCCATACTAAGCTTTTCCTAATACGTTCTTGAAAACCGTCGCTTTCGTATACTCAACACAACGTTTCGTTTCACGACCGTCATAAGCCATATCATAAGCCTAGTGTATAAATTGCATTAAAAGGCAAAAATGCTAATTGTTGAATTAAACGTGCGACTTGATAAATCATGTATGGGGCAATCTATCAAATATTACGGTTAAGGTTTATCAATTGCATTTCTTCCTTTAGTATTATCTGCAGTTATTAAAAGTACTGTTTACTTGCATTGTGCAACTCATACTAATGATAAGCATTTGAGAGTACTTTATGATATAAACATTTCTTTATCTTCTCATCGGCAACTATTTCTATCGCTGTACTCTCGTACGTACTGAAAATGAGAAAACTTGCATACCGTTGAACAGATAATTTGATGAAGTTTAATTCTGTTAGTTCAAAAAATGATTAATTGCAATAGAAACGAAAAAAACATCAAAAAAGTTTAAAATCAACTCTGAAAAACTTAAAAACACAATCGCTTGTTGAAAATCTATTAATTTAGCCCATTTTTTACTAACTTCAAAATTACGGCAAGTATACAGTTTCCTATTGAAAATGGCTGCTTTATTCGATGTCGTTAAATTATACTTATTAAAAAATGTAAGTTTATTGACCAAAAGGGAACTGTCACAAATGTAGTGGCTACATCTAGTAGTAAGTAAATACACATTTTCTTTAACATCTGTTTCAAAGAGATTGGTTGTAATAGTCAAAATAATATATTCTAGACGGCACTTTTAATTTTTTTGACAAGACTAGTAATTCTAAGCATTTGTTGAAGATGCTTCACGATCGAATGTTTGCTTTTTGTTTTCTTATCATAATTAAATAGAAACAATATGAAAGTTTCACTTTTGGATTTCCCATGTTCTCTTAATAATCCCATTTCATATATCCGTATTTTAGAACTTGTTATTTCGACGATTCGTTTTCTTTTTTAAATGATTAAGAGAGTAAGATAAGTTTGAAAAATGCAAGTTTTCATGTTAAAAATTGTTAATTGGTGAGCTGAATTTCAAAAGGGTATCTTATGATGAATTGTCAAAAAAAGTGTTTTTATGAATCTGGTAGAAAATCTTAAACTCTATTGATATTTTTCATCAAATTTCATGAATTAAATTTTTTTTCAGTAGAAAAAAATAATTGAATTTACGCTTGGGATCAAAGGAGATCTTTTTGTAAAATTAAATAAATAATACAGTATTTATCATTATTATTAAACTGTATAAATATTATTAATATATTTTTTATTATTATAATGTTATTTATGTCTTGATATAATTTAAAATTAAAAATTATTATTAAAATTAATATTAGTTTTTTTACCGTTAATATTTTTTTTTTATTAATATTATTAAAAAAAAAAATAAACGTCTAGTAAGCGTTTGCGAAAAATTCTTTCAAGCAGTTTTATCTGTAAGTGCAAAAAGGATAACAACCGTCAGTAAAACAATTTTTCTTGGAAAAGTTATCACTTTAAATCAAAAGGGTACTTTTTTATCACTTAAGGGCACTTTTTCTAATTTTAAATATTAATTAAACAAAGATTTATTTTCAATAAACATTGAATCACGGCTTCATCACTACAAGCACTATGCATACAAATAAAAAAAAAATTATAGCTCAAAGTAAACAGTTTTTCTATTTATATTGAAAAAAATAAAAGATACCCTTTTGAAATTCAGCTTCTCAATTTAAGAATCATCAAGTATTTACAAAAATTAAAAATTAAATTTATAAGAAAATGGTCTTTAAAAATAAAAAAGCACAAAACGAAAGGGTTTCGTCTTCCAGATAAAACTTCTACTGGAAAAGAACGATGGCGTCCATAACTCAACCCAATGTTATTACGTTAGATGAGCACTTCTTGCGTTTATAACTTTATACACGGCTATCTCGAAAGCAAACCTAACGATTTTGATGTAAATATGTACTATGATAAAGGTTCTGATTCTCAACTTTCCCTATGTAGGCGGCATCCCTGGAAAAACAAAATAAAAGAATATAATTCTAAAGGTCGCTATATTTAGCGCCATTTCGTAGAATTCTTATATAATCGCAATTGTTGCCCTGTTAATGGTTTTCAATAACATATGACACTATATGACACAATCTACAGATGGCACTGGTAAAATACCTCGGTTAGTTTTGCAATATACGTATACTTAAATTTTTATTTTTGAAAATACACATAATATCTTTTTTTTGCGGTGGAAGACATTTTATTCCCACGACAAACTTGAAAGATGCCAAGCAAAGTTTTCGCAACAAAATATAGAATATTAAATAAGCATACGGTAATTATCCATTTATAGTAAAATTATTAAGTACGATATTATAATAATGGCACAACCATTAATATAATATCGCACTAGATAATTATAATCGATGCCGACGGACAAGTCGGATATCGGTTTTGTCGTTGGAGCTTTGATCTAAAACTTATAATAAAATATAAAATAATCACACAATATTAAATATTATCTTCTGTTATAAAAAATATCTAATGTTTTATTTACAGAAATTTTACGTATAAATAATGTGAAGTTTTCAAAACTGTTCAAGCGTAGTTTAAGAAATCGCCGATATTTATAAATAGCATTCTCCAGCGATGACCGGCCGCGTTCGTTGACGTTCGGCATTCCGATTCGTTACCCTTATAAATTTCCAAAATAAACTGCCGCGGGAAACCCTCGGGAACTTAAATAGGTTCCGTCCCTTTTCGTATAATGAAATTACCGCGCCGAATGGAAAAGAATATCTGGTAAGTAATAAAATTTAAGATACGCGAAAAAGCTTTAACATCCTACGAAAGGGACGCGGCGTTCGGGTAATTTTTATCTCGGCGAAAATTTTTCTTTTTAAGCAGAGTCATTCTATTTTTATCGCGAAAGACATTGACATAATAATTAATCAGTCATTATTCGAATTAAGTGTCACTTATAACATCAGAAAATACACACAGGGATTTACCGTTTGCAAGGGATGGCTAATGAATACCTGTAGAATTAGTAAATTACGGTGTTAAGCGAACCTACCGAGCAGATTCTCCGCATTAAGTCACTGCTATTACCATCTCTCCGGATTGCTCTAAATTAAACTTAACCACGTCGCCTAGCTCATAGCTTAATGGGTGTACTCTGTGTTTAGCAGGGATTAAGTCGATACGGGTCGAGGTGGCTTTTTACTTTTAATTGACTATCTTTCTTTTCGCAACGAATGGATAATATTTTTAAGTTCGCCTTAACTTTCTATTCGATATATAAATTTTGGGCAGAGTGGTGACGTTTTAAAATATATTTCCAATTCTTTTGTCGATAAAAGATTGTCGTAGGAAAATTCCTGAATGCCAAAAGAAGCAAAAGGGCAGGGTTTTATAATTAGAAGAATGATTTGGAATAATCCTATGCAATTTACGGTGAAAATTAAAAAAATGTGCCAGTCTGACATTATCAGTATTTTCGAACTTTGCATTCGACACTCTATTTGATCGTGAAAAGCATACTGTTATAAAATCAATTTTCTGAAATCTCGCCCTTAAAATTCAAATTGAGAACTATCCGGTGACGATTAAGTCATCAACGCCAATGCTGAACTCTCAATTTATTTATCAATCTACTTGGAATAAAATCGATATTGACAGACAAGCAAACAAGCATTATAGACAAAGAAATAGTTTCATTAGTGTATCAGCATGTAGCACTAAAAATAAGTAGTTCCCGGTACTAATGTTTTTATTTTAAATACCAAATCGGCTTCTACGTTTTTAATAGTAGATTAGTGATATTGCACGCTCGATAAAGCAAAGAATTTGTGTTGCGTTCTACTCTCTACTAGTAAAAGTCAATAAATTTTCTGGATTTAAATTACTGTATGTATTTATATTTCACTTATATGATATGAGTATAGTAGTTACACGTATATTAGGAAAAATACTATTATTGACACATTTGATATAAAATTTCTGAAAAACTTAATTTATTTAATAAAAATTGATTCAGTTTTATTTAGTAAAAAAAAACTGACTGAAAAAGAAATTCTGTATCTATTAACGAAAACTCTCGAAAACTTAACACATCGAGAAAATTTTCTAACTTCCTGCTATGAAAACTTAAATATTTTAAAAAATTAAAAAGACTTTCATGAAATTTTGCTGTTTTAGAGACCTAGGAATCTATTTTGTCTGTACGTATGTGTATATGTATGTAAATCTCTCATAACATATTAATAAGAATTTTTGAATAAATTAACCGATCAAAATGCGGTTTATTCAAAAAGGCGAAATTCAAAAAAGGTAATTTGGACTTCCTGAAAATTTGAACTGCAACTGCCTCGTAAATTTTGAAGTATTTCAAAAATAAAGTATTCTGGAAAATGTTTTAATTTTGAATGGTATAACTATTGGACTACTCTACGTATCGTTACCAAAATCTAATCAGTTTTTTTCCCTAAACAGTTGCATCGATTGCCGAAAGTAGCATAAAAATCATTTGATTTGTTTAAGAGATTTGTTGGAAATGGTTTTTCAAAAAGAATTATTTCATATATTTTTTAAACTACTCTACCGATAAATCCCAAAATCTAAGCAGCTATTTCTCTTAAGCAACAATGTCGATCGTTGCGAATTACATCAAAATTGGTTGATTTTTACTAGAAATGTCGTTAGCAAAAAATTTACAAAAAAAAAAAAAACATTTTTATTTGCAATAAATTTTAAATTACTTTACTGACAAATTCCATAACATATACAGATCTTTTCTTAAATAAAAAACTACGGTCGATTCAAACTTAGTAGTTTGATTTATTTTAGAGATATTGTTGGAGAAAATTTTCCACAACTTGCTTTTTATAATATTTTTCAAACTTATATATCGATGAAATTGAAATCCTAATTAAGTCTTTTCTTTCTTTAAAAACAACGTTAGTTAATGCAAACTGCATTAAAATGCTTTCATTTTTTAACATATATCGTTGTTGGCCTTTTACCAAAAATGGCTTATTTTTTGGAATACTTTTTTAATTGGTTTACCGATATATTTTAAAATTAAACAGCATTTTATCTCAAAAGACGGCGTTATTTAATGTGAATTGCATTAAAAGAAATTTGTGCAAAGATATCCCTACGGATAAATTAGCAAAAAGTGTTTATTCAAAAAAGTTGTAAATTTTTTATTAATTAGTATTTGGTATGTGGTCAAGTTATTCTGCTTAAAAACTGCGCCAAATTTCATAAAGTAGATCAAAAACGAACACCGCGTTCGAAAGATCGTTTTGAAATAGCGCTTTTTCATAAATCTACACTTTTGAACTCGAACACCTCAACATATACTAATTTTTTTAGTTCTGAAAACTCGAAACTACTAAAATCAATCTTTTGAGCTCAAAGAGCCTTATTCTCGGGTTTATTTTTGATCGTTTTGAGCTCAAAAGTAGTAAAGAGTTTTAAAGATAGTCTGCAGGGTCAACCATTTTCGAAATTTTTTAACTCGAAACGCTCAAAAACTTACATACAACTGTATTATTAAACTCTCAACTTTCAGCTGTGAGCTGCTCAAATACACAGTGATAAATACCATAGCGGAAAGTTTTAGAGATGGCCCGCAGGGTCCATCGTTTTTCAGATTTTTTATTAGCTTCAGAGTCACTGTAAATGACATTGTAACTTATGTCGTTAGCTTAATTTGTGTAGTTTGTTTATAAAAATGATATTTATCGAAATTCATTATGATAAGCGTGTAAAATTTTCTGACGGGAGAGTGGCGCTTGCAAATGTCACTGTAAATAGTTCATTGACTTATTTTATTCTTTTTTTTCTCTTATCAGCTCTTGAGAATAATCAATTTTTCGATCTTCATTTTATTACGTAAGACAGCACGAGAATTCATTTTTTTTTAATTAAAAATATAGTGAGCTTTATGAGATGTGCACTTTTGGATTTATCAAATATTTTAATCTATTAAGAAAAAAACAACTTTTATAAAAATAAAAAACCGCCTTAATAAATTATTTAAATAATGTTTAAACAGACTCCAAGAACAACTGTTTAATTGATTTTGAAGTCAGTTGTAGCTAAAGTTAAGTAAGTGAACATGTAACTGACGGATATGAAAAAAAATATACATACATGTGTACATATACCTCTTTTTTGAAGTAATTTAAAAATAATTGAATTTATTAATTTACAGATAGCATAAGCATTTTCGTATTTCTTATTCGACTTCTTTAAACTAATATTTTACTTAACGGATTTTATATTCAGAACAATTTTAACTTTTCAGTTCAAACTAATTGTCGCTTCTCCAGTTCAGTAAAGGTAACGGTTATCGAAATCGAAAGCGGGATTGAAGAACCTGTCTGAGAATAGAAACAGGAGCAAAACCCTCACGTAATACTAACGGTCAAAGCAAAAAAACTTAATCTGAAAAAAGAAGTTACATCTAGAATGATATTTCAAATGAATTAGATCGAAATTGATAACAGAAAAGCAAACATGAACAAGGTAAAAGACGAGTTTAGAAGACAAATTTATTTTGCCCATGACAGCAAGTTGCAGGTAGAAAATATATAAAAACTAAACTCAATTTTTTGTAATGCATGTATACTCGTTGTCGATAGCTAGTATTGAAGTATCAAAAGACATTTTTGTCTATGGATAGCTTCTCTGTAAGCTTCGTGTCGTAATATAAACCTCCAACGCTATTCACCGGGGTTCATTCTCTCTTCAAAATACACAGCTGTAGTCGTGTAACCTTAAGGGTGACTTCGGTCTCCAAATAAGCCTCCTATTGTTGTGATTTTATTGCTTCACCTTTCCTAAAATTAGTTCAATATATTTTAAGGCTTGATTGCTTTATTGCTGTTCTGAATATTTGTTATAGGATTTAATTTAATTAGTGTCGAATTGCACGTCGACCTGATCTACAATTAGACCTTTGAACACTGGCAGGTGAAATTGAAAGGAGCATTTTAATAAAATTCTATGGTTCACGAAAAGTAAAATCCGGTAATTATTATAACAAATAATTAAATAAGTGATTATATACGCCCGTATCGTAAGACATAGCCATCAATTTCTGTTTAGAGTCTACAATAATACAATATTGACTTTTATTTGTAATAATTTGTTTTAGCTTCAGATATTCATTTGCAAGCAGTTGCGCATAAATAAACAATGGCTCGAAAAGATAATCATTCCGTAACATATTGTATAAATGTGATTAGAAATAATTACTTAATGAAGAACATAATGTAAAAGAACGTTGGAAAAATTATTTCAATAGTGTTTTCACATGATTGATTGCAGTTGCAGACGAAAATGTTGCTGCAATTGTATATATGAATGATTATGAAAATGAAAATGAAATTGATTTGAAAAAAATTATGAAAGCAATTAAACATATGAAAGCTGGAAAAGCTTCCGGATATCATAGAGTTTCGTCAGAACTGCTGAGAGACGGTTGCATAATGGTGGCAACGTTGATGTAGAATCGGGATCTTAAAAAGGGGTGGGGTGTATAGACCAAGTTATTTCTCTGTAAAAGCTTAAGGAAATGTTTTCGGTCAAACGCAAAGGGATCTTCTGTACTTTCGTAAATCTAGAAACTTATAATAGTGTGAACATTTCCATAAAAAAAATGTTCTATGGAAATATGCGTGATGTAAATGGCAAATGCATAAGGAAACTGCAATTTCTCTATAAAGGCTCCAGTGCCTGTCTGAAAAAAGGTAAGACTAGAGTAAAAAATTGTAAATTGTAATGGCTTAGTCATTTATGGATGTACGACATTACAGAGCAAATGTGCTTGATGGTAGGTCGACAAATTCGCTTTACAAAATTTATTCCATATTTGTCAATTATAATATCAAACACATTGGCAAATCGGTAAATTAAAAATAACCAAATTTTAGACATCCAGAATCAATGAACTCGCATAAAACGATTGATGGATATCAGTGAAGCAAGAAAAATATGCAAAGATTGTACGATGTGGAAATGGGTGGTCTGTTCTATGTAATTAAAAGTGGTGACAAAAGTGATGATATGTACGATTCGCGTTTTAAAGAAATCTGTAACGATACTACGAGAGACACTATACTTTTTTTATACAGCATGGCCGAGAGGCAAACGAGCAGACATACCAGCAGATAATAGACGGTCCCACCATCCATGGACTCTCGCGACTCCAGAGGAGTTACTAGTGTGTTACCTGCCTCTTGTGTATGATTAGGATATTTGATGGAGCGGCAGTGGGCTGATGGTGGAAGAGTGGGCCACCGGAACTTTAATTTATAGGACGTAATTAACTCTTTTGTATGAATACGATATTTAATGGAGGGGATGGACTACTTAGAAAGAGGAGAGAGGGGAGTGAGCCACGACTTTTTTGATTCATAGAGCGAAACGGACGATTTGTAAAAGTTACGTAACAGAATTTTATTTGGTCATTTTCCTTCGAACTTAAACCAACAAGGTCGAATCAGGCATTGTCATAAGTATAAATCTTTAATATAGAGGTTTATACTATAACATTAATTTTGAGTTAGTGAAATCAGATTCCCGAAGTTTAATATCGATTTAATTAAAATTTATACAAACTTAGGATTCCCTAATGGTAGTAAACCCATAAACCAAATGGAGGCCCGGCGCTCATTAATGTTGATGCGAATCGTGAAGATAAAGTCAGTGGGCGCTGATGAGAGATTGCACTGATGCTAAAATAGCAGCTCCTAAAATTGGAAATACGAAGAAGAGGTTTATAAATTTTTGAAACTTCCACTAAATTCGTATTTCAAAATTATAACAATCATTTATTATTCTGAAAATATTCATTATTGTACATGAAAAGTAATCAATATATAAAAAAATTAAAAAGAAAATCAGGAAAATATGGCGCGAGTAAAGACATTATAATGTGTAAAAATATGTTTTGAAGACATTCGAGGGAAATTTTGACACAGTAAAATAAAAGAGTAAAATATTAATATTGCACATGCAATATTAATATTTTGTGTATGCGAATAAAATTACATATATACATAGAGAGTGATTAAATATTAGACTGTACCTTAAAAAATCTATATGAATTATTACCAATGTAAACTTATTTTTTGCACAATTAAATAAATACTACAAAGACGATTTTTTTAATTAATACCATAATTTTATCAAGCTACGTTTAATTCCATGCTGTCAAACATTTCGAAGCATACAGATAAAAAATTTTTCATTCAAGTACCCATTTCTAATAAAATTAAGGCGACACTGACGACAAGTCACTAGTTAGCTATATATCTGGTCAGTTTTTCTTTAGTTATGAAAACTAGTTTGTATATATAAAAATAAATAAAAAAATGTGTACAGCAATGTACCGCACTTATTCTTTTATATATTATAAGGGTTTCCATATAAATAAACTTAGACATAAATGTCAATGTGTATGCGCTTTTCCATTTTAGACGATCGTTACTTTTTGACGTGATAACGTCTTATAAATCGATGAACGCCGGTTGCACGCACGAAAAAGCATGACTCATTGTCGCGTTCCGCCTGAGACGAGCGTGCGTGCAAGCGAGAGCGCAGAACAATAAAGAGGCACGATCGGCCTAAGCGTTCGGCTTGTGAAGCATCTATCTCTTTACTGTATTATTTAAGGCCAAGTGCAATGCCAAACGCAACGCGTCACGCCCCACACTGTTTTGTGAGAAGGAGAATCGACTTAAAGCGGCAGAGTAAGGAAGACGGATTGTCATTTAGTTACGCAGAACTTTTTGTCGTAAACGACATTTTAGTTTTTTATTTATAATGAGAAAACTATTTATTATAAACAAAAATGCTTAAGGCCCATCCTGTATAATTATATTTTACTAATAATGTTTAAATTTTGTTTTTTATCGTTTGTCCTGTTAGAAATTTATTGGTATTAGTGCTTTAAGTGAACGTACTTTAGTATTTTTTATCATAAAGACCGTGCTGTGTATTTAAGCTTTCCCTACGGTAGAACTCAGAACATATTTTGTATACTTAGAATTTTTTTTTTTGAGTTTGCTAGGTATAACAGTTTTCTAGAAATATTCGTTTAAAGGTACCCCATAATCAAAGCATACTTGGCCTTAAATAGATAAATATTTGAATTAACGAGTGCAAGTAAATGTCCATTTATCGAAAACATTGTCATTTTCAAATAACTCCTTCTTTGTATTAACAAAATAATGATGATTCAGTGACAATAATTCAATTCATAAAAGAATGCAATTTTTCATCAATGTCTTCATTATGACGTTATCACATAAAATTATCGTCCGTAGACCAACTTTACAGACAACCAATTTTTTTAATAAATAATCGATGCCACCTTCAGATTTCTCTTGTCTGCAATAAAATAAGTTGCTATTCAAAATAAAAATAAGTTTGCAATAGAGACCATTTGCTTTTTATTCTAGAAAATAAATTAAAATGTTTTTAATTTGTCATCATCTCTGTCTTGATATATAAACTCTGTCCACACTTCTGCAAAAGAAGTGAGCTTATAAATAAGGCCCTGTTCGCATTGAACAATAAAAAATCGCGCAGAAATAAATCCGCACCGCACATCGCGATTCAATTTGTATCAAATCACAGATTGTTCCCCGCGAATTTTTTATCGCTAATGCGGCTACTCCCATAAGATTCAATGAGTTACGGAATTGCGAGAGAAAATCACGCGGTGAAAAATCGCTGTGCATACAGAGCCTAAGGTGAAAAACAAATATATGAAAGCAGTAAGCTACCGCGTTTTATATTTCAATAAAAAAAATACACAAATGTTTTATTGAAATGTGTCCTGCGTCAAACTTTTATAAAATAGTTGTAACGCACAGTTACAACTATTGGCATTACATTAATTTTGAATTTGGTAAATTTAATTTCCGTTATTTCTGTGGACGATCAAACGGTGTCAGCGATTTTCGTATATGTACATATTTTGAAAATTAATTTCATATTAATATTATAAATTCAAAAATATGTGTGTTATTTCTTCATCATGACTACCTTGATTTTAATTCCTGCATAATCTTGAACATGAAATTTTGTTGTCTAGATTGTTGTACCGCGCTACAACAATGCGGACGTGGTACTGTAAAATCAACTTAGTTAATTTAACTATGAAAGCCTACAGATAGTGATTGGAGTCTGTGAAAGAAAAAATAACTAAATTTGTTCATTGTCGGATGATTTAGTCCGAACGACATAAGTACAGATTAAAACATAAAAAGGAACAAAGGCAAATATAATTAAACCTGACAAACAAAATGTCATCAAAAAGGAAAAAACTTGGGGTAGGCTGACTTAGGATACGGCAGCGTAATTTTACGTGAAATATCTTTGAAACAAGGACTTCGTACAAACGCCTGTAATGTCCGGACGGCTTCGTCCGACGGCGTTTCACGCACAAGTGGGCGACGTGTCCTGAGGCAGCATGGACCGAGTTGTTTTTTTTTTAATTACGTGTCATTCTTTTTATGCGGTATATCGTCAACTACAAATGGAGCTTTGACAAAAACAAAATGTTGATTGGTCCTTTTTGTTTAAGCAATTTTTTTTATATAGGAAAATATTTGAAACTAATACTACGTGCTACGAACGGCACAGCAACAGAGCCGTGAGTGCCACGCTTCCTCCACCATCCATCGTCGTGCCGTGCTGCATAACTTATTTGCGTGGCACCGCTTAATGTATGACGGACTACAACCAGCTTCCTAACTGAGATCGTAATCGGAATTAAAGGCGGCACAGAAGTTGGAAGAATCTATACTGCTTCGATACTGAGAGCAGAAATAGAATCGAATAGAAAGCGATCGAAACCGACAGTGAAAGTGGGGTTGATATGAGAATTTCCTGTGATAGAAACATACTGTGACCAATATGGCTGCAGCATAAAAATAGACCAGCTCGACAGGTGAAATATCACACTGTCACAAAATACAAACATGAGGTAGCAGCTTCCCTCATTGTGTTTCGTCCAATGAGAGTTCTGGTGGCCCACTTCCTCTTTTCCCCCTCTATCAGCCCAAACACCCCTCCATTCTTTCCCAAGAGGCCGAAAACGTACTGATGACTCTGTGTTGCGAATGTCTATGGGCAGCGGTGACCATCGACACTGTGACAGCTCGCTTTGCTCGTTTGCTTCTAGAATATGCTATAAAAAGAAGAATCTAGAATGATTCCGGTGTCGGAACTGAAAGAGACACCAAGATCGAGATTAGAAACTGGACCAAAAAGGGAATCGTTGGTGACTATGAGCTCGAAAACAGGTCTAGGTGGAATACAAAAAATAATAGCTGATTACAACATTATAACAATAGTATTATATTAATATATAAAAGAAGGTTTATCCAAAGTTTCTGCAACGAATGAAAGCATTCGAAAGATTAATGAACTTGAGTTAGTTTACGCACACAAAACATGGAAGAAATCTGAAAACCTGTTGACCTTGTAGGCCAGCCCTATCAGTTTTCGCTATGATATTTATCGATGTATCTTTGAGTTCCAGCTATGAGTTGTAACTAACAAAAACCGACGGAGCTTTTAAATAGAAAAAAAAAACGATCGAGTACCAAACATCAGTACATGAAGAACTTCACATGTTATTTTAAATAATCCCATTTTTAGAAATTTTGTGAATGAATGTCATAAACGGACTCACTGATTTTAATACGGTTTGCACGATCGACGTCGTTTCTACGAAGAAGAGTTATTTACATTTTGGAATTTATGAGTAAGGAAGTTAAATAAATATTCTAAAAAAACACCTTTTGCTGATTCGTTTTCAACATATACCTATATACACATATGCAGACATAGCTCAGAAATTGGTCGAAATAGATTCCTTGAATCCTTGGACACTAAAACGTGAAGATTTTATGAATACTAGATTTTAAAAAACCGGACTGAAAACAGTGAGTAACTTTCCAATTGTGTAAAAATTTTTCAACTTTCATAGCAGAAGGTTGAAAAACGTGTTTAAATTTAAAATTTTGTAGTAGTGCAACCTTACTGGATACAGGCATTTTGATCCAGTGCGACGTCTAAAGCATTCTTCTTGAAATATATGCACGTTGATTGGAGGGTTTGAGTTTGAAATGAGATTAAAAAGAACTCGAAAATCGTTTATTAAACACAATTATTGCTGAAAATAGTAAAAATTTTTGTTTAGTTGGCAATGTTAATCACGTGAAAAACAATGATGACCTACAAAAAGACAGGCAGAGAGTCGGGCGGCCAGACGGACAAACGAATAGACACTAAGGGCTTACTCTAAGTGTCCCGTTTTTAAGTTAAAGTACAGTTTTATGAAAAAAAATGAAGTGAATGAACAGTAGCTGGAGTAGGATTAGAATCTAGGTCGAGGTCGGAAGTTAATGCGGGGCAGTGAGCGGGGTCAGATACGGGATTGGGGTTTTTGTGATCGTGAAAGGAACAAAAACAAGAATAATACAAGAATGGAAATGACACTGTTCTATGTACAGGCTGACAAGACGGTAAACAAAACTAGAGGTCTACAACCTATGAAGAATAATCGCTCATTACATACAATCTATTCATTAGAAAATCATATTAATTTCAGAACTTTTTGATATTCCCATAATTTTAAATTTCATGTATTCAATTTTATTTCATCATACAAAACAATGGAAAGAACTAAACATATTTTATGAAACAATTTTGGGGTTGTATCAATATTTCAATGAAAAACTTTTTTAAATAATGGACCAATCACTGAACTGTACTGTAATTCACGACACATGCGCGTTGTTGTTATTGTGCCAGCTATTTATAACAATTATGAAGCGTACGCACTCCCACAATCCTCCTATCAAAGACCGGGAGGGGGTTGCATCTCCCCCCGTCGCTGACCGCGTGCGGGTCGAGATATGTAGGTATAGGTGCGCGTATAAATTAGACCACTGTAAAAAGAATTAAATTTCTTATGACGGCCACATTTATGAGCGAGCACGACGCGAGCTATTATAATATTGCGATGGGTTTTCTGTTGGCAAATGAAAGTGGCCCTCGCGGCGCAGGTCGCGCGCGCCGCCGACGTCACGGGCCCGCGGGCGCGGCCGCAGGTGCGCCCTCCCACGCGGCCCTAGGGGACCATCGCCACTACTCATGCTAATATATTACATAAAGTAGATTATTAGATCTCGGACGAGGCACGGCTTAAATTTTGTTACCCAGATATCAATACAGCGGAAGAGTTGCAACGCTGCGACGGTTAATCTATGCATCTTATGAAATAGAAACTTAACACGCGTTAGAATTATATTTCATATCATGCACGTGTCGAGAAAATCCAATATTTATAATATCTCTACAACTGACAGCTAGAAATTAATGCAATTTTTATGTGATTCTCTAAACTTTATAGGTGATCATATATATATATATATTGCATTAATTTTAAAGTAGTCTTGCATACTTTATGCATGACACCACATTATTAAAAATATGCTATGAATCTAGCTTACCATCAAACCTTAAGGATTTAAAATAACTTGATCCGTCATTTCAATTTACATTGAAACATAATTGGAAAATTGATGTAATTATTTCGTTAATATGCTGTCATCAGACCATGAAACTATAAAGATCGACATTGAATTCCTTTAGTATTGTACCTGAGATATTGATGATTTACAAGATTTTTTTCTTACAATCGTTTGCGCTATTTTATAACTGTATAAAAATATAAATAAACCTTTGAATATTGATGATTAGAATCTTGAATATTATTAATGATTGCACATAAGACAATTAAATGTCTAGGTACGTAAACAACTTTTTCTTCTAAAACTTGTAAATATAACAATACTCTGTGTTAGTGTTTAAATTTAAAAACAAAAAAAAAGCATCTCATGTTGCGAAAATATAACATAATACAATGAGTTTTAATAAAATTCTCAAATTTGATTCTTAATCATAGAGTGTATCTTCTAAAGCGAGATGTGAATCACAACGGCTTTTTATATATTGTATATAAATAAAATATATAAAAAGTAATGCTTTTGAAATATTAAATGACGAACGAAGCCATAGTAATAGTTTTTTTTTGCATAGTATATGTTTCGCCCGTAGAGATATACAATGATTCTTTCGTCCTTTATATCGGACAACTACGCGGTCAACCACCATCCTGATCCCGACTGAATCATTCCAAGAGGAACGCATAGTCAGTATAATCACTAACACTTAAAACACGCGTACTGTCGATGAATTATTCTACAACGATATTCAATCCATTCTTGATACTGATCCCGGTTGCAATACCGATTCTAGGCTTGAATCGTGCGGTGTTGACCTTGATCGTCCCTTGAATAAGCTGTTGGCAGCAACAAATCGGTATATTAAAAAAGAATATGTTAGATAATAAAGCGAACGAAGTTACGGCCCAAAACTAGTAAACATGAAATATAATTCTGACTGCACTCATATTTGTTGGAAATTAGATTTAGAATTTATCCAGTAGATCTTACGTGTAGCGCGTTTAAACAAACATAAACAACAAATAGACAAAAATAGAAAAAAAAAGTTTCAATTGTCATCCTTCGTCTATGTTAATTTTTTCTTAATCTTTAATGCACATACTTAAGAAGTTTACGGTTTTATTATACGTAAGGATGTAAAGTTATTTGTGTGAGAGGAAAAATCCGCAAAACATATATTTTATAGCTGCTGATTATTATTTTTAATGTTTTACTGTCTGATTTGTTTATAATGCCCACCCGATCAAAGTGAAATAAATGTAACTGAAATGCATTGGTGCAAAATATACAAATCCTTTTTATTGATATTAAAAATTTGAAACTGGTATATTCGTAGTTATAAATGATAATATTTATTAAAAAATATAGATACCACAGGCCAATTTGTGTCGTGTAAATATCCTAAGTTTATAAACTTGTTAACCACCATCTTTTAAAGTTTACTTTCAAATCAGCTATATATATATATGATAGGTGGTTTTAAAATATTGTATAGTATATTTTTGTAAAATTATGTACAAACTTAGAAGTTACTGTGAACATCAAATATCACACTGCAAAGTTGAATATACCCCCGTAAACATTTATCACCTATTACTTCATAAATAAAAGTATAGAATTCTATTAAGTAAGTACTTAAAGTCAGTTACAGCTATTTTAAAGTTCACGAATAGCATATTAGGGGAGCTTTACTTTGCGTAGTCAGCATTATGTGATTGTAAATAATTTACTAGGTATACAGCTTTTTTCTTTTAAGGATCAATCCGAGACACAGGGGATCAAATGTTTTGTTTTAGCTCAATTTTCTACAAGTTTCTTCTAAACACAAGTACAGATGAAAAATTTCGAGATGTGATTTATTAAAGCCATACCACGATAGCTGGACAATGACCTTTGTCAACTTTGCCAAGCAACAGCGTTATTGCGATTGCAAACTGACCTCTATAGCGGGAATTAATTTATATTATTGGAGTTTATTGAAAATATATAAAAAATATACAACTTCTAAATATGTAATTATGGTTCTTAGACCTCGATTTTGATGTCATTAGAACCAGGGTCCTTTATCAATTTCTATTTTTTAATAGTTTTTTTTAATACAACAACCGCATAATTTGTATCAAATGATCTCGTCCGTGTTACTCCGGGAGATTACTTAAGCGTGAAAATTCCCTACGCATTAAGTTTGATAGGGACGTAATAAAAGTTAGATTTTTTTTTCCAAAAATACCGTGTTGCTTTTCATGATTCTGTAAATTTAAAATTAGGGTTCAGAACCTTAAAAAGAACTATAATATAAACACCTCGTGGTTCATTTATCTGTCAAGATCCTATTTCTTAGGAATGGGTGGAGGTATCAAGTTGAAATTAATATAAAGGACTCATCTCTACGGTCCTTTGAAGCTGTAAAAAATTAGATTTATTAGTTAACGTATTCAAAAAATATGGTTATTTTGCAGTATATTTTGATATCGACCTAGAAACATGAAATTTGGCAGGAAGAAAGTTTTCACATCAAAGTAAATAAAAATTGAAAATCGTTAATTTCTATTACATGACAAAATATTATTCAGTGATTAAGAAATAACATTTACAGCTGTAGTATGAACCGTGGTGTATATGGATGTTAAGAGAACATTTTGTATATTTCTGATATAAAAAGTACATATTTTCAAAAATTCAGTCTAAAAAAATTCTTACAAAAATGTTTTAAAAAAGGAAAAATTTTATATTTCAGAATATGTGGTATCTATACCTTACCTATGTCGGTATCGAAAATGGGAAAAAAACGTCGAAATTCTTGGTCGATAAAATATATATAAATACATGTTTAATTAAATTTGTATGGCACCCTCAAACCCCTATTCGCACTTGACCTAGTTGCCTTTTTTTTTTAAGTTAGTTAAACCGTCTAATTTTTTGTTATCATACAAGTTTTTTATATTCGTCTTACAAATAGCATTTTCAGGAACGCCCTGAAAATTATCACTTTTCAATTGTTTACACAGATCTCACAAAAGCTTCTGTAGCCTTATAACGATCGGCTCACCGGACTTACAAATTTTCACAAAAGTTTGTGATTCGTAATACGGAGGCTTTCGCAACTTTTACATTCTTTGCATGAATAAGTCTTATTGAGGTCGTCGGCACGAATATTAAAGTCGCCGGCATTAATTCTTAGTAAATTTAAATTGAACAGTTTATAATGTTGTTTTTTTTTTTTTCAAGAGATTAATCAGAAATTGTAATTTATATATATAAGTGAAATACTTCTGACTGACTGACTCATTACTAGATCTCTGAAACAAGAGATCCGACTGGCTGGAAATTTGACATCGTTACTCTTTTCGAAACGTAGACGCTGAATAAGAACAGATTTTATGTGAATATTATATAAAAAAAAGGTTTTTCATCATTTTACGTTCACTCGGACAGAGCCGCAGGCAGTACTATATACATTTAGGGCTAAATTTCTTATTAGGTACGAAATAATAAACTTTTAAGCCCATGATTAATTCGCAAAATTGGAACTTAAGCAAATATAAAATCAGTTGCGCTCTGATCTGTGTCAAATATTAATTTTCCTCTAAATATCGTTAGGAATTCAAGGATTGATAAAGCAAAATTCTTTATGTGCACAAATCTCTGTAAATTTCGACTTTCTTAAATTAGGGTTTAATGTAACATCTGCCGCAGTAGTATCCAAGTTATGTATCAAAATTAAATGTAAAAGACAATTGACAAGGTTTACTTTATATGTACTGCGACATTATTAATTTTTAGCACTCAGCCAGTGCTACATATTTTCATAAAAAAATATGTAGCACTCGCTGAGAGTATCCAAGTCACACTATACTATACAACAAGAGACGTAAATGTTAAAATACTTTTTATTTTTTGTGAAATAGAGTTTACAGAGATAATTTGAAATTTAAATACAACTACTTGGTGCTTTAGTAGCGGTTGAACTGGTGAGTGAACCTCAATATTGTAATTTTTAATGTATTTTCTATATTATTTTGTAAATTTAAACTTGTAAAATTCCACCTGTATTTATTTCGAAAAAAGTTCGTTTTTTAAGAAAACCAGGTGAAATTAACCTTTTATACATAAAATAATCACAACAAAAATCGTGTTAATTAAAACAACAAAAGCATAAAAATGTAGAAAAAAGATGCTACTGTCTTATGTAGACCCCCACGGCATATAATTTTGTAATGGAGTTGCGAAAATTTGTTACCAGCTTAGATAAGAAAATTTGAACAAGTATTAAGGAATGATCTACATAATTTTGATTTGTATAGCCATAGGTTTGTCACTGACCTGCGATAAAATTTTATTAATTAAATTAATTAAAATTGTAGTTCAATCCGCAAAACCTTAATTAAACGTTCGTACCAACAAATTTTTCGTAATTCCATTACAACACCCAAAAAAGACACAGTTCGTTCATACAATTCTACTAGCAAATCTATTGAATAAAATTCTCTCGACAAAAAATGCGACTTACAGAGGGGCGGTACAACACACAACGCAAGGGCGTCGACGGCGCTAACACGGCGGCGTGAGCGCGTGCACGAACATTATTAAACGTGGTCCAGTGCAGGATTATACAATTATCAATATAGATTATCGACAGTGGGAGTGAATGTGCATTGTAGTGCCAAAGACGATCTCGAGCCACGCTTCCGAGACGTCTGGAAGGACGATAACGGCGGCTCAAGGTCAGTCCTGGTCCTACGGACTGACGATTCCCAAATACGTGGCTCTAACGAGGGTCGAATGGGGGCCCGGAAGTAGTCGGACTACGAGCTCGGCGGAATGGTCGCGTACTGATACTGGTCTTTACGCTATCACAGATCCACTTGATGAATTCAATCCGCGCAAAGCTTACATGCAAATGAATCCAGATCAACTTACGTAACTAACAAAATGCATACAGCTCACGATGTTTAATCCGCTTTCGCCTTGTGCACGACGTTAGAGCCATCTAGTGTCTGCGACATATAGAGACTTTTTGCAATATTTATATAAAAGTGAAATCATAAAAATAAAAAAAGAATTATTTTTTACTCGAACCATTTAGTACTTTTCCATACGATGAACGAATATTGACATCTTTTTTGTTTTTGTTTAATTTTTTCTACCTAAAATGACAAGGTATTTTCACTCAAATCCAACAATATCAGTTTGAACGATTTTTATCGATTTGGACAACTGAATAAATAATTCAAATTGCCCAATTAAATAATACGGTACAATCACTTCAGCCATATAAGAATCAAACAAAGAAGGACAACAATCCTTATTTCATTTCAAGTTTCATTCAAAAACCTTTTAATTGTTGCAAAACAATTATCTGTCCACAGATCTTTGGCGGCTAGATGATCAAGTAATATGGATTGTACAGCCATACAAATATTATTAGCTTTTTCACCATACACATCAGAGGTGAAAATAGATAAATTATCCTGGAATATCTCTTCTTCGAATTATGCATTTTCTTTTAAATAACAGAGCAAGAACAGTACTGTGATTTACTCTGAAACAATTTGAAATTCAATGTGAAGTATGAAAGTTATGCGTATATCACACTATCGCAAACTGAAAGTTCTTTACTTACAAACAACTTAATATACTGAATCGTACATCTAAGGAGAAATTCTAAGTATTTTAAATAATATTTTGTTGTAGTGTATATTTTATTATACATATTTTAATTCCTGGGGAATATTTTTGATTTTGTACATCTATTCAAAAATGTTAGTAAGTTATATATTTATTGTAAAACAAGAATGTACACCAATCACGTGTAAAAAAATCCAACTTTATATAGAGCATACTGAATATTGAAAAAAATGTATAAACATCTAACTCCTACTAACCAATTTATTGGTGTTACATTGGAGTTTTACAATATAGGTAGAGAATATAATTCTATCATCGATAGCGTGTTGGCGAATAGAATTTTTTTAATCTGCCAAGTTTTGGTACAATCTAGCTCACGTTTCTCCTGTATTTTATGCTTTCATATTTTACCATTTTTACATCTAAAATTTTAAAATCGATATACAAAGCACGAAATAATACTCCAGAGCCCAACGAATACTAACTAGACGCTATATAAAATACGTCTCGAATGTTTAATGTGTTGTGTGATTTAATTGCGTATTTGTTACAATAAGAAAATATAGAAATGTATGATTGACTTTTGTACGAGTTTTTATATATTTTAAACTCGGTCAAGGGCTGCATTAAAAAAACGGGGTAAACTGTGCCAACCACACAGATATGGGTGTTTTCACCGTAACAACGTCTGCTTGTCCCTCCGCGACTTCAAACATATCTTCAAACAAATGATTTCCTCACTTTCGTCATTAGATTCGTCTTGTATCTCAATCTTCATATTTTATAATATAAACGGCGAATGATTTCGATTAGTATTAAGGAAATGTTGAATATTTTTTTAATGTTCAAAATTCACCACCGCTTACGAATATAGCACATTGTAAATTCATTACGATTCAATTCGTATTTGATAGTAGTTGTTCGACGCACTCCTATCGTTACATGCATCGAACTGACCGTACGTCGGAGCAAAACGCAGGCACTAATTACGAATCTCCATGGGATTGAACTTAAAAAACTATATAAAACGTATAATGGGTGCATTTATTTGATACCTTGAGCTACTTAATGATAGACTAACGTTTAATATACTATTAATGATAAACCAAAAACGTCCTCATTAGCCATATTATTTAACGTTACCTATCTAGGTAACTTTCGCAATGTTGACTTTTCAAACATATTAGCGAAATGAGGCATTTTCATTTTTAAACTATGCCATTTACGCGATATCTTCTTTTTGCAATAGTTTTACATTTTAAGATTGTGGTTCTGTACAATTTTGATTTGAAAAAAGGTACCTTCAAGTTTTTTGCTTGTTCTCCTTGAAGAATGGAAGTCTAAAAATGAAGTGCTGAAATTCAGAAATACTATAAATTCTTCAAATGCTAAAACGTATTTCAAGTCCACTTTTATAACCTACTAAATAATGACATTTTGTGTTTGAATTTTGAACTACATAAAGAATGCCTCATATCTATCTCTTGACTGACTGATGCACAGTAATCTATCAACACCCGCGCCAAACCATAATGCTTAAAAGCTTTCAGGAATGAGATATATCTTCGTCTAAAAGAAACTCACTCAGACCAGATTTTCCAAAATTCTCCCGGGAATCTTAAAAAGAAACAGTCAACACACACACAGCGGACCGTGACATTTGAACACGTACACATGTGAGTAGATACGGATAACGCCCGCAGCGCGTATAAGCTGATAGAGATATCGACTTTTACGTCTCGTGATGGCGCTATTTTTAAACATTAATATGCTCTAATGGAATTTCACATATAGAGATTTGTACACTTATACATTTGAATAAAACAAATTATCACCTTTCTGAGGCAATTAAAAAGTCGTCAGATGTGGAGATTTCGAAATTCAAGGAAGACATTTTAATAGTTTTCAGCGAGTTTCTTAACTGTGTATTTTTTAACAATTGTCAAAAAGTTGATGTATTTATTAACAATGATTACCATCCGAGGTGCAAAGTAAGCGGTTTAATTTGACTTCAGTATGGAATTACAAATATCATGAGGTTGTCGCTTACAAAAGATTATGATATTCGTGGTTTGTTATTAACAAACTGTAGCAAAAATAAATAATTGTTTTTCTTTTTTCTCTCCTACAAGTTAATGAATTCGTTTCAAAAAATACAATTAAAAAAATCAATTTTAGAAAATCCAAAAGTGCACACCTCATAGCGGTCGTTCAATTTATACAAGTATATATATTAGTACGAATGTTTTTTCTTATCATTCGTGCATAGTCTTATCATTCGTGCATTATGAGTAACATGAAAAAATTTTAAGTTAAAAAAATTGCTTGATTTTTATAACGTGAATGTAGAGCACTACTTCAGCGCTCCGTTTAAGAAGCGTAAAAAAATACCACGCAAACGAATTAGATCGTGATTTTAGAAAGGACTTAGTTTAGGATAATATTAAAGTGTTTGGAAAAAAATGAACTAGATTAGTTAAGTTTCGGGAGTTATCGTGACCACGCGAATATGGACACAAACAGATACACGACGTCCACGGAATAATTTGGTTAAACATCTTTTTCATTAATTTAATTTAGATTTAAATTTAAAAAGCTAATTATCTTTTTAAAACCTCATAAGTATTGAAACTAGTATTTTTCCTTCATATTCATGTGTAAATATTATTATATAAGTGCGATAAAAAATAAATAGAGACACTTTTAGTTCAAAAAATCACTCGATTTGAGCACTACCTCAACACTCCGCTTATGAAGCGTGCAATAGTTGAATATTTAAATACTTAAAGGCACAAAAAGTTAAAAAGCATCTGTTGTATATAGTATTGTACAATCACTATTACTGTTCATAATAGCAATCAAGGCGCCATTCACTTTATTTCCTGCATTCACTCTCCTTTCGACATCTCTGTCATGTTTACCATCATTTGTAAACAGACTACCCAAGTATGCAAACTCTTTCACTTGTCACTCATTCTACATTTTCATCTTCTATGTATATCGCATTCAGTCGTACTTTCGCCTCTTTGAAACACTATTACCTTAGTGTCTCTGAAATTTACTTTCATACCTCTTTTCTTAACAGAATCATTCACTATACTTACTATCTCCTGCAACTCGCACGCCAACGGCGCAAGGATTACTTGCTCGTCGGAGTATAGGAAGTACTTGATAGATAGCTTCTTCATTCTTAATTCACATGTTCACATTCATACTCTTTCAAGTCATACAGACAGTTATCACAGAATAGGTTGAACAGCCACGGTGATGTTACATGTCCCTGTCTGACACACCTGCGGATATTTAACCGGGCAATACATGCCCCATTCATTTTGACGCTGGGACTGGCGCCTTTGTATAGAGATTACAGTGCCCGTATCAATCCGCTAGTCATACCATACACGGATAGTGTATTCCATAGATCATTCCTTTCTGCTCCATCATAAGCTTCTTCCAGATCAACGAAAGTACAGAAAACCTTTAGGCCCTTAGCACAAAGCTTTTTCGTAATGTTTCGTAGAAAAAAATCTTGGTCCGTACACCTCATGCCTTTTCGAAATCCCGCTTGTACATCCCAGATCTTGTTCTCAGTTTCATTCGCAACTCTTTCAATAACGATTTTCATATAGTTTCTCAACGACGCTGAGGAACTATAGGTAATTTGTGCAAACCTGCAGCGAGCCTTTTCCTTTGTAAAGGGGTACAACAACGGCTTTGCACCAGTCATTAAATTCCCTACGGCTTTTCCAGCATTTATTAAACAGCTGGTACAGCAAGTACGCCAATATATTTCCACCACCCGCAGCATCTCAGACGAAATCCTATCATATTCGGCAGCTCTTGCAATTTTCAAGCGTTTCAGTGCTTTCATAATTTCATTTATCGTAATTTCATTTTCATTTTTATTGTCAATCATGTATTTAGTTGCAGTAACATTTTCATCTGCAGCCGTATCCTCACACGCAAAAACACTTTCGAAATGATTCTTTCAGTGCTTTTTTACATGACTTTCCTCATCGAATAAACATCAATATCATCACTAATCATATTGACACACGATGTGTCGGAATTATTCCAAGCGTTTTTCACCATATTACAAAACAGTTTTTAATTTGTCCGGAAATTATCCGAAAATCTGCTGTCACAGTATTTTTTATTCCATTCTTTTTTTTGTCACTCATTCTTCAACTCTCGTTTTTGTATCTTTCAGTTTCTTTTAGCTTGTCTTTCAAACTGAACTTTTTATTCGCTCTGTGGTTGGCGTTGTAAAGAGTAAATCCAGCTATGCTTTCTTCTTTTCACTAACTACTTTCCTTGCTTCGAAATTCCACCATACACTAGGTATTTTACTAAAATTTGTTCTCGTATTCACTTCACATAACTTTTTTGCTTCGTCTACGAATAAAGATTTCTCTACCTCTACGATTCGTAAAATTTTACACATTCATAATGTTTAATTTCATCTAAACTATCTATCAATCGCTCTGCGTACTCATTTTTTACATTCTGAACCTGAAGTTTACAAACTTTTATTCGGTCTAACTCGTTAGTGTTCATTTTTATATGGTACAGACAACACTGACTTAAAGCGTTAATTCGACAACTGAGAAGTGGTATATACCAACGTTGACACCACCGTATAATCTAGTATTTAAAATTTTGCTTCTCAACTGATCATCCACAATTATATAGTGTATCATGCCTTTGTCTTCTCCTCTCCGCCAAGTGTACGAGTGTATCCTTTTGTAATCAAATATAGTGTTTGACAGACACAAGTTAATCTCTTGACACAGTAGAAGGCAATCACCATTCTTATGCACACTTTCATCTCCAAATTCTAATAGTAATGGTGTCTTACGACAAGCGTGTTTGGTTATCCATAACGGGGTCCTGATACCCATGCTTACGTATCGCAGTGAAAATTAGATATGGAAGCAGAAAAATGTAAGTAGAATCAATGCAGTGGAGATGCGATCTCTGCGTAGTACGAGTGAAGTGTTGCGAAAAGATAGATGTAGGAACAATAACGTCAGAGAGTAGTGTGGTTTGAAAGAAGACGTAGTGACTAATGTAGGAATAGGTATGTTGCGGTGATTTGACCATCTGAAAAGGAAGAATGAAAAGTAGACTGACAAAACAACTCTATAGAGTAAATGTGTGTAATGGAAAGGTCCTAGAAAATCCTATGCAGATCATATTAATGGCATATTAAATAAGAGCCAAATTTTAAGCACCGGAAACCGACGAGCTTGCATGAAAAGTTTGATGGATGTCAATGAAATAACAGAGTTAAGCAAAGATCGTATTATGTGGAAATCCATAGTCACTGCCTACTCTTCTGGGAAACAGGTGCGAGTTTATATTAATATTACAATTTTACAATCAGTAGCGAAATATATAAATATATTTGATTTTTAATTTTAATTTTCTACAGCAAACAATTCTATTCCTAAATCAGTAAATGCATTGTGATATTCAAAATTTGTAATAATAAAATATCATATTGTTTCCCGACGACTAATCCACCATTATCCGATACGTGTCGAAGAAAAGCTGTAAGGAAAGAAAACAATTTCATTCTTGATATTCGCCATATCGAGTGAATCACGTTTCGACGTAGCCGTAGTTCGGCGTACGTGAATCAGGGGGGACGTCCGCGAGGCGGGCGACACGGCGCGGCGCCGGGCCGCACGGCGCGGGGCTGTCAAACTGCCAAACCTTTAGGCGCCTAATGTAATAAGCGAAGCGTCAGACAACTTTGGGTGTACATAATTTATACCAATTTGTTTTTATATGTACATACATACGTTTATTGCAATGATAAAAAAATATAGGACGACATTTCATCCAGGGTCTACCTTTATCTGTACATATTATAGAAGACGAACTGTCCGTCCGTTTAAGTCCTTTTCACTCCAGAACGACTTCTGCGATATCTTTTTTTTATTCATATCTATGTTATCTGGACAAGTCATACATTTTGTTATACAAAGTAACGTAAAATATAAGCAGTGACGATAATATTGAATCACGTAGGAAAAAAACACGCTTTTGTGACGCTTAAATAGCCTAAACTGAATGATAAGAGATGTATCAAATTAATGTAATTATTTAAAATAAAATAAAATTGATAGTAAATAAAAATACGTTATCAACTATTATTACTATCAACTCGCGCCTGTTTCTCGAAAAAGTAGGAAGAGAAGAGAGAGGTTTACACATACTCCGATTTTTGTACATCTCTCTTGCTTCAAAGACATCCATCAATCTTTCCATGCAAACGCGTCTGTTTCGGGTACTTAAAATTGGCCCTTTTTTAGCGTGCCTTGCCGATATTTTCATCGTATGCATCTGCTCTACAGATTTGTTTTACTAACATAACTACTTTCATTCTTTATAGCCAGATGGCTACATCGCCGCCACCCCAACATAGATATCTTTTTCTACTCTAGTCACCATATCTTTTTTCAAGCCACACCGCCCTCAAACATCTTTGTTCCTAATCTGTCTTTAAAAAATACTCAACAAATTTTTAATAACAATCTTTTGTTAAATGCTCTAAAAAAAAGGAAATAAAACAAAACTATAAAGTAAACTATATCTATCATTTTTTCACGATTACACGATATTTGTAGAACATAAAAGTTAGTCGCGAGAATATAGTAACATCACGACACTATAATGTTTTATATAATCTCAAAAGTCCCCATATGACACACTTTTGGATAAATTGAAAATTGATTAAAGTAACAAAATTGAAAAAAAAAATGGGAAAATCTCGATCTGAAAGTTTCTATTGAGATCGAAAGTTATGCATATTTTGATAGGCAGGAAGGACTGCGCCAGCTTAAGGATGTCGCAAGACATCACATGTCTTGCGACAAGCTTTCATCTAGTGCAATATATAAAAATCAATATTTTTTGTTCGTATTTTCTGCGCTGCCATACCGTTCATTTGATTACGATAAAGTCAATTTATTACTTTTACTTATGCAAAGGTTACGGGCATGGAAATAATAATTTTTGTACCAGATTCCGTCTGCATATTTGTATTATTGAACTGAACTACGGGATCGATTCTAAAAATTCTTTCACTTTTAAAAAAGCTACACTGTTACTGAGTAATAAAATCTAAATTTTATTTTGATGCTATCATATACCTCAACGTCATTCAAAGCGGAATCGTGACTGGTAGCGAAATCGAAATCATAAGCGGAACGGAAAGCAGAATTGAGAGTCCTCAACGGGAGGGATGAAAATCAAAGGCCGGACTAACTTAGAAACCAAGTGGGGAAATAAAATTGGAATGAAATGCGTGACCGGAATCGGAATGAGTAGCAGTGCCAAATTTAGAATTAAGTGTGGGACCGGGATCAAGAGTGGGATCAGAATCGGAATATACTTAGATCGAAATTTGGTTCAAAATCAAAAGTGAGGCGGCGATCGGAACCGAGAGTAAGACAAATTGGGATCAAGGACAGAACAGAATCGGAATCAAAATAGAGAACAGGATAACGATCAGGATCCTGATTGAATGCGTGATTGGTCGATTTAAAATGAAGGAATTCACTCTACGTTCACGCGGGCGGAGCCACGTGCGAACACTAGTGTCATATAAAAATTGTGTAATATAACAAATTGTTAGCTTTGATTTATTTAAAGTTTATTTTCTTTTTAGATCATTTTAATAATAGCTTTTTATTGATTTTTTTTTCTATTAATTTACTTATTTAATTATCATTAATTTTCGATGAACGTGTTCATCGTTTTATACATTTTAATTAATGTGTCATTGTTGTATGGTTGCTTGGCTATTAATTTAGAACAATCTAGTGCTTCAAATAGGAAACCCTTCAAAAAGTTCCGTTTTTTTATTTTAAAGCTTTCATTCTCTTTGAACCGTTGCAATCCAATGCTAATGACGCCCATTTCTCCAAATTACGCAAGTCATTGAGCCAACCATTGAGGAATTTTCTCGTTAGGAATCAGTCCCAGGTATAGAGCCGTGTTATGATAGCGTTTAGAACGGACTATTACAGTTAAAATATATACAAAATTACGTGTCTACGCTGTTCACCATTGAGGAGTTTATTCGTCAGAAGCCAACCCAAAGCGGTCATGTCATAACAGTGTTTAACACGGATTATCAACATGCAATGCATCTGAAAAATTTTTTGTTTATGCCGTTCACTGTTGAATAATTCCCACGCCAGAAGCCAACCCTGAATGCAGTGGTCATGTTAGAACGGGTTATCACAATAAAATGCACCTGAAAAATTTTGAGTTTATGCCGTTCACTGTCTAAGAGTTCCTTCGGCGGAAACCAACCCTGAGTGCAGCGGCCGTGTCATAATAGCGTTTAGAACCATCAAAATGACATGCATAACATAAATTCGTGTCGTGTCTGTTCATGGTGGAGGAGTTTTCTCGCTGAGAGGCGACCTTGAAAGCCCAATCGAGTCATGTTTACCATAATAAATCATTGTTATCGAACGAATCGATAAGTAAAATTGCAACTTTTCAGAATACGAGGAAGTGGTGCAATATTTGATCTGAACAAACATACAAATTAATACAAAATAAAAAACTTGGAATAGAATACTTTGAAAAACAATAAATGTATCACTTTATTCATAAGATTGTGTTGCAACGTACTCGATCTAGACAAAATGCATTTGACTGATTTAAATAAACCTTCAACTGTTTTTTCTTCGCGCATATTTAAAATTACCTTGTACTTTCTTTTTGTAATATATGCTTACATAGCGTCCAATATGTACTATTTTGGGTTTAAATTCTCTTGTCACATCTTCGTATCGCTCGCGAAATCTTTTTATTTTTGTAACCAAATAGATTACGATGGAAAATATAATAAAATAGGTAATGGCAACAGAGTCAAGATTTTTGATGAATCTATTTTTTGTGTCTATCTCAAAAATGTCTGTTATCTAAAGTAAAACCCAAACTACAGTAGTATTAACAAATTCCAATGGGTATTGATCACATAACAGTACATATGGTATTTGTCCTTTTTTTTTTAATATATCGACTCTTCTACGAAATTATCTTGAATATTTTTACACGGTATTAATTCCTTTAGTTTGTGTCCCATTTTAATATGTATTACTGATGTCGTTATTGCTGGCATGACAAAAACTTAATTATTTTTCATTTAAAAAAATTGTCGCCCAGCACCACTACGCGGACTCTCAAGGTCAGACATTTAATTCTGACATCTCTAAATGCTGTTTGTTTATAGTTATCAAAGTATCAAATACTTTTTTACGTACGATGTCCTCCAAAAGTTAAAAAAGAAATGAACAATTTTCATACTAATATTGATAGACATAGACATTGAAAAAGAATCAATTTTTTTTTAATATCTTTGAATTTTAGTACGGTGCTCCTCTTTATGGTTTTTCTTTATGACTCGCATAGATTTGGTAGAAAGAAATTCTAAATTTTCCTATTTCATAGTATAAATTGTACTTTAGAATTGACTTATTGTTAAAAAATAACATTTTTTAATTTAAATTCTTCGAGCCTAGCTCAGCCAATTAATAAAACAACGCATAGCCCTTTTGTTCTTGTCTTTGAACCTTTGGCATTGATACCAGCCATATCGATAAGCTTTTGAATAATTTGAATTAAAATTATATAGCTAAAATTTTCCATACAAACAAAAAAAAAATACCGTTATATTTAGAAAAATATCTAAAAATATCGTCAATAAAATCGAAATAAATAAGTATTTCGCGTTATTGACAATGTATAATAATTATTATTGCGAAACTACATTAACCCTACAATATTATATTTATAGATTACTTTTAGTAAATGGTCGAAATTTTAATGATTAACAAAAAATACTACGAGCAGATTTTGAAGATTTTATTTGCCCAAAAAGAGATGAATAGCACTGATCCAAAGAAATGGAAGTATTTACTTACAGAGTTTTCTTTTTTTTTTTAAAGCATAGACTGTAGACTATTTTATATTAATGTATATAGAAACTTTTACTTTACAATGTTTGTCTATGTATACACGAGAATTTTATTTGTACTTCTGATGACGTTATCGTTGGCGTAAGAAAAATAAATTTGCTTCTCACTAAAAAAAGAAAAAAGGAAATGTAATCCAAACAAATTACGTGAATTGTCAACGTTAGACTATAATTTTCACCTCATGAAATAGTAACATATAAGTATCGTAACATATAAATATTATAACAGTTTGACAAACGTACATCTTTTATTGATTTCACATGAAAAAATCGACTGAATTAATCAAATGTCTCTCCGAATATGAGGGAAAGAGCAAAACTAATTTTTCTAGAAAATTAGATTTTAATTTAACTGCACACATAAATAGTAAAGTAGCTGTATTCTTCGAAACAGTTCATCAGTTGGCGCTTTATATAAATGGTAAGCAATCCCAAATATTGGTAGAATACACGTCTAGAAGCATTACATCATATTTATGACGAATTTGTTGTCAGTGTACATTTTAAAGAAGAAACTTAATTCTTCTCAATTGTAAGAATAGTTTATATATTAATAAACTAGAAAGAGAGTCGGATATATAGAATATTATTTAAAACATAGTAACCTTAATTAAAATTTAATATTATGCAAGGACTGCAAATACTAAATCGTGCTCTTGCAATACTACCAAATGCAAGCATTTGTGATGTCGGTAATCTTGCGTCAGAATGAAAAAATACAATATTATCTACAGCATTTCGATACATTTTTTCGTTTTGTTTTATAAGAATGTGATCCAAAAAATGTTCAGTTCCAATTGTATTGCTCTTTCTTGACAGCAATGTGTTGAACTGGACGACTCCTACAAAACTTTAGGAAACGAATGACATTTTCTTTCAGTAACAATTACATGCATTAATGTAAACCCGCTCAAAGTTTCCACTGATGAACTTGTCTGTCGTGATTTTTTTTTTGTATTCAATTTAAATAGCAAAATATTTCATAAACTACACTGACCGGTATATTCAAAGAAACATTTCTAGTCAGCATAATTTAGCTCCAATTAAACCGACTCGTTTATTAACCGCATCGTCAATTTGACGCATGCAAACATGTCGAAGTAAACAAGCCGCGTCTTCTTGGAGTAAATTATATCAAGAAAAATAATATTATTTGCGCGCAGTACGACCGGTGTGTGGATATTTTTTTTTTCCTCAAATCATACATTTTCGTTGATTACTCGCTCCGTTGTCTCGATTTCCTTTCTTTCAAATGCGATTTTCACAGAACTGGCTTTCGCGGTTACTAATATTTACAACATTCATTTTATATGCCAGCGATACATCTTACAAGCTGAATGAACGTAATCGATAACGATGACAAGGTTACGAACGCATTACAATGGCTGTGTAAATATTTTAAATTCTAAATGCCACAAATTTCGATTATACAGAAGAATAATGTCGTAATCAATAAATCGATCAAACGTGTGTCGGAAAAGTCTCTCGCGACAGCCAGAACCCGCCGAGACTGTCAAAGATGATGCACAATCAGAACTCACCCGTCGGCGGCGCGCGTCCGGACGAGCGCGGCGGCGGTGCAGAGGCGCCCGTGTTCAGGAGCGCATGGCGGGCGGCGGGGGGCGCGGGCGGCGCGGCCGCTGACTGAATGGACAGCGCGTCGTCGGCCGGGGCTGCGGGCAGGACGTGCGGAGCGTGCGGCCGCGGGCTGCTACTGGCGCGGCGTCCGCGCCCGCCGCCGCCGCGGCCGCCCGCCCACGGCCGCCGCCCTCGTCCTTCCTCGCCACCCCGGCCGCCCGGTCCTCACACCACCCCGCGATCTTTACGGATAAATCAAACCGTTTTGTCCAATATTTCTCATATTACCATCTCTGATCGTTCATTTCCGCTACGATTGACTTAATAGAGAAAATGAAGCGTACTTTAAATTATCGAAACAATGCCACCGTGCAAATTTTATTCATATAGTGTACAATATCACAAAGAAATGATTCCATTGAGGAAAGCGATAGAAAGTAAATGAAACGTATAAATAACTACATGTCCGTTCGCGGCTTCGCCTACATAGGTTTAGAATGATTTCCTCCATCTTTTATAGCGAGTCATGTTAATCCTGTTCCCGAACTGGCATCAATACGACTCGCCCTTTTAACCGCTGTAGGATTCGATCCTCGCTCTTGCAGTCGGGTCCTGCCTCGTTTCTGCTGAAAATTTTAATTGCAATTCCAACCTAGAAAGTGATCCCGGCTTGAGTGTCAGTTTCGATCTCCATCCCGATCATCGTCCTCTTAGAACTCGACCCTGACAGCGTCATAACACGTAACTTCTTTGGGTCTCATAAGTGATATCGGTTTTGTTAATTTTATTTTACTATTTTACTTTGTATCAATGATACTGTCTGTGTTATTGATGTTTTAAAAATAAAACGTATAGAGTGTGATAAATATGAAATTCATGTTAAGGCATTGTTTCAAATAAGTGTATGTCAGCCGCAGCAGCAAGGCAAATTTATGGTAAATTGAAGTAGAAGATACAGTCAATAAGCGAACAGCATAGCGTTTAGTAGAGATTTGACGTTAGTAGAGCGTTCGCACTCTGGTGGAACACCTGTATAAGATATTGACACTGCAAAGGAAACAATAGAACAAAAACCTAGTACTAGCACTCGCCGATTTGCTGACTTCATTGCACCTTCTAAAGACACCATATAAGCCACCTTAAACCATTGAGCAAGAACTATGAAGTGCCCCGCGAATGAAACAAGATTAAAGCGAAACGTCGAGTAGAATTGTGTAAACAACTTCTTGTCGCATCGAAAGTTGATCGTTTTATTAAATGCATAGTTACGATTAAAAATGGATCCATGCTATTTTTTGACATCGATTCCGGTCCGTACCGTAACGGGCGCCGCTATCTGGCGCCTACCGTCAGCGGCCGGTGGCCCTACCTTCGTGAAGCGGCCCTACCGACGATGTCTATGTCACGTGATCGGTCCTCAAAATTATTACCGTGGTACTAAACTGCATACGTATTCGATTCATTTTGGAAGTGAAACTCATAGAAACTCATATCTTTATTTACAAAAAAATCTTTATGTACAAAAACTATTCCTTAATGTATATTTTTACTATAAATCGTGTCAAAAAACGATGTTTTCTATAATATGGCTTACGAGTTCCAAACTCGTCTATACGAATTATGACTGAAGAATAAAATAGTGAATATGTTCACGCCGTGTGTACGTCGGGGTGCACACGAACGTTTTCGTCGCGAACAGTTAATGTAATTTGAAATTACTCCAAATGGTCCAACTATCACTGCCGAGATATGTAATGAAGAGTTGACTTGAATGTATAAGATTTTATTGGGAAAATATCCGGATATAACGAAAGCACTCAAAAACAGATGCTTTTACAACATGACGATATTAAATGACGTATTGCGAAAGTTCTTGAAATAAGACCCAAAAACTTGGTGGTAATAAACTCCTAAATCATCCAGCATTTATTTCGGACCTTGCTCTTTCAGACTACTGTTTAATGAGATCTATGGCGAAATCCTTTCGCCAATTAAAAGTTGAGTCAAAAGGAAATGTTAGAAGTGCAATTCGGCAATTCTTTCATCTAAGCCCAAGGAATGGTTTACCAAGGTTTCAAGGAGCTTGCTTAAACTTGGGTCATGATCAAAGAATACGATGGGCTATCATATACTGTATATTGGGACTTTATATATTGAGGTTTTCTGTTGCATGCATATTTGACAAAGTAAATGAACATTAAAAACTGGTATTATTTTTGAGACATTTTAATAATTAGATCTACACGTTACTTAAAATTTGAGTCTGATGTTTTCATCGTGGTTCATTTCAAACGTGGTTCGTTTGCAAAAGCAAACGAACCACGTTTCGCTTCTATATGAACTGGTTAAACTAATTACATAAGTAAATTAATTATCTATATATATTATAAAACTCACCATCTCTGTGTTTGTCAGTAATTTCATGTGAGAACTATTTATTCGACTTTTCTCATAGCCCATAGCTGTGATACATAGAGCGCGCTGAAAATTTCTGGAATGAATAAGAAAAAAATACTATGAATGGTCAAAAATGAATTTGTTGTTTCTCAAAATATTCTCAATTAGCATAAGTGATGAAAATCGTTGACTGCGTAATTGGTTCTTAATTTTTGTATATTTTGTATAAAAAAAAAAGCACAAGGTGCCAGGTCAGGACTGTATGCAGGATTACTCATAAGTTCTATGTTTTCCTTCTTCAAAAATTTATTTGTCTGTTTGGCCGTGTGAGAACTGGTGTTGTCTTGGTCCAAGATGATACGACCTTTACGATCATTTTTAGAGAGTTCGTCTATAACTTCCAGCAAACAAATAGCTGTGTATCAATCAATCACTATTCACGGTATAATTCTCAAAGCAAAAGTAGCCACGTGTCCATTAAAAAAAAAAAAAAACAGCAATCATCTGCTTAAAGATGCGCCACTTTGCTTGGTTTCGGTTCATCTCGATAGATCTATACAGCCAATTGTGTGCTTTGTTTTGGGATTGTAGCAATAAATCTATGATTCGTCACCTGTTACTATCTCGTACACCGAATTGAATGGCCCTTTCTTAAATCTGGTAAGCAAAGAGTTGCACCAAGTGAAGAAGTCCGTTTTTTGAGCCTCATTCAAATAGTGTAGGATCCACTGCGAGCATAGCTTTTTCACACCCAATTGTTTGTGTAGGATCGATTGTATTTGACTCATACCTATGCCTAAGAATGCATGTCCGAAGTTCATGGTAGGTCACATACCTCTCTGTTTCGATAATACGGCGCACAGCATCGTTGTTTTTGATATTAATAGCGGTGGAAAGGCGACCATTACGTAATTTATCGCTGAGATTGACACGACTGCACTTGAATTCTGCAAACCAGTTACAAATAGTCATCTTGCATGATGTTTCATCGTCAATAGCAGTTCGAAATCGAACAAGGTTCTGCTGAGCGGATAAATTACACTTAAAACCGTTTTAATAAATACAAGAAAACTTTCATAACTTTAATTCATAGTGACGGAGATACACAATTTTTAAAATGACGCTATAATGTAATAACAATTTGACAGTTAGATGAACAAACTGCATTCAATGTAAAAGAATTCCATTTTCAAATGTAGTAATTACTTTTTATATAAGTGGCCAGTTCTAAAAACTTATAGTACGCCTCATGTATCTAGCCAGGCTATACAATACATTTTGTTACATAAGGTACGAAATAAGAGTTACGATAATTGTTCATCAAGACGGAAAAACGACACTTTAGGGGACTTATAATGGCTTAAGCTAAGTGAACTGTAAGAGATATATCAAATTAATGTACTACGTAACTGTAGATCTTAAAAACACCTACAAAAAAAATCTGCAATAGTATATACGTCTAAGGATTGCCCACAAAAAGAAACTTTGCCCTTAAGGTGACACCCAGATGTCTTCGGCAGGCGACCGACTTGCACTCATAAAAAAAGAGGAAAGTTCTAAACAAAAAGGCTTTGTTATAAATAAAATATCTGTTTTCAAGGTGGGAAACAAAAAGATCCACCGAATACGCGTAATATATCTAAAAATATGTGCCAGTGAAAAATGTTTTTCTCATTCTTATAATTAATATACCTAAGTAAAATGCTATTTTATAAAAAAAAAACCTAAACAATAATTCTGTAGCGAAGCCGAGGAAACAGATAGTTTAGAAATGTTTTATTTTTGCCTACTCGAGTAATTTTTCAATTGGTTTAACAGCCTGTGTAAAAAAAAATTAGTAAATGGGTCGATCCTAAAGGCGATCTTTGCAACTTCCTGCTAAATTTAAATGACATAAAACTTCGGAGTAAATTCAAAAAATCAATATTTAAAAAGTTTTGTTTTCATATCGCCTGCATTGAAAATGCCTAGGTTCATGCCTGTTGAGTCGACAGAAACTAGTCAATTTCAGACCAATGCGACCGTCGCCGGGCAGCAATTGATCATTTTCTGCCCGCTGAACGAAGTTGCAGATTTATTTTTAATCCTGTTAGAGTATCTTTTGTTTATTTCATGCCTTTATAATTGCCATTCTAACCGTCAATTGTATTGACATGTTATAACCCTGTGTCATGATATGTCAATATCAAAATCAAAATATTTAAAAGAGTACAATAAATTTTTCAATACAGTTGATATGAAAAATATAGTGCGTGACGCTGGATGAAACACGATTTCAGACCGAGTGATGTCACTCTGGTCTGAAATCGTTTTGTTTCAACCCTAGCCACACAATATACTATTAACGATAGCTCACGGACGAATCATCCGATTTTAACCGGACTGGCGGCGATCAATACAGGTTTTTAAGTTCTATAAAAGAACTCAGAACATTTATTTGATCGGATATAAAATTTTGAAGTAATTTGAAAAAAATCAATTTTTTCAATAATTTTCAAAAACTCTATATCGCGAAGGAATCAAATGATTTTGACCGAACCGCCAGTAATCGACGTGGTTTTTTTATCTCAAGAGCTATTTAATTTTTAGAATTGATCGGTAAGGCCATTTAAAATAATTCTAAAAAAAGGTTTTCAAGATGTTTAATTTTCAGATTTCTCAGTCTACTTTTCCGAATCGATTTAAATTTATAGGAAATCTAAGTTTGGTGAAATACTTTGAAACGCCACTTGTTTGGTTCCAATCGGTCAAGTCGTTAAAAGTCATGCGAAGTTTACATACATCTACAAACACGCCCATACGCACACACACACACACACGCACACACACACACACACACACACAAACATTCCTACAGACGCAGACACCATCGAAAAATTTTCAGACTTTCTGTGACCTCAAAACGTTGAGATCTGATGAAAACTCGATTTTAGAAAAACAGGGTAAAACCAATAACTTGCCGATTTTGAAAATTTTTAATTTTTTTAGCGGGAAGATAAAAAACTCTTTTTAGTTTTTTATAATAATATGTTTTTAAACTAAGCAATCGATTTGAACGGGGTTTGTTTTGTAGAATTTGACGCGGTTGCGTCAAAAACAAAACAAAAAAACCTTTTTAAGTTCAAAAAATATACAAAGTAAAACGTGATCGGTCGAAAAATCTAACATTTATCTTGAAAAAAGATTTTTTTTGTACTCTTCAACCACGACATCTTTTAATCAATAACCAATTTCAATGAGAGTTGCGATATTTAACGCAGCTTTTTAATTGAAAAAATATGTTTTGAATTATTTTTTTTCATCTTCTACATTATTAATACAAAATACTCCATTGAAAATTTTCGATACAAATTGCAGCATTCAACGGAGTTTTATTACAAATAGAGTTGATTAGGTTACGGAATCGATCAGTTGCGGTTACCCGCCTGTCGCGTTGAGCGTTGTGGGTTAGGAAAGTACTTAAATAAAAATTTCAAAAACAGTTGGGTTAAGATTATCTACAAAGAAAAAAATCCTGTCATTATACATATAAATAAATTAACCGTTACCAGTCC